>CM069145.1:51564046-51881546 GCA_035221665.1 Okamejei kenojei
CACACAAAGGCTGGGAAAGTAGACAAAAATGGCTGGGGGGAACACAGGGGTGAGGAAGCATCCTGTGGAGCGGAGGGAATGGTGGCGTTGTTCGGGTTCCGAGACCCGTCTTCAGTTGAGATGCTGCCTCCACCGCCGGAGTTTCTCCAGCATCGCAGTTCTTCTTAAACACACACACGTAAAAAAAAAGTGGAGAAATCAGCCGGGTGGATGGCAGTTCTCTGAGCAGAAGCAATGGCGGTGATGTTTCGTGGTACGAGACCCTTCTCCAGAAGAATGCTTGCCTATTGCCTTGTTCTCCAGGAGATTACTGCCTGAGCCGCTGTTTTAACCGAAAGATAGACGCACGGAAAAGTGCGAAGTGGGACTCCGCGGGACAACGGGGCGGCTCTCCGGAGGGGAAGGAATGGGTCGGGTAGACTTTTCTTTTCTGTATCTGTACCAGATCTGCCGCTGTTCAAAAGAAGACCGTAGAAAATACGTTGTCATTCGGCCGTCGGGCCATGCACGCCATTCAATGTGATCGTGGCTGATCATTTGCTTTTCTCCCCATAACACCTCGACTGTCGAGGTGTTTTTTTGTGCCACGCTGGAGGCAGACAACGAGTTCCGATGTTGGGGACAATGATCCGGAACCAAGGGGCCTCAACAGGTTTTGACGAAAAAGGAGGAAGCCATATAAGACGGAGGATGAGGAAACACACCAGAGTCTCGTGAGTCTGTGGAAAATTCCTCGCCTCAGAGGGCGGGTGGAGGCAGGTTCTCTGGAGAACTTTCCAGAGAGTGCCCTAGAGGGGGCTCTTAAAAATAGCGGAGTCAGGGGATATGGGGAGGAGGAGGCAGGAACGGGTGGGGCACTGATTGGGGATGGTATCAGCCGTGAGATCACATTGAACGGCGGTGCTGGTCGATGGTGGGCCGAATGGCCTCCTCCGGCACCCTTTGTCTATCCGTTAGCCCGAAAAAAATGAGCTAAATCTTCAAAACTCTCTTTGGGAAAGAACAATCCTACGCACCCCAGCTACGGGGTGGGTTTGGATGAAATCGAAGCCGCTTTGGGGAGACGGGGAGTCGGGGTGGGTGTGGGTGGGGGGGGGTGGGGGGGTGTGTATTTACCTGGATGGGTTGGCTGGAGTGGTTTTTGGCTTGCCGAGACCTGGGTGGCGGCGGTGGCCGGGTTGTCCGGCGCTTGTGAATGTCCCGCTGCCCGTCTTGATGGCGTGGTGGAGGGGATGGAGCTCACCGCGTCGTTAGAGGCACACTGTCAGAAAGCGCCACTTCCAAATATACATGGTTGCATGCGGGGCAGCGACAAGGACCTAGCAACAGCAAACAGAGAATTAAAACATAACTAGTCGGCGTCTTTACTCGTCACACACAAAACGCTGTGAGTGTACGGATCCGTACGGTTTGAATACGATTTGCCCTGGCGGAGCGAAATCAAACTGCAGAAACTTTCCTCCACTTGTTGATCCTTCCCCATGGCCGTGGGCAGCGTATTTATAGCGGCGGGAGCTTTGTTTGTGTTCCGCCCCTTCGTCTTGTGTGTGACACTTATCTCGGGGGGCCGCTTGCTCAATTTCAAATGTACGATTTGTCATTTGTTTTTTCTTTTCAACGCTCGCTAGTCAAGATTGCTCAGAGGCCCACAAGGTGGCCTCGACCGCAATAGTCACCCGTCCCTTCTCACCGGATGAGGCTGCCGGAGCCCACTCGCCGCGCTTTGCTCGGCCATTCTCCTGTCTTTATCTTCGCTTTTTCTTTAAACCAGATCCGCAGTTCCTTCCCAAACACTAAAAGGGTCGATAATCTTCGTTATCACCGCCTGCGTTCTCGCTTCCCTCTCGCCTGCATCGGTCTGAGGAAGGGTCTCGACCAGAAAGATCACCTGTAATTCTCTCCAGAGATGCTGCCTTGTCCCGCGGAATTACGCTAGCAATGTTGTGTCTAATCACAGCTGTTACTCCGGATTCTTGTGTCATTGTTTCTGCAGAGTTACTCCAGCATGCTGTGTCTCTCTGCAGAGTTATCCAGCAATGTTGTGCCCGTCTCCGCTCCGTTAGCTCCAGCTTTTTCTTGTGGTCTTATCTCCGCTGTTACTCCAGCATGTTTTGACTCTCGAATAGGCTTCTCTCTTGCTTAGGTGCAAACCTTTGCTGCGTGAATGGGAGGAGTAAAAATCCACCCGCCCGGAGGAAAAGATATACCCCTGTGGGCGAAGCGAACCAGCGGCATGGGCATCTTATTGAAGAAGCTAAGTGGCGGCCGATACTAACTGATGTGGATGACACTGACAACGTTTTGGCGTCGATTTTTCGTTTGGTTTATATATTTTCATTTACCAAATAAATTAATGGGGGGGGGGGGGTGGGGGGTGGGGGGGGGGGGAGGGGGAGGAATGTCTGTGAATACCTCCAAAGACGTACGGTTTGTCGGTTTGATTGGGTCAATGTAAGTGTGGAATAGTCCCCTGGGATGTGTCTGTGGCATTAGTGGTTAGCGTGCGGGGATCGCTGGTCGGTGCGGCTCGGTGGGCCGGGGCCAGTTTCATCTGTAAACTAAATAAACGAAACACCTTGCGGGAAAAATGGCTCTTCGGACACTCCCTCCCCCCCCCACCCCCACCCCCCCCACCCCTCTTTCCTATCAGGCAATATGTATAGAAGTGTGAAAACGCCACACCTCCAGATTCAGGGGTGTTTCTTCCAAAAGATCATTGAGCGGAGCTTTTGGTTTCTTTCCCAGCTGTTATCAGGAAATGAAACCGTGTTACCAACTAGAGAGCAGTCTGCCTCCCGTCTAACCCCATTGCAGGACCTCGGGCTATCTTGGATCGGAATTGACTGGACTTTACCTGGATAGCACGGAAAGCATGGTTAGCAACTGGGGATAGCAACAAAAAGCTGTTCACTTGAACCTCGGTACACGCGACCAATAGACTCAAAACTCACCGGGCTCGGGCGCCGGCCCTAACGATCACCCGGTTCACTAGTTCGACACCGTTCGGGCCAATGTCAGAAGTACTAATTAACCCCAGATCCTGGCTAGTCTTTCCGGGGTAGAGCGGAAGGACTGCAGAAGGCGGCATAAATCGAAAGATGGGACACAAAATGTGGAGCAACTCTGCGGGACAGGCAGCGTTCTGGATGGGAGGAACGGCTGACGTGTTCGGGTCGAGGACCCTTCTTCATTAAGGAATGCAGGATGCCGAAATGCATAAAGTGCTGGAGCCAACTCGGTGGGTCGAGGCAGCGTCTTTCCAGGGGATAACGAAGACGGTCCTCCCAGGGCGGAAGAAAGGAGTGCCCCAACCCCCAAACGTACCCTGCCCCGTTCCCCGAGATGCTGCCTGGACCCGTGAGTTACTCCAGGCATTTTCGCGTTTAATTTCTTTTTTTGCAAATCCGGAGAAAAATCGGTCGGTCACTGGGAGGAGACACGTGCTACACTCCGCCCAGAGTCGGGGCTGGAAAGCCGGGGTCTCTGGGCCGTAAAAAGGCAGCAACTCCACCGCCGCGCCCCCAACAATGCCATCCATATTGGAGGCTCACGCCAAGAAAACAGCACCCATCCGATGTTCTCCTGTGAATGCGGAGTTACTCCTGCACTTCTTGTGTCTTTTTGTTTTCTGTAAACCAGCATTTGCAGTTCCTAGTAGTCCCATCTGGGATCATTTGGGCGCCTTCCTGATAGAGTGTTCCCTCGTTCACCTCCCGCTTACGTATCTCGGTTTTGCCGTTGTACTGTATATGCTTGTTTGTGAAGACTGTACTTTGGACTTTGGAGCTACACGCGTCGCGAAAACAGGCCCCTTCGGCCCGCACGAGCCCAGTTGCGAACAGCGATCCCTCGGCACTCGCTGTAACAGACATGCTCGCACATCATTTACAATTGGCAGAGGGCCCATCTTAACCTACACACTGGGGGCAAACTGTTAGCTTGAAGGAATTAGGCCTACAAATCTGGACGTTTTGCATGTGGGGGGGGGGGGGGGAACACGTCACTTTAAGAATAAGGATTAACCCATTTTAGACGGAGACGAGAAAACACTTTTTCTCACAGAGAGTGGGTGTGTCCTGTGGAATTCTCTGCCTCGGAGGGCGGTGGAGGGGCTGGTTCTCTGGTTACTTCCAAAGGAGAAAGCTAGTAGGGGGCTCTTAAAGATAGCGGAGTGAGGGGATGTGGGGAGAAGCAGGAACGGGGTACTGATTGGGGCATTGGGTACACACAAGGCTGAAGAATCAGGCGGGGGCAGGGAGCATCTAGGAGCCGGAGGTAGATAGGCGACGTTTCGGGCCGACGAAAACCTCTTCATTTGGGATGATCATTGGAAACCTGATTGGGGTATGATCAGCCGGTGGTCAAGGTCAAGTCAAGTTTATTGTCACAAACACCTACGAGCTGTTGCAGTGAAGATGGCGGTGATCGCAATGAAGGGCGGTGCTGGCTCGAAGGGCCCCCGAAGACCTACTCCTGCACCTCTGTCTATTTTTCTATTGTCTTGGACCGGGGCACCCGGAGGAGAAAACCCACCTGGTACAGAGGGAGAAAATCAGACTCTGCTAAAACGATCGCAGACGTAGCCAGGATCCGAGCCCGGGTCTACGGCGCGGTGTTAAAAAGAGGCATGCGACTCTCCCGGGCGCTTAGTTCTGCTGCTGCAAATAAAACAAAAAAGATTCCGTTTCGGTGACATTACAATAAACACGAGATAGGCAGGGAAACTGCCGGAGTAACTTCAGCCCGTCGGGCAGCATCCCTGGAGGAAGGAACGGGGGGTAACGTGTCGCGTCGAGACCCTTCTTGTCATGAGTACACTCCTGATTCCCTCTTCTGTTTGGGTTTCCAGGATAAACTTTATTCCGAATAAAATGTACAAAAAAAAAACATGCAAAACTAACATTGTTGTGAAAAAATCAAACCCCACAATACATTCTTCGTGTGAGCTGTTATATATTCAGCATAGCTGGTGTTAAAACTCAGTAGTGGTTTGGCACCTGCCCGTCCATGATCCTTTAACCCACTACAGGCGAACAGCTCGTTGCAGACTAATCGCGCCTCCTTACAAGCTAACAATTAACCCTTTTCCCCTTATCATTGTTTTAGGGGGTTTTTTTTTTAGTTTGCCATTATCTTTTCATTCATTGTTCTTTATTATCTCTCACACGCCTTCGTCAATATCTCTCTCGTTTCCCTCCCCCTAGCGACTCCTCAGTCCGAGAAGAAGGGTCCGCGTTCCTTCTCCTCCATAGATGCTTGCTCCTGCCCCCGCCTGAGTTCCTCCCAAGCCTTTTTTTTGTGCCCCCAACTTCGCCGGGTTTTGCTTTATTATCCAACATCTATCCTGCAGGTCAGTTCTACCAAAACCAGAAAATCTTACGAAAACTGTTTCGCCAGAAGGCACCACCGAAGTAATGAAACATAAGGATATAGGAACTGCAGATGCCGAAACACACAAAGTGCTGGAAGTAACTCTCCGCGGGCCAGGCAGATCTGTAGACAAAACAGAAGCGGCTCCCCTGTCTGTCGACGGGTCCAGTCGACCCGAAGCGTCGCTATTTCCGCATAGCTCATGTAGATGTTGCCCTCGCGTTTTTGTGGCTTCTTTTTGTGAAAAAAAAAAACCGGTATCTGCAGTTCCTTGTTCGACATCTCCGGGGGTCAACGAAGGCGATGTTTCGGGTCGGGACCCCTTCTTCAGGCTGGGAATTGAGTCTACACATAACCGCCGCCGACCGATTTGTTGACAAGTCGCGATGATCAGGACCCTGTCACCGTCTCATCCACTGTGTTTTAGGAAGGAACTGCAGATGCTGGTTTACACCGAAGATAGACACACAAAAAAGCCGGAGTACCTCAGCGGGCCAGGCGGCATCTCAGGAGGAAAAGGATGGGTGACCGCTTTCGGGTGGGACGGGGGACCCCGTTTTTATTCACACCTTCAGACTTCTCAGAGTCTGAAGGATTCGACCCGAAACTTCACCTTATCCTTCTCGACAGAGATGCTGTCCCGCTGAGTTTACTCCAGCACTTCGCGCCTATATTCTGTATAAATTTTCGTTCGCGCGCGTTGTGTGTGTGTGTGGAGATGTGAGTGTGAGTGTGGTGTTGTGTGGGTGTGAGTGTGTGTGTGTGTTGGTGTGTGAGTTGTGTGGGTGTGTGTGTGTGTGTGTGTGTGTGAGTGTGTGTGAGTGTGGTGTGTGAGTGGGTGTGATGTGTGTGTGTTGTGTGTGTGTGTATTCGTGATACGGCTGCGACTGTGTGTGTGTGTGTGTGCGTAGTGTGTGAGTCTGTGTGAGTGTGTGTGGGTGGTGTGCGTGGTGGTGTGTGTGTGTGTGTGTGTGTGTGTGAGTGTGTTAGAGTTGTGTGTGAGTGTGTTGCGTGTGTTCGATCGTGTGGGGTGTGTGAGTTGTATAGTGTGTGTGTTGTTGTGAGTGTGTTCATGTTTGTGTGTGTGTGTGTGTTGATTTTCTCTGGAGCCAGCGAGAGAGATTCACACGTCTATCTACTTCATGTCTGGCGTGATGGGTGAACTGAAACAAAGAGATGTGGATATTGTTGATATGGGATAATTCTCGGTCCATTTTTCGCAGTTTTGGTCTTTTGGTTCTAACCGGCTAAACTTTTTTGAAATCCACTTGATTTAGGCACGACCGTTGACGTTGGATCAAAAAGAGCCTGTGCCCAAAGTCCACCCACCGAGCGGTGTTTACCAATGAATCATCGGTACGCCGCTCTAGCGGGTGTGAAGTTAAACAAAATATAGAATATGACTCAGCAGTTAAAGATAAGCCATTTAGACGGTTTCTCTGATCTGATGCTGTGGCAATCAGCTTGCGATGACTTATGAGGAACCCGTCCGATGCCTTGGGATGAAACAGTCTTTGAACAAAAAGTGGCGGTAAGATTAGAAGATAAAGGTTGTCAACATCTTCTCAACAGCATCAAACTGGGAACCGGGGGAAATAAATAAACATTTCTCTAAACTTCAAGTATCGTTTTGCAGTGTCTCTTTCCAGCCCCCCCCCCCCCCCCCCCCCCCCCACCCCCCCCCCACACACACACAAACAACCCAATGTCGTTAGCACTAGGTTCAAAGTCGTCTTGTTGCGTTTCATTGTCTGTGACTCGTTTTACCCAGCCCACATCTAACAAAATGGCCTGCTTCCCTTTATCATCATAACTTTTTTTTTTGCATTCATTTGTTCTATATCTCTATATATCTCCGTCAATTATAGTTTAAGAATAGGAGTAAGCCATTTTAGAACGGAGACCGGGGAGGAAACGGGGAACACCACTTTTTTTCTCACAGAGGTGGTGAGTCTGTGGAATTCTCTGCCTCAGAGGGCGGCGGAGGCCGGTTCTTGGATGCTTTCAAGAGAGAGCTAGATAGGGCATCTTAAAAAATAGGGAGTCAGGGGATTCCCCCCATGGGGGAGGAGGCAGAGGGGGAACGGGGTAGGCGGGGGGGATCTAACGGCTCGAAGAAAATGGCCCGGTGTGGCTCGAAGGGCCGAATGGCCTGCTCCTGCACCTATTGTCTATTGTCTACAATATCTCTCGTTTTCCTCTTTCCATGGGTCTCCATCTGAAGAAGGGTCTCGAGCCGAAAAAACATGGCCTATTCCTTCTCTCCAGTGATGCCTGGCTGACCCGAAACGTCGCCTATCTCCTTCGCTCTCCTTAGATGCTGCTGCACCGCTGAGTTTCTCCAGACTTTTTGTGTACCCATTGGGGATGGCTGACCGCTGAGTTAGGTTACCCAGTCTCACATTGCAGAAGGCATGTGGGCGCTGACCAGTGATTGCTTTATTTTATCCGATTTGAGAGGGGGGTGGGGGGAGGTAGTTTTGAGATGATACAGCATGGATATCAGGCCCTTGTCGACCAACAATCACCCGTACACCAGCTCTATCCACACCTCGAGGGATCATTTACGGAAGGCCTATTTAACCTACAAACCTGCACGTTTTTTTTTGGAATGTGGGGAGGAAAACTACAGCACCCGGCGTAAACCCACGCGGTCACAGGGCGAGAGAACGCGCAAAACTCCGCGCATATAAAGCAGCCGTAGTCCGTATCAGAAGGCGGGTCTCTGGCGCCTGCGGGACAAATAGCGACTCGACTCTGAAATCCATCCATCCTGCTTTAAAAATACCCACTATCTTGGCCCCCACAGGGCCCCCTGTGGCAATGAATTCCACACATCGCCACCTTTGGCCAAAGAGGTCATTCCTTAATTTATATTTGCAGATGGTCTACCAAAAAAACGGTTGCTAAAAAAAACTCTCATCCCGTCGTTAGTTCAAATAATCTGAGTGTGAAAACTAAGGGGTTACTGACGTATCTCTAAAGTTTTAAAGTCTAAACATCAATTAAGGCTTGGTTTACATTTTTAAGTGTGTGTCTTCTAATTTAACCTTAGCATAGAGAACATGGAAATAGGATTTGCGGGGTTAGGGGTAGGCCAATTCGGCCCTTCGAAGCACAGCACATGCCATTCCAATATGATCAATGGCTGGTCATCAGAATCAGTGCCTCGTCCTGCTTTCTCCCGTTAGCCCTGAGAGTGAAATCTAACCCCCTCTTGACAACCCAAGCGGCCCCCCATTTTGAAACGAGAACGCAGAATCAAATGTTTACTTTGTTCATTGTGCGGTTGTGTGAGGGAAAAATAAACATGCTGTTCATTTAAATTTAAACTGTGCATCGCCAGATCAAATCTGGAGCAAGCTAGGGGGCTGGGTTTTATTTTAACAACAGGCTGATGGGGAGGGGGTTGTTGGTGTGTGAAAAGAAACAAGGGTTGTCCCGGATGGACCCTTGATGAAGTGAGATAAACAGAATTGTCAAAACTGAACCAACCTTGTATCTTAATTCAAATTTTTTGAGGGACATGCTTTTAGTAGATAAAACACGCCAGATTGATTAAGTTTCTCACTGCACTGCTAGTGAGCAGAAGCAGCCCCGTTTGGTTACATCTATCCTTATTAAGATGGGCTGCCAAACTAATCCATTCGGTTTAGACAGCACTGGGTAGTTCAAGTGAGCTGTTGATGCACATGTCGACTTTGATTGGACTTGACAGGAGAAAAAGAAAAAAAAAAGAGTGGCAAGATTTGAAACTACACGTATTGAATCCCGAGACAAAGTGAAAAGCCAAGTGCTACAGCGTGGCTCCTGGTGCTACGGTTTTTTAGTTCAGAGAGAACGGCACCGGTTGGCGCAGCCGTAGTTAGAGCTGCTGGCCTGTCATCAGCGCCAGAGAAGATCCGCGGGTTCGAACCTGACCACGGGAGCCGTCTGTACGCAGTTTGTAACCTTCTCCCCGTGCCCCGCGTGTGTTGTCTCCTGTTTCCTCCCACTCTCCACTTGGCCAGTGCGGGAATCAGTAACTGTTTTCCATGCTCTATATCTTAGTTTAGGGTTTTAGTAGATTACGAGAAGCGGTGGGAATCGACGTCTCTTCGTCCCACGCCGTCCGTGCCCGCGGCTAACCCTGTCCATGATACACGACTGCGTGGCTTTCTCCGGGTGCTCAGTTTCATCGCCCTCGCGGGGGCCCCATTCAGTTGTGGACAGATTGCTTGCAATGGTTCTCGAAGCAAACGCAACTAGTTGTGATCATCAGTTTGTAGGTTCATTGGATTTGGTAATATTGTAATTTTTCCCGAGGGTACAATTGTGTAGGGCAGTGTAGGTAACCCGTGTACATAAAAACAGCACAATAGGTCGCAGGAGCAGGCCATTCAGCCCCTCGAGCCCAGCACCGCCATTCAATGTGATCATGGCTGAGCATCCCCAAATCAGTGCCCCGTTCTGCCTTTTCTCCCATTATCCCCTGACTCCGCTGTTCTTTAAGAACCCTATCCAGCTCTCTCTTGAAAAGCATCTAGAGAAACCAGCCTCCACCGCCTCTGAGGCAGAGAATTCCACAGACTCACAACTCTCTGTGAGAAAAAGTGTTCTCCTCGTCTCCGTTCTGTATGGTTTACCCCTTATTTCTTAAAACTGTGGCCAGGCTCTGGGACTCCCCCAACATCGGGAAACATGTTTTCTGCAACCAGCGTGTCCAAGCCCTTAACAATTTAGAGGTTTTCTTCATCACTACCCGACACAATTGCATCCAAGGGACAATTTACAATTTTACCAAAGCCAATTGACCTACAAACCTGGAGCGTGGGAGGAAACTGGAGCACCCGGAGAAAACCCACGCAGCCACAGGGGGAACGTGCAATCTCTGGACAGACAGCACCCATAGACCTGACGTGGTCAGGATCGAACCTGCGTCTCCGGCGCTGTAAGGCAGCAACTCTACCGCTGCGCTGCCGTCCCGCCCCATTCGGTTGTGGGCAGATTGCAATGGTTCTGAAGCAAATGCACTAGTTGTGATCAGTCATTTATTTGTGATTATTTGCCCGATGTCGCTCTTTGTGCGTGTGAAAGTCCCATTAGTGTATTGTTCATCGTGTGCTTGCTCTGGTCACCTGAACGGTTTAATTTTTAATTTTGCCAATTGGAAACAGGAAATTTCATGCTCACCTCTATTGAACGACTGGAAATAAATCGTCATCAATGTCATAAATGATAAAACACAATTAAAAAAAAAAATTCCAGCCCTTTATTATGTGATAACATAATCTCTTGAAATCTCATGGGTTGTTTATTACCTTACAGCATGAATCTTTCAATAAACGGCTGGTTATCTACCTATTTCTTTTTGTGATCCTAAAGTGTTCCAGAGGACTGCTTTAGCTAAGCAATGAAGGATTATTTTTTTCAACACCTGTCTGCCTTAAATAATGGAATATATGGTTGGAAAAGAATTCTCATCGTCGCAGTCTTGATCGAGGAGGGAAATTATCCTTGGTGAAAAAAGAAGGCTTTAACAGCAATGGCCAGCAGCATAATCAAGGACAAGTCACACCCTTGGCTGCTCCCTCTTCTCTCCTCATCACTTTGGGCCAAAAAATTATAGAAGAGTGAAATTGTGCACTTCCAAGATTCAGGGAGTTTCTTCCCCGCTGCTATCAGGCAACGGAACCATCCTACAACTAGAGAGCAGTCTGAGCTATTATCTACCTCATTGGAAAAGACCTGGGACTATCTTTGATTGGACTTTGCCGGCTTTACCTTTGCACCATGTTATTCACTTTATGCCCTTTATCATGTATCTGCACAGTGTGGGTGGCTCGATGGTAATCACCTATCGTCTCTTTCCGCTAGCTCGCTTTCAGTGTACTCGGTACATGTGACAATAAAAACTAGACTCAAACTCGAGACGATAGACACAAAAGCTGGCGTAAATCAGCGGGGCAGGCAGCACCACCTCCGGAGAGAGTGCAAGACTGCAAAGTGGTTACCAGATCCACCACCGAGCTGCGTCCAAAAGGCAATTGCAGTATCCCCTTCTGCAGAACATCTTTTGCTCAAACTGCCTTTTCAGTAAAAGGGACAAAATTATGGAACTCACTGCCAGACCACTTGAAATGTATCCCTACATATGTCACATTCAAAAGAAACACAAAATTGTGGCCAATTCAACAACAATCTTGTTCTCATATTTAGTTTTTACACTGTGCTCTCTCTGTGTGTGTCTTTTTCTCTTTTCCATTTTTTTAATCTCATTTCCATTTTCATTTTCCTATTTTTTAATAATGTTAATCTGTTTTATCATTTTTAACCAAAAGCCCTACTAGGGACAAGTGTTGCGAATTAGCTTTGGCTAAAAACACTATGATGCAAACATCAGATGACTGTTTCAAGTGCGTCTATGTTTTTGTATCTGTCCCTAGTTAAATAAACCTTAAAAAAAAAGGAGAAGGAATGTTGGACGTTTCGAGTCGAGACTCTTCTTCAGACTGGTCAAACTCGAGAAGTTACAGGAGTGTGAAAACCAATACCTGCAGGTTAAAGAATAGCTTCTTCACAATAACCATTGGCTGTTGTACACTGTGCAACACTAACCTCAACCTCAAGTGTGGGCTGTCTTTGGTTGTACTATGAACTGGATATTTCGCTCTAGTATTGTGGTTACTGACTCAAGACAATAAACCAAACTCAGACTCAAACATTCAAACGCAAAAGATGTACGCGTATATTTGAAAAGTAATCTTTTTTTTTTAATTTCAGCTCTCGAAAGTATATAACAGGCACGCGGCGTCAATAGCTGCAGGGAAACGCAGGACAAATCAGGAAGAATTAAATATGTGAAAGTTAAAAATCTACAACCAAGGATGTGCAACAGCCCGTGAACAGCATTCAGTGACAAAATATACAGTTTGACAGATTTGCCATGCTCGTTTACCTGAACGAAAAAGCAGTCTCGGGAAAGGACTCCCTGAAGGGGCTGTCCCACTTGGGGCGACCTAATCGCGAGTTTGCCCTCGACTCGTACTCGCAGCCGTGGTCGACACGAGGTCGTAGGAGGTCTTCGCAACTATCTCCTTCATGCTCGAGAGTGGTCTCCGCCTACTCCAGGCCTCTGCTAGGTCGCGGCGTTTTTTTTTTTCGATATGTTAAAAAAGGCCCGCGAGGTAAAAAAAGGTCGCCATGGAAAAAAATCTTTTTTTTTTTTTTTTAACATATAGGTTTAGTCGTAGTAGGCCGTAGTAGGTCGGCATGTTGTCTTAGGTAATCGAGGGTAGTCGACGGTGGTCGAAGGTAGTTGTAGATAGTCTTCATCATCGTCGAAGGAGGTCGAAGGGAGGTCGAAGGAGGCCGTCTTCACTCTCCATCGTTCGGTGTCCAATTTTCCCCCAGTTAGTCGTAGCTAGTCGCGTTGGACTTCAACAAGGAGGTCGAAAGAGGTCTTCAACATAGTCGAAGGAGGTCTTCAATACGTCATTTTTTCAAAACTCTTCTAAACTCGCCAATTAGGTCGCCCAGGTGGGACAGCCCCTTAACAAATACTTCATACAAATTTATAAATATTCAGTGAGTTTTTTTTTAGCAGTTGGTTGTGTAAACGCCTTGTTAAACAGAGGGACAGGAAATACAGATCAAATCATGGGGTATCGGCAACATTAAATCAACACTTTTAATCTCAGCAGCCGATGAGACAATGCTTTAAAATTAATCCTGAATGCTTTCAGATTCTGTTAGCCAGGGTTACATTTATTGCAGTTGGCATGACTTGAAGGAGAAAAGGACGTTTCGCCCTCGTATTTGCAACGTGGGTCCATTAAAAATATGATTTGTTATCAAGGTGATTTTTGTTGTTTTTTTTGCATATACAATGAAGAAAAAAGCAAGATAAGTACAGCCATGTAACGTTATTTTCCTTTTGCACCATGCACACATTTCACAGAAATGATGCACAACATTGCCATTAGATTCACAGTTTCCCGAATAATGAATATGATTAAGGGATGCCAGCGGATTGTTTTATTCCCCCCCCTGCAACTTTGTACAACACGTTACAAAAAAAAGCTCGAAGGAACCTTTACCGAAGAGAGAAAATGTCTAGGAGGATTCGCCACCTACGAATGACCGATTATTGAGGTTCGTCTGCTTGGTTGTTTTTTTTTTTGTTTTTTTTAATGCAGCATTAGGCCAAATTCATAACTTCTATTTTGGACGCCATGTGTTTTAAGGCACTTGCGACAACGCTGAGCCCGGTCTAAGCCGTGGGAGAAAAGGTCTTCACAATGTGCCCGAAGTTGTAAGCAACAGAAGTTGTAATTTTTCACACAGTTCAACAGTGTCAGGCTAGCTGATAAAAAATATTTTCAGTGTGGTTGACCTCCACTCGGGGTTAATGGAGTTGACGATTAATGATGGCGGATATTGAAAATCAGCGGAAAAACAAGGAAAAGACAGATGAAGTAACTCACACAGAGGCACAATACCCGAAACACAAGTACAGTATTATGGAGCGCGTGGTCCTATTCAATAAAAACAATAGAAGTTACTGTTTAATAAGATATAGCAGGGTTTGACAAGTGTTTGATTTAATCTTGCATGAGATTCTATACTTAGGGAGGAACTGCAGATGCTAGTTTAAACCGAAGGTAGACACAAAAATCTGGAGTAACTCAGAGGGTCAGGCAGCATCTCTGCAGAAAGGGGATAGGGCAAGGAAAAGAGACGCTTCTCGACCGGAAACATCACCTGTTCCTTTTCTCAGGATGCTGCCTGACCACTGAGTTGCTCCATCTTTTTGCGTCTATCTTGAGATTATATTTAGTTGAGTTTAGAGATACATCGTGGAAACAGGCCCTTCAGCCCACACTGGCCATCCATCGATCACCCGTTCACACTAGTTCGATGTTATCCCCCTTTCGCCATCCACTCCCTACACGTCAGGTGCAAGTTTACAGAGGCCAATTGACCTGCAAACTAGCCTTATATTTCTGGGATTATGGTAGTGAAACCGGAGCACCCAGCCTGAACCCACATGGTCACAGAGAGACCGTGCAAACTCCACCCAGACAGCACCCTCGGTCAGGGTCAAACTCGTGTCTCCGGGAGCTGCTCTACCGCTGGGCCACTGGGCCTATGTTTTACGGTCTTGTTCCCCAACAGCATTCCTGCATGCCGTTAGCAGGCTACAAGGTCCCATCCCCATCCATCCTCATCGTCTTCCCAAACACATCTTTGAATCTATCTACAGGGTGTTTATAAACCAGTTGTTGACAAACTGGGGGGGGGGACATGGAGTCACTCTTGTAATATACTGGGGAGTCCTGAAGTGGCAGTAGTTCATAAATACAAGTGAAAGGAGCAGAATTGGGCCATTCGGCCCATCAAGTCTAATCCGCCATTCAATCATGGCTGATCTATTTTTCCCTCCGAACCCCATTCTCCTGCCGTCTCCCCATAACCTCTGACCCCCTCACTAATCAAAAATCTATTTACCTCTGCCTTAAAAATGCCCACTGCTGAACTCCACAGCCTTCAGTGGCAATGAATTCCACAGATTCACCACCCTCTGACTGAAGAAATTCCTCCTCAGCCACTTCCTGAAAGAACGTCCTTGAATTCTGAAGCTATGACCTCTAGTCCGAGCCCCACAAACATCCTCTTCACATCCACTCTATCCAAGCCTTTCACTATTCTGTATGTTTCAATGAGGTCCCCCCTCATTCTTCTAAACTCCAGCGAGTACAGGCCCAGTGCCGACAAACGCTCATCATCGGTTAACCTACTCATTCCTGGGATTATTCTTGTAAACCTCCTCTGGACCCTTTCCTTAATTTGCTGCCTTACAGCGCTGAAAACCCGGGTTCGATCCTGACCAGGGGTGCTGTCTGCGCGGAGTTTGCACGCTCTGCCCGGGTTTTCTCCGGGCGCTCCGGTTTCCTCCCACACCCCATAGAAATCCAGGTTAATTGGCTTCGGTAAAATTGTAAATTGACCCTAGTGTGTGTAGGAGCGTGTTGGTGTGCGGGGATCGCCGGTCAGCATGGACACGATGGGCTGAAGAGCCTGTTTCCACGCTGTATCTCTAAACTAAACTAATCTAACTGGAAATATGATGATACCTAATTCACTGTGGCAGACAGAGAAGGAAGAGTCCTAATAAACCCACAGCCTGCAGAGCTATTGCAGTTTAATCGGTCGGAGACGCAGCATTAGTAGGTGTGGTAAAGGGCGACATGAAACGTAAGTCCCAGATATATCATAACCTCATTCATCCTATGAAGGGTTTGTTATTTCTGGAGAGTTATGAACATTTACGAACCAGCAGCATAAGTGATTTCCAAAGGGTATTGTAAGATACTTTACAAAGCATATCTTAATAGAGAAAAATGTATCTGTAATGCCTTTATTACACATTTTACATTTATGTTCTTTTGTCAAGCATATTTTAGCTTACTTTAGTTCAGAGATACAGCGCGTAAACAGGCCCTTCGGCCTACGGAGTCCGTGCCGACCAGCGATCGCGACACACTAACGCTATCCTACGCACTCGAGGGACAATTTACAATTATACCAAGCCAATTAATTTACAAACCTTTACGTCTTTGGAGCGTGGGTGGAGACCAGAGCTCCCGGAGAAAACCCACACAGGTCAGGGGGAGAGTATATAAACTCCGTACAGACAGCCCCCGTAGTGAGGATCGAACCCGGGTCCCTGACACTGTGAGACATCAACTCTACCGCTGCACCACCCTGCCACCCCGATCCAATTATTATTTTTTTTTAATAAAACCTAACATTCAAATTCAAAATTCACTCCCTCAGTGAATTTTGTTTTAAAAGAGAAAAGATTTGCACAAACCTTATGCAGAACGGTGGCACAGCGGTAGAGTTGCTGCCGTACAGCGCCAGAGAGCTGCGCTCAATCCTGACTACGGGTGCTTGTCTGTACGGAGTTTGTACGTTCCCCCCCCCCCCCCCCCCCGTGACCTGCGTGGGTTTTCTCCGCAATCGTCTGTTTCCTCCCACACTCCAAGAGACGTACGGTTTTGTAGGTTAATTGGCTTGGTATAAATGTAAAAATTGTTGCTTTTGTGTGTATGGCAGTGTTAACGTGTGGGGATCGCTGGTCAGCGTGGACTCGGAGGGTGGGAGGGACTGTTGCCGCGCTGTATCTCTAAACTCTAAAACTCAGAAAAAAACTCTGAAAGGAACACAAATTATCGAATACTGTTCCGACGGACAATTATGTAAACATTTTTTGACTATGTTCACAAGCCCATGGTTTTCAGCTAGCATTTAAGTCCAGAGGCATGTCAAACAAAACTAATCTTATTCCGAGGCAGTATTTGAGCTTTTAAAACCTGCAAGTCTCACATTGCAACATAGAAAAAACGCATTTGCCTTATAACTAGGTGAGAATTAACGTGGGAACACCATTATGTATTTGATCATTTGATAAACGTCATTCCCTTCATCTATACCCCCGTAAATGGCTCGATTGTAATCGTGCATTGTCTTTCTGCGGACTGGTTAGCACGCAACAAAAAAGCTTTTCACTGTACCTCGGTACACGTGATAATAAACTAAACATAACTGCAGCGGGATGGTGAGGGTTAAGGTTGGCTGGGGGGGGTGGGCTGGGATGAGTTGTTAAGAAAGGTGGAGTGGCAGTTGTGCTCTGTGTAGATAAATACAAGTTACAAGGATACACCACCGATTTTCCGGCACCCTTGGTTCCAGATCCTTTCTGGATTATTGATCCGTTTTGCCGGAACCAACGGAGGTCACGGCCTCCGAGCGGAGCCCAACGGCACCGGAACGGTTCGCCTAGTCCGCGAGGGGCGAGATACCG
Source organism: Okamejei kenojei (assembly GCA_035221665.1). Classification (NCBI taxonomy): domain Eukaryota; kingdom Metazoa; phylum Chordata; class Chondrichthyes; order Rajiformes; family Rajidae; genus Okamejei; species Okamejei kenojei. The sequence goes on from CM069145.1 coordinate 51,581,265, forward strand.
GCACCGGAAAGTCGGCCTCGGAAGTCGGCTGTGGGAACGGATCTGCCGGCTCCGGGCCGGCGTTCCAGAGCCCCGGCCGCAGGGGGGCAAAGTCGACCTGCCGATCGGCCGAGGAAGTCCCGATGAGGTCGAGATTGGCCGCCTCACCCGGCCTAGGCGCCACATTATCAGGGGGACTTCCATGAAGGAGATGGGGTGGGGTGGGGGGGGGGGGTTTCAAGTGCAATCTCGTAATTTTGTCCGGATTAAAGGAGGTGCCGGATTAACAGTTGCTAGAAATCCGGTGGCGGACTGGAACACTTTTAAGAGTATCGTTGAAACGCAGGGTCACGTTTTGACTAAAATCATTAAAGCCGGTAAAGATACGGCACTGACTGAACAATAGATTTGCAGGAGAGGCAGGTTTTATACACGCGCACTGACCGATAAGTCTCACGACAAATGAATTTCCTCAGCAACTAAGGTAGTCCCTTGAATAAAAATTCCCCTGAATAAATAACTGCAGTTGTCTCTTCCGTTTACACTTTTTTTTTTTGAAAGAAAAAAAAAAATCTCAATCCTCGTTCAACTGTTTACACATAATCCATTTTCGTTATCGATTTGTCTTTGGAACGAGGCACCTTTCACCTCAGTGAAGGGGAAGCCTTACTAGTGCACAAATAAATCAAAATCGCTCTACGACCACCATCTAAGTCGCTAGTGTCGGATTCGAACCCAAAGAGTGCTCGTTAAGGGAAACTCCGCCGCCATTATCAAGAGGGGCTGAGCTCCCAATGCCACCATCAGCACTGCTTCAGTTATCTCTGTCAAGGCATCTTGGTGACCCACAGCACTGATCCATCTATTCTTCTTTCCGAATAACCCCCTCCCCCTCCCCCTCCCCCTCCCCCACCGGTTTTACAAAGATGCAAGGCAAAAAGCAAGTTTTGAAGAAACAGACTCAGAAATCCGCATCCCATCCGGAGTTGTCGTCAGGAGGTGGGTCGTCGTTGTCCTCGGGGAAACTGTCGAAGTTGCTCGTGTCCGTTGGGGATGCCACCTGTGCAGAAGAAGGAAATAAAATAAAACAACCTGCCATCTGGAGTCGGAAGGATACTGGTTTCCACTAAATTAAACTAAACTAAACTAAATATAGTCATGGAAGGACATTTGGCGTCAAGTTGGGCCAAGGAAACGGTCCCTTGGCCCAACTTGCCCATGGCGACCAACTTGCCCCATCCACACTGGTCCCACCAGCCTGCGTTTGGCCCATAGAAACATACATAGAAACATAGAAATTAGGTGCAGGAGTAGGCCATTCAGCCCTTCGAGCCTGCACCGCCATTCAATATGATCATGGCTGATCATCCACTCAGTATCCCGTACCTGCCTTCTCTCCATACCTCTGATCCCTTAGCCACAAGGGCCACATCCAACTCACTCTTAAATATAGCCAATGAACTGGCCTCAACTACCCTCTGTGGCAGAGAGTTCCAGAGACTCACCACTCTCTGTGTGAAGAAAGTCTTTCTCATCTCGGTCTTAAAGGATTTCCCCCTTATCTTAAGCTGTGACCCCTTGTCCTGGACTTCCCAACATCGGGAACAATCTTCCTGCATCTAGCCTGTCCAACCCATTAAGAATTTTGTAAGTTTCTATAAGATCCCTCTTAATCTCCTAAATTCCAGAGAGTATAAACCGAGTCTATCCAGTCTTTCTTCATAAGACAGTCCTGACATCCCAGGAATCAGTCTGGTGAACCTTCTCTGCACTCCCTCTATGGCAATAATGTCCTTCCTCAGATTTGGAGACCAAAACTGCACGCAATACTCCAGGTGTGGTCTCACCAAGACCCTGTACAACTGAAGTTAGAACCTCCCTGCTCCTGTACTCAAATCCTTCTAAATATCCCTCTAAACTTGTCCCATCCATGTACCTGTCTAAATGTTGCTTAAACGTTGCGATAGTACTTGCTTTAAATGCTTAAATATCAGGGCTTAAATGCGTCAGTCCTGTGAACTATCCCGTCAGCACCTTGGGATGCTGGTTTACACTGACGATAGGCACAAAATGCTGGAGTAAACTCAGCGTGGTCGTAAGTTAATAAGTTCATAACTTCCAGGAGCTGAATTAGGTCTTGCGGCCCATCAAGTCTACTCCGACATTGATCCCCATGGCAGATCCATCTTTCCCTCCGAACCCCATTTTCTGCCTGCCTCCCCGTAACCCCTGACATCCTTACTTATCAAGAATCTGTCGATTTCCGCCCTAAAAATGACCCATCGACTGGGCCTCCACAGCCTTCTGTGGTAATGAATTCCACAGATTCACCATCTTCTGACTAAAGAAATTCCACCTCATCTACTTCCTATAGGAACATCCTTTTATTCTGAGGCTATGACCTCTGGTCCTAGACTCTCCCACTAGTGGAAACATCCTCTCCACATCCACTCTATCCAGTCCTTTCACTATTTGTCTGCTGTTTGAAGAAGGGTCTCGACTGGAAACGTCACCTATTCCTTTTCTCCAGAGATGCTGCCTGACTCACTGAGTTACTGAAGCGTTTTGTGTCAACCTGTCATTTTAGTCAGTGAGGATGAGATAGTTCACAGGACTGGCGCATTCCGGCCCTGATATTTAAGCATTTAAAGCAGGGACTATCACAATGTTTAAGAAACATTTAGACAGGTACATGAATAGAACAGGTTTAGAAGGATATGGACCAAATGCAGGCTGGTATAGGGTGGTCAGTGTGGACAAGTTGGGCCAAAGGGCCTGTTTCCACGCTGTAAGACTCGTTGACTATACACGTTCTTCCACGATTATATTTAGTTGAATTTAGTTGAATTTAGAGATACAGCGTGGAAACAGGTAATTTGGCCCACTCATTCCACGCTGATCAGCGATCAACCATTCACACTGGTTCTCTCCTACACATCAGGGACCGTTCACAGAAGCCAATTAACCTACACACCTGCATGTCTTTGGAAAGTGGGAAGAAACCGGAGCACCCAGAAAAAAACAGTCACGGGGAGAACGTACAAACTCCATAAAGATAGTGCCCATAGCCAGATTCGAACCCGGGTCTCTGGTGCTGTAAGGCAGCAACTCTACCGCTGCGCCACCTTGCCACTCACGATCTATGTAGCATTAAAAGCTGCTGCACGAACTCAGCATCTGTGGTCTAATCCAGCTAACATTCGGGTAAAATGCAGAAGCATGGTACTAAAGATGCATCAGTTCCATGCATCTGGAACTCAGCGGGTCAGACTGCACCTCTGGTGAACATGGATAGGTGATATTTCGGGTCGGGACCCTTGGCAAACCTCCTCTGCCCTCTGCTTCCTACTAGAGGTGGAGCATTGAAACTGCGACCATCAAATCCAAAGGAGAGAGCTGTTTTAACTGACCTGGCGCTGTAATATTGGTCAGTGAAGAATGTTAGGTATTGGATCGGACTCCAACTCCCTTTCCCCTAAGATTAATTTGGAGATTAAAAATTATTACCTAGTAGAAGACTGTAATTAGTCATCTTATTTCTTTAAAAAAAAAATATGACATTGCAATTTCAATTTACATTTGTATAAATGCATTTGGGGGGAGTCCAGAACCAGGGGGGTCACAGTTTAAGAATAAGGGGCCGGACATTTACAAACTGAGATGAGGAAAAACTTTTTCACCAGAGAATTGTGAATCTGTGGCAAGGCAGTGGAAGCCAATTCACTGGATGTATTCACGAGAGAGTTAGATCCAGCTCTTCGGGATGACGGAATCAAGGGATATGGCGAGAAAACAGGAACTGATTTTGGTACTGATTTTGGATGAGCAGCCATGATCATATTGAATGGTAGTGCTGGCGCGAAGGGCTGAATGGCCTACTCCTGCACCTATTTTCTATGTTTCTATGTCAATGAAAATGTAGGGGGATATCATTTCCATTAGTCACTTAAAACAAAACTGATATGATTGAGTGATTTGAAGGCAGTGACATTCATTACTTCATCCTACCAAGGCCTACGGAATCTCCTGGTTGCAAACATTGTAACGGCCCACCCGGTTCCCATGCCGACCTTTCTGTCCTGGGCCTCCACCACTGCCAGATTGAAAGCCACATGCAAATTGGAGGAACAGCACCTCATATTCCACCTGGGTAGCGCCCAACCCAATGGTGTGAACATTAAATTCTCCAATGTTAAGTAACATCTCTCTCTTCCCCCTCTCTCTTTTCTGTGTTTCCCTGTCTACCCATTTCTTCCACGAACCTGCCCCACTTTTTTTCTCTGTCTTTCCCAATATCCCCTCCCTCTGGCTTTACCTTTCACTCCTCTTCTCTCCTTATCTGACACTTTTTTTTGTCTCCTTTTCACCTCTCGGCTTTGTCACTTGCTCCACTTATCTTAATTAAAAAAAAAACCCTCACCTGTGTCCACCTATCACTTAGCAGGCTTAGTCCTGCCTCCTACCTCTTCCCCCCCCCCACCCCCCACAACGGCCGTTCTGAAGTGGGGTCCCAACTTGACCATTCACTCCACTGATGCTGCTTGACCCGCGAGTTCCTCCAGCACTTTGTGCTTTACGCAAGATTCCATCACCTGCCGTTCGGTCCGTTTCGACCCAACCTCAGTCTTGCATCTCTCGCACTTTATTACCGAAGCCACATTTAGAAATGTTCTTGCAATCTGCCCTTCAAGCCTGGGATCTCAACTGTTGTTCGGGAGCGGCAAAGCAGGTGCAGAGTTATGCCCCTGTCCCACTTAGGAAACCTGAACGGAAACCTCTGGAGACCTTGCGCCCCACCCAAGGTTTCCGTGCGGTTCCCGGAGGTTCCCAGAGGGTTTTTTGTCCTCCGGCAACACCTTCAACTAGCATCGCAACCGGCTTCGACTAAACAATTACCGATTTTTAAAACGGAAACCACTTTCGACCATTAGGGAGGACTGACAACAAAACCTCCGAGAACTGCGCGGAAACCTTGGGTGGGGCGCAAAGTTCTCAGAGGTTTCCGTTCAGGTTTCCTAGGTGGGACAGGGGCATTTAGGGTGGCATAGTTAGGGTGGCAGAGTGGCGCAGCGGTTAGAGCTGCTGCCTTCCGGCGCCAGGGACCCGGGTTCGGTCCTGACGACGGGACAATTTACAGACGCCAATTAACGTGCAAACCCACACGTCTTTGGAATGTGCGAGGAACCTGGAGGACTCGGAGAAAGCCCACGCGGTCACGGGGAGAACGCACAACCTCTGCACCGACAGCACCCGTAGTCAGGATCGAATCCGGTTCTCTAGCACCACGAGGCAGTAGCTCTGCTCTAAATTGGCTTTGGGGAAATTATAAATTGTTCCTAATGTGTGGGCTATTGCCAGTGTGCGGGGATCGCTGGTTGGCACGGACTCGATGGGCCGAGGGGCCTGTTTCCACGCTGTATCTCTAAAAGTACGAAAGTAAAGAATACAACAGCATAGGGACATACTGGTTAAACACTTACATTAGTACGATTGGGGGTGTTAAAGTGCCTTTCCTTAATCCATCCCAGTTAAAACCTTCAAACCATCTGAAAAAAATAAATCCTTAGTTGTACATTATTATTAATAATGTTTTCAATTTTACTCAAAGAAAGAGAATTATGAGCTTCCAAGGAGGGTATATGGGTGAAGGAAGAGACAGAGCAAGCAATGTATTGGCTCTGTTAATGACTTAATGCATTATCATAATTAATAAGCCAACGATGTTTCATGTTCATAAGTCAGAGGAGCAGAATTAGGCCCATTTGGCCCATCGAGTCTACTCCGCCATTCAATCCTGGCTGATCTACCTTTCCCTCCCAACCCCATTCTCCTGCTTCTCGCCATAACCTTTGACACCCGCACTAATCAAGAATCTGCAACTCTCCACTTTAAAATACCCAATGGACTTGGCCTCCACCGCCATTGTGGCAATGAATTCCACTGACAAAATAAATTTGTCCTCGTCTCCTTTTCAAAGGTACGCCCTTTTATTGTGAGGCTATGGCTTCTGGCCTAGACTAGTGGGAAACATCCTCTTCACATCCACTCTATCCAAGCTTTTCACTATTCGGTAAGTTTAAAATGAGGTCCCCACTCATCCTTCTAAACTCCACCCCCCCCCCCCCCCCCCCCCCCCCCCCCCCCCCCCCCCCCCCCCCCCCCCCTGCGAGTACGGGCCCAGCGTCGTTGGAAACGCTCGGTGGGCCGAAGGGGCCTGTTTCCGTGGCTGTATCTGCAAACTAAACTGAACTAAAATGCACTCTCCATGTGAAGCAGGTCTGGTGCTGACTCCCATGTGTGTAAAACAAAATACTCTGGTCTCAGCGATAGTTTTGAAGAGTTGATAACGTTGCTTTTACAACATTGTGCAAAGAAAATTTCTAAAGCAAAGACTCACTTGTGTTTTTGGATGTCTTTAACTCCATTTTTCAAATTCCCAAGTCTTTCTGATGGATTGTCCCTGTTAGGAAATGCACACAATAATTCATTTTTTTCAATGTCTGTATCTCTGCTGAATATTTGGTTTGTCATTTGGCCATATTTTTGAATTTAATAAAGTGGCAAGAGTCATTGGTTTAGGGTGAAGGGGAAAAGAGTTCATAGGAATCTGAGGGGTAACTTTTTCACACAAAGAATGGTGGGTGTATGGAACGAGCTGCCAGAGGAGGTAGTTGAGGCTGGGACTATCCCATCATTTCCCATCCCATTCCATCATTTAAGAAACAGTTAGACAGTACATGGATAGGACAGGTTTGGAGGGATATGGGCCAAACGCAGGCAGGCTGAGGAGCTGCCAGAGGAGATAGTTGAGGCTGGGACTATTCCAATGTTTAAGAAACTGTTCGACAGGTACATGGATAGGACATGGATAGTGTGAAGAGATATGGGCCAAACGCGGGCAGGTTGGACTAGTGTAGCTGGAGATGGGACATGTTGGCCGGTGTGGGCAAGTTGGGCCGAAGGGGCCTGTTTCCACACTGTTTCACTCTGTGACTCTATGACGAGAGGGAGCGTTTTAGGAGAGGAAGCCTTCTAAATGTTGAACAGATTGACGATTGACTATTTAACTGGCTGGATATTACACATCCCTAACTGTGACCGATTCTCTCAGGCACTTACCTGCATAATTTCTTGATGAGGTTAGCAGCATTTTTTGTGATTTTCTTTGGAAATTCGATCATGTCGATCCCACGAAGAATGATGTTGTACGTTTTCATGGGATCAGGCCCTGAGAATGGCGGACTTGGGAAGAAGGGAAGAGGGAGAGCGGAGGTCAACAACACAGTTCCAAACTGCGACGGACGAAACGCACGTTTTTGCAGTGGCAGTACCGATAACAAAACGCCACAGCGCTCACGGGTCATCGAACATTTATTGTAATAATATTTTTATTAAAAGGAATCCATCATAACAACAGTATAACAACTTTTCAAATACACAACCAACTCATTTCAATAAGTATACGAATGTTACGAATTAGTTTTTATAAACTTCAATTTTTTTTTTTTAAGTAGAAAAACAAAAGAATAGATTTTAATCAGTAAGAATGGTGATTAAATAATAATTTTGATTATAAAGAAAGAGAAAGAGAAAAGAGAGGAGGAAAATATATATATATAATGTATATATTCTTGTTATATGTATTTAATTAAAATAAAGTATTATATAAAAGAGAGATTATAGTTTACATCTTAACATTTAGGCAGCAACTCCTGGATTACACCCAAGATAGACACAAAAAGCTGGAGTAACTCAACGGGGCAGGCAGCGTCTCTGAAGAGAAGGACTAGGAGACATTCTGGGTCGAGACCCTTCTTCAGACAGAATCGGTGGGAGAGGGAAACAAGGGATTGAACTATAGACGGTGATGCAGCGATGTAGAATAAAGAAATGAAAGATATGCAGAAAACATAACGATGATCAAGGGAGCGGTACTTTGTTAGCTGTGGGCAAGGTGAAAACGAGTTATTCGCCATTATTGGAGGTTTCCACTAGTGGGAGAGTCTAGGAGATGTTTCTGCCAGTGGGAGAGTCTAGATCCAGAGATCGTAGCCTCAGAATTAAAGAACGTTCATTTGGGAAGGAGATGGGGAGGAATTTTCTTTTGTCAGAGGGCGGTAAATCTGTGGATTTCTTTGCCACAGAAGGCTGTGGAGGCCAATTCAATGGATATTTTTAAGGTAGAGATAGATACATTCTTGATTAGTGCGGGTGTCAGGGGTTATGGGGAGAAGGCAGGAGAATGGGATCAGGAGGGAGAGAGATCAGCCATGATTGAAATGGCGGAGTGGACTTGATGGGCCGAATGGCCTAACTCTGATCCTACCACTTATGACTGCACGTGCGAACCATCCAGAACTGTTAGCTTCCTTGTGTATGCGCTGGCATCTTATACGCACACATCCCGGCATCTTCCGTGCATGTGTGCCAGTATGTTAGGGCATAAGGAAAATGAGTAGCCCATCAAGCCCACTCCGCCATTCAACCATGGCTGGTTGATCTCTCACTCCTAACCTCGTTCTCCTGCCTTCTCCCCACAAATAAGGTCATAGATAAGGTCATAAATAAGGCCATCTTACATGCATTTGTGCCAGTATTTTCCATGCATGTTTGCCAGTATCTTACGTGCATGCGTGCTGGCATCTAATGTGTGTACACACTGGCACTTGCGCAGGACACGGTTGGAAAGGCTGCAGCCATCTTATGTAAGTTAGGGTGATCTACCATGTTCGAAGGCAGTTAGTAAATTACTGTTTAATTACTTAATCCGTTATCGCTCCGGGCAACACATAACAGCCCGCTGTTACATTTAGAAGATCTATATGAATTACATTTAGAATATCTACATCTACAGTCAAGTTCTGTAATGCCGGCCTCTCCACAAGTCATGCTGTTTTATAGCGTGATAGAACATAGAACAGAACAGCGCAAGAACGGGATCTTCAGCCCACAATGTCCGTGCTGACCATGATGCCCAGACCATCTCTTATCTACCTGCACATTATGCATATCCGTTCTTTCCCTAGTTAACCGTATGCCTATCCAAAAGCTTCTTAAATGGGTTCGATCCTGACCGCGGGTGGTGTCGGTATGGAGTTTGTACGTGGGTTTTCTCCGGGTTTCCTCCCACACTCCAAAGATGCACAGTTTCGTAGATCAATTGGCTTGGTAACATTGCAAATTGTCCCCCAGTGTATGTGGGCTAGCCCTAGCGTGCGGGGATCGCTGGTCGGCCTGGACTCGGACGGCCTGTTTCTGCGCTGCATCTCTACGCAAAAACAGCTTTGGGAAATTCTTATTTTTGGCTTGTATATGTCAAAGTTCAAGTTCTTGTTACACCACACAGGGCAACACAATGCAGGTCCACCACCGACTTTCCGGCAACTGGTGTTCCGGCACCTCCTTTAATCCGGACAAAACTACGAGAGCCCATTTGAAACCCTTCCCCCACCCCCCCCCCCCCCCCGAATTCCCCGCTCCCCGAAAATGTGGCACCTAGGCCGGGTGAGGCGGCCGACCTCGACCTCATCCTGACTTCCGCTGCCGATCGGCGGGTCAAATCTGCCCCCCCTGCGGCCGGGGCTCTGGAATTCCGGCCCCGCCAAAGCCAGCTGATCCGTTCCCATGGGCCGACGTCCACGGCCGACTTTGCGTGCCGGCATTCAGTCTCCCGAGGTCGTGACCTCCGTTGGTCCGGCAAAACGGAAAAACACGGCAAGGCTCAGGAACCAAGGGTGCCGGACCACCGGCAGGGGACCTGGGCTTCTCACCTGCCAGTTAGAAGTTCGTACATAAGGATTCCAAGTGACCAGTAATCAGCTGATATGTCATGTCCTTTGTTCAGATGATTTCTGGAGCCACGTATTCCGGTTTTTTGTCCCACAGACAGAACGTCCAGGTCTTTTTCCCAAACCCAATTTTCTTGGCAAATCCAAAGTCCACCTGAGAGAGAGAGAGAGAGAGAGAGAGAGAGAGAGAGAGAGAGAGAGAGAGAAGAGGAGAGAGAGGAGAGAGGGAGTAGAGAGAGAGAGAGGGAGGGAGGAGGGCGGGGGAGGGGAGAGAGAGGGAGAGAGAGGGCGAGAGAGAGGGAGAGAGAACAAGGCAAGTTAACGTGAGCATCGATGATGATGCCGACCAATGGACGAGGACGGACCACGAGGGAGTGAGGATGTCGCTGTCGGGGGGAAGAACAAAGGGGAACCTGGCATGGGTGCACTTTGTAACTTTGTAAGCGTACTTTATGTGGCTACTATTTGCATACCTTGCGTATGTAAGCAAATACATAGTAATAAAGTATTCAATTCAATTCAATACGTGGACACATACTTGTCCTTTACTTGGTCCATCTACCTCCAGTTCCCTCCCCTTTACTTTCTGTCTGAAGAAGGGTTCCGACCCGAAACATCTCCCATCCTTTTCCTCCAGGGATGCTGCCTGACCCGCTGAATTACTTTGTGTCTATCTTGGACAGAACTTGAACAGGGGCGGCACGGTGGCACAGCGGTAGAGTTGCTGCCAGGTCCCGGGTTCGATTCCTGACTACGGGTGCTGTCTGTACGGAGCTTGTACGTTCTCCCTGGTGTGAGATACCCTTTATGCTCACAATAAATACTCAAAGACTAAATCCTGGAAGCAAGAGATTTCTTTATTTTACGAGTCTGCAGACCGGGTGCCTCTCCAACCTGAGACACACTGAAGCCAGGGAGATCATCCCTTTTATACACAAAATCTTACATTCAATTTCTCCTCCGGACCTCTCTCCAATCAGAGTCGGAGGTACACAATCTGTAGGTACAACCCACCGTACATCCCCTCGTACCTCACATCATACATTGCTTTGTTCATGGTAATGAGCAATTTCTTGGACCAGGGGGGGTGTGTTGTAATATTCATTTTTTCTATTAAGCATGCTCAGTTGCTCATGACCTGGCCCACTTTTGCTCACCTCCTTGTGAACCCTCTTAGTTTTCCTATATCAGCACTAAAGCTAAGCTAAAGTGACTAGGGTCCCATCCATCACTCCTTTCCACTGATAGGGATTTCTCTACATCACCCCCTTCTCTAGTGAGACAAGCTATCTCTTCTTACTCAAGGCCTCAAAGGATGGGTCTGGCAATTTTCAGACACTGCTGTCAGAATCTCTCTCCAGCCCTCTCTGCTTGAATTCTCTTTAAAACTCCTTTCTTTAATAGGGTTTAATCACTTTATCCCTCACAATCCTCCCTTTTTCTTTTGCTACGCATACACTGATTAAACCCTATTTTAAGTTCCTTCAATTCGAACTGACGTAACATCGTCCTAACCTTCTCCTCCTGTAAATCATAAACTTCCCTGGTCGCATTATCATTATTTTCTGTATTTCCCCTTTCTCTCCCATAGGCATGACTACAGCCTGCATCTGACTTATACTTCTGGTAATAAGTTCCCTAAAACAAGGGATACAACAGGGGATGAAGATCCCAGTCCAGCCACTGCACATAGAAAACAAGTCCCACCGTTCTCCACCATGTTCCTCCGAGGATAGAATCCCACCATTGGGGTTCCCATAATCGAATTCCATTTTTGTATTGGAACATGCGCCAACTTCCGGATCCCTTCTGATATGTCCATCACTGCCTGTCCATTATCATCGATGTTCAAACAGCAAATTAGAGAGGTTGAATTTCCCGCATACCCCTCCTTCTTCTGCCAGGAGGTAATCCAGGGCTAACCTGTTCTGGTATATTGCTGCTCTCATCTGCGTCTTGCTGCTTTGCCAGCATCTCCAGCGCCCCGCAGTTTGGTTGGTAATTACCTCCAGTACTGCCTGTGTAGCCTTATGATCCGGTTTACATGTATACTGGTGTCCGGTAGCCCCAGGATCCATCTTGTGCCCAGGTGGCTGGTCCGTAGTATGAGATGATTCTTGCTGGTGGCCACTCATCAATCTTCCCATTCTCCAATGTCTATTTTCCTCTTTTTCCGATATAGGTCATCAAATACAGGTGTTCCTAACGACCGGCCTTCTTTGGTGTTTAACAGGAAGAATCCAGGTTGTACCAGTCCAATATAAACAAGTCCCACTCCAATTCATCGGTAACACCGAGTATGCCTTGTATCCGCATATCCATAACAATCCTTCAGGGGCCGGTCCACTAGAGGCAACCTTGTTCCATATATTTCGCAATACTGGGATCCCCTGATAAGGGTTATTCCCGGTGCAGTTCCATATGTCCGGCTGATTCCACTCCATCAATCTCCATCCGGATAGCGCAGTTTTTCCATATTTCTTAGTTAGATACCATTTAGGCTCTCTGGCCACCACACTCGGGACTGATTTGGCCACTGGGTGACGATGCGCTGGCAGGGGCTGCCTGCCTACTAGGACGGCATCCTTTGCCCAGGGGCCTAGCGATACACTCAGTCCCGACCGGAGCATCTGTCAGGACCCATACCTGGGGATCTCGGTCTTGTCCAATTGTCAGGTTCCACCCCATCAGGTCCCATATTTCAACAATGGATCCTCTCCACGGCCAACGTGAATTCATCAGCGGTCCTCCGCAGACCCAACAGTTAGTCACATTCAGGGTCCCAGCTATCCGGGTGGCCAAGTCCACAAACAGGTTTTTCCTCCTTCAGGGATTTCGATCTGCTTCTTGATTTCTTCGTACCAGTGTCTGGTGCACTTGAGGCTGGGTATGTGGGGGAGGGGGAGGCTTCGTGACTACTACCTTAGTAACCTCTTTTATTACTTCCTCCTTCGTCTTACCTATTGCCCCTTTTTACGATCTGAGAAGGGGAAAAAACTAACTGTACACAAACCATCTCTCTCCCCTTGGGCAGGTAACGGCCCCAAACTTCCCTATATACCCTATTGCCTGCCATCAAATACTCCTTTCCCCCCTCTTTGCAAATGATTCTATTCTTTCGGTCATGGCATACTTTGTTCACATGGGAATGATAGGTAATTGATCTGGTTATTACCCCTCTGTATTGAATAGGATGATAACATTTATCACAATTATTAATACCTTTTACAGCAATTACATACAAAGCAAACAATACCACGACTGCTCCTTTCATACTGTCAGTTATACATTCAATGCTTTTCTTTTTAAAATTACTGTTAGGGGTTTACTTCCGGCTTCACCGTCCACTGTTCCTCTCCTCAGGAACAGGTGGATCGACGGGGTCCTTTAACCCAGATCGCGTGGGTCCACCCTTTTTCTTTTATTCGTATTGCTGTCTCGGTTGTCAGTAATACTAGGTATGGGCCGGTCCACCTGGGCTGGAGTTTCTCCTCCTTCCAATTCTTGACAGTACCCAGTCGCCGGCCTTTACAGCATGTATTGGAAAGTCAAGTGGCGGGCTTTGAGCCTATAATCCTTTCGCTTTTAATTCTGTAAGGGAACGAGATACAGCCAGTAAATAGTTCCCTGAGAATACATCACTTGCCCTCTATGGTGGGTATTCCTTCTATCTTTCCCAAATAAGGTAACCCAAACAACATTCCATAGGGGGGACACTGCTAACTTTGCATGGGGTCTCCGTTGCTTTTCTCAAAGGCCTTTCTGTTTCCCTACTGCTCCAAACATATGCCAGACTCCATGTACATATGCTGCTCTTAAAGCCTTAATTTCTGCCAATTGAGCTAAGCAAGATTGCAGGCAAGCTTCAATTTGATCCTGCGCTATAGCTTTTTACTTCTTTAGATATTATACTCATCCAAAATATTCTACCTGCTGCTGACAAAACATAAACTTCTTCCTTGATACATCATGACCTCCTGTGCCATCTTTTCCAAGATAATTACAATGTCTCTCTTCTCACGTTGCTCCTCACTTGTGGAACAAACCAACAAATCATCCACATACTATATCAACACCTTCCAAATCTGCCTACAACATCTGATTAAAAACACGCCGCTAGTTTTTAAAAACGCTGCCGCATCCTAGCCTAGGTGTATTTAATACCTCTTCTTAATGTTCTTATCATAGTTATGTTCACCATTATCTTAATATTATTATTAAGATCATAGTATTATTTTATTATTATTATTTCTGATTATCGTACCTGTTCACATCCCCAACACACCTTATCCATTACCTATCTCCTTACTAGCCTTGTCTGGGCTTAGATCCAGATTTATTTCACTCCCGATAGGGCATTTGAGAAAAACACTCTCCCAAATACATTTATTATTGGCATGGAATCTCTGGCCCCTGTTTGGCTCTGTCATAGGACTCACTGTGTGTCGGTGCATCACTTATTCCAGACTTCAACCAGGTCTCTTGTTACTGACAACATTGTCTTTCCTTTTTCATGCTCTTTCTTTCTAAAGCAGTCTCATCAATTCATCCCTCTGCTTCCCACTTTAATCCTTTCTGATCTGCCTTCTTTCTCATTTCTAAACTCAATGTCTTACTTCTCAGATAGTTTATCCTCCTTTGCAAATTTATTCACCTTCCTTTTAAAATCTTCCACTGACTTCTCGATCCTCATATTTTACCACCACCTCTTCTACCTCGGGTAATGTCATCACTTTCCCTTCTACCCCTGAGATTCTAACTTGTTTTTTTACCCAATCTCATTCCTTCTGGTACCTTAGTTATACTCGATCTTTCTGCTCCTGAATCTACCATAAATATCATATCCTCTCCCTGGGGTCCTAATCTCAAATTTACCAGAGGTTCCCTGTGTATCCCATACACCCCAGGGAGCGGAACCCCTGACTCCCCTATTCTTCCTCCATGCGTGCGTACGACTGCACCTTCCGTCGTAGCTTAGGACATTCCCTTTTGATATGACCCGGCTCTTTACAATAATAACACCAGGGTGGCCCCGTGTACCACCCTCCTGATCCTTGTTCCTTGTTTTCCCGGGGACCCCAACTTCGGTCCCTCCATTCACCTCTTCCTCGTCCTCTAATACTACCGCTTCCCTTTCCCCGGTTCCATGAGCACCCGGCCTTCTATCACCTTCAATCCCCCCTTCTGTGCTACTTGCTGTACTGCTTGCAACATCATTTTTGCCTTTTCCTTCTGTTTCTCCTCATCCCGTCTGTACTATTCCTTTTGAGCCTCTGTTAACAAACTGATTCAATGGTTTTTCATTCCAATCTTCAATTTTTCCAATTTCTTTCTAATATCTGGCCATGATTTTGTTACAAAATTAACCTTCAACAACTGCTGACCTGCGGTGTATCACTGCTGGACATTCTTCCTTAATCTTTGTAAAAACACTGTCGGAAGTTCGTCCTTGTTCTGCTGATTTTCAAAAGCCCGTTCGAAATTCTGTCCCCTGGGAACGGCTTCTCTAATTTCCCTTGATTATTATCTCCCTGAGATCTCTCACACTTCTTCTGTTTGGTTACTTCAAGTCGGCGCATCAGCCTGCAACCCCTTCTCCTGCCTGTCTGACCATCTGTCTTTCTTCTGAGGTAAACAAACTTCCCCTTATCGACATCATTGTCTGCCAACTCCCTTTTTTTTTCTCTCTCTGGGCCCCATTAATTTTATTACCCCTTCTCCAACCAGAATGTTTATCTAAACAAACCATAAAAGCTGCTTGTTGTTCAGCAATTAACTTATTTCTAATTTTGTTCAAACCATTCCCCCTACAAATACATACGACTAACAATTTGCCAAATTAACTTTACTGAAAAAGAAATCTATAGAAGCCAAGCAACCTACATTTTCCAACTTCCCCTTTTTAAGTTGCGATGATTCAAAGCGTTGTCCATTACCTTACAATAACCTCCCCCATTGCTTACAATTCCTTAAAGGAACACACACAGACACCCTTACAACATGGCCCACAGCAAACAAACCTATCACATATACAAACTTCCTCATTCATACAAAACCGGTTTTTTTTACATTAGTTCCATTCTTACTTCAATGAGATTGTTTGAAACACAACTTAATATTTTTCATTAAAACATTTTTGGCCCTAGGAACTGATCTATTTGTTCAGCCAGTCCAAGGGGTCTTCCAATAAACTTTTCATCTCCTTTTTAAAGTTCCTCACCCCATACTGGTGAGAGGCACATAGTTTCCTTACTCTTTACCCCGGGTGTTCCCTTCACCCCATCCAACATTCGCCCCAACGGACTATCGGGCGGAATGGTTAGGCTCCATATCAGTATGAGCCTTATCCCGGTTCCCGGACCCTTACTTCTCCCGTTCCGGTTTCCTATTACCTTGTCGGGACTATTCCCGTCCGACAAATCCCGATCGCCCAGGCAATACTTAATAGTCGTTTTTCTTACCTGGGTTCTGTGCACAAGAATCACTCGACCGTCCCGTACGTATTTACCTTACACCCCCCCTCTTGCTTTCCGGAGTCTTTTCCGCGGATATCACTCGCTCAAACTGCTGATGGAAGCAAGGAGATCAGAGACTGCTGAAATCAGCAGGGTGCACCTTCCCCTCCTTCTTTGCCCCCACCAAGCAGCCGGAGTGGCGATCGCGGACGAGCCCCCAATTTGTGAGATACCCTTTATGCTCACAATAAATACTCAAAGACTAAATCCTGGAAGCAAGAGATTTTCTTTATTTTACGAGTCTGCAGACCGGGTGCCTCTCTCAACCTGAGACACACTGAAGCAGGGAGATCATCCCCTTTTATACACAAAATCTTACATTCAATTTTCTCCTCCGGACCTCTCTCCAATCAGAGTCGGAGGTACACAATCTGTAGGTACAACCCACCGTACATCCCCTCGTACCTCCCATATCATACATTGCATGTTCATGGTAATGAGCAATTTCTTGACCAGGGGTGTGTTGTAATATTCATTTTTTTCTATTAAGCATGCTCAGTTGCTCATGACCTGGCCCACTTTTGCTCACCTCCTTGTGAACCCTCTTAGTTTTCCTATATCAGCACTAAAGCTAAGCTAAAGTGACTAGGGTCCCATCCATCACTCCTTTCCACTGATAGGGATTTCTCTACATCACCCCCTTCTCTAGTGAGACAAAGCTATCTCTTCTTACTCAAGGCCTCAAGGATGGGTCTGGCAATTTTCAGACACTGCTGTCAGAATCTCCTCTCCAGCCCCTCTCTGCTTGAATTCTCTTTAAAACTCCTTTCTTTAATAGGGTTTAATCACTTTATCCTCACACTGGGACGGCGTGGGTTTTCTCCGGGTGCTCCGGTTTCTTCCCACACTCCAAAAACGTACAGGATCATAGGTTAACTGGTGTCTGTAAATCATAAATTGTCCCTAGTGTGTAGTTCAGCGCTAGTGTACGGGGTGATCGCTGGTTGACGCAAAGTCGGTGGGCCAAAGGGCCTGTTTCTGTGCTGTATGTCTGAACTAAACTAAAAAGCTAAAGCTAAAATTCAGATTGTAGTTAAAAAAGGAAAGGCTTAGAAATAAATCCAATTGCACCTGTCACCGGAAGAAATAAACCAACAAGTAACAATAAGTATTTCATGACCTCTTTAAGTGGATAGTTTAGATTAGTTTAGAGATACAGCGCGGAAACAGGCCCAGCGACCCACCATGTCCGTGCCAACCTGTGATCCCCGCGAGCTAACACTACCCTACGCACACGCGGGACAATTTACAATTTTACCTGAATTGCACATTGTAAAATCTAATGGGCTGAAGAGCCTGTATCTCTTCAACTGAAACGGAAACTGAAACGGAAACAGAAACTGAAACCGAAACGGAAACTAATACTAAGACTGACACGGAAACTGAAACGATACTAACACTGAGACTGAAACTGAAATTAATACTAAATTAATACTAAAACTGAAACTAATACTAAAACTGAAACTGAAACGGAAACTGAAATGGAAACTAAAGCTAAATTCAATGATCATGCCATTAGAATTTTCATACTCTGTTACAATCCAATGTTTGGTAAGTAAGCGGATTTCCTCAATTGAAACTAGCTTTCAGTACTCACCAGTTTAGCATATCCCCTGTGATCTAGGATTAAGTTTTCTGGTTTGAGGTCCCTGTAAATAATTCCTTTGAAATGCAGATAGGCGAAGGCCTCTACCACGCAGGCCGTGTAGAATCGAGTGGTAGCGTCATCGAACGAACCTCTGCAGAGAAAACACCAACAGGGGAGACATTACCGCGGCAGAATGAAGGTGAGCCGCGAGTAGAAGCTGTTGGATTAGTCGTGTGGGTCACTTTGGCATGAAATGCAGCTTCTTCCAGGCAGTTGTGCTGAATGCTTGGACCCTCCTGAAGCGATGATAGTGCGCAGATATTAATAAGCAGCGTGTGAGGCAACGGTCTCAGTGACAACCAGGGAACTGGAGAGAAGAAGGCTTTCGTTCCCGGGTGCCACTGTATCGCCGAGACACCAAATGATCCTGTCAAAACTCAACTCTCCGCAGATCTTCATTGATTTTTGTCCGGGAAGAGTTCGCTCCTCTGCGAATGACGTGGGGGGGCGAGGAACCAAGAACTGCAGGTAGCCTCCGAGGGCAGCCCATGCCCAAGTTGTGTGCACGTCAGATGGACACAAAGTGCTGGAGTAACTCAGTGGGTCTGGCAGTATCTCTGGAGAAAAGGAATGGGCGAAGTCTCGGGGTTGGAACCTTTCTTCAGATGGGTTTCTTTTCCCCAGCGAGCCGGTCCGACCCACTGAGCTGCTCCAGCATTGTGTTTCTATCTTCGGTGTAAACCAGCATCCGCAGTTCCTTCCTCCACAAAGAACTGCAGATGCTGGTTAATACACACAAGGACACAAAGTGCTGGAGTAACTCAGCAGGTCAGGCAACATCTCTGAAGAACATGAGCAGGTGACGCTTGGAGTTGAGACCCTTCTTCAGACTGACATTATGGAGGCTGGTGGGGGGGGGGGTATGGAGGGGGGGGAAGAATGTTAGAAGCTCCCCCTACATTCAGTCTGAGGAAGGGTCCCGACCCGAAAATGTCATCCGCCCATGCTCTCCAGAGCTGCTGCCCGACCCGCTGAGTTACTCCAGCGCTGTGTGTCCTTTAGCGGAGAGAGGAACTTGGATCACAACCGTTCCTAGCTTTTGGCGAGTTTGGAGATTGCAATGAGAGGAAGATTTTCAGAGGATCTACAAGCCAGAAGACATTGCAATTAACTGAATGGGCCATGGAACATCCCAGAAATGGCGCACACACAGTGGTTATCCCATGCAATGGACAGACAACGGCGGTGAAGACGGACAGAGTGGGGCCCGCTGATGGATGTTGCAAGCTGAGAGCACTGAGCTGTTTCTCGCCATATCCCAAGGAGCAGTTTAGAGTTTTCTTTCAATGCAACATGGAGCCACATACCTTTTAATATTGTCTCCTCTGAATCTATGGAGAAAGGTTAATAATGAATTATTCAAAATTAAAAGGGTGCCACAATACCTCTCGTGTCTGCCCCCTTTAAGGCCAGTGGACTGTTGCGTAGAGTTGAAGGGTTGCGTAGAGTTGAAGGGTTTTTGGAAAGCAAGTGATAATTAATATTTTCTTTATTAATACCTGAGAGTTTAAAGTACTGAATCAGTCTGAAGAAGGGTCCTGACCTGAAACCTCATCTACTCGTTGATGGTGTCTGAAACAAGATGGGCCGAAGGGCCTGTTTCCATGCTGTGTGACTCTATGACTCTATAGGTCTATTACTCTTATACAATGTCCCGACTGATGTTCAGTTTAGAGATACAGCACGGAAACAGGCCCTTCGGCCCACTTTGCCGGCCCCTCAGTGGCCAAGGTGAACCGTTCCCGTATCGTTGGACACCTCTCGGAGGCCACGACCTCTGTTGGTTTCAGCAAGGCTCTGGAACCAAGGGTGCTGGGAAATCGGTGGTGGACATATATATATACATGGGTGCCAGAGGTTATGGGGAGAAGGCAGGAGAAGGAGGGAGAGATAGATCAGTCATGATTGAATGGCAGATTAGACTTGATAGGCCAAATGGCCCAATTCTACTCCTATCACATGATCTTATGACATTTTTAAATTATCTATTAACATGGCCCTCACAGCCGTCTGTGGCAATGAATTCCACAGATTCACTACTCTCTGACTAGACAAGTTCCTCCTCATCTCCTTTCTCAAGGTAGTGCCTTTTATTCTGAGGGGTTGGCCTCTGGGCCTAGACTCTCCCACTAGTGGAAACATCCTCTCCACATCCACTCTATCCAGGCCTTTCACTATTCGTTAATTTTCAATGAGGCCCCCACTCATCATGATGAGATCAAAGCCAGGGTGTATAATTCACACACCGTACAGGATTTTTACTGTGTACCATTTAGACACTTATCAAAGAAACAGGGAACGGACTGCTAACGCTTTAGAGATTTCACATTTCAAAGTCGGGAAGACGTAAATTCCAACGCCAACTTAAAACTAACGCAAGGAAGCTATGAGTAAATGTGAGAAATGTGGACGCAGCCCAGACCATCACACAGAACCAACCTCCCTTCTAGTGAAGGTACACAAAAATGCTGGAGAAACTCAGCTGATGCAGCAGCATCTATGGAGCGAAGGAAATAGGCAACGTTTCGGGCCGAAACCCTTCTGCAGTGTACCCCCCCTTCTATTGACTCCATTTACACCTCACGCTGCCTCGGCAAGGCCAGCAGCACAATCAAGGACAAGTCGCTCCCTGGCCTTCTCCCCTCTCCTATCGGGCAAAAGGTATAGAAGTGCGAAAACGCGCACCTCCAGATTCGGGGACAGTTTCTTCCCAGCTGTTGTCACAGTGTTTCCACTTTGAAGGAAATTACCCGAAATTCGGGAAATTCTTCGGGTAATTTTAGGGAAATGAAATAATGTCGTAAAATTCCCCGGCCGGGTAAGCCTTCCCCAACTGCGCGCGTGCGACTGCTGCCCCAACTGTGCACGCGCGGACACCGGGCCCACTGCGCGAGCTCGGGGAGACGCGAAGGGATATAATCAAAGTTCATACAAGTCTATCGAGATTTGCTCGAGTATCTTTGGGTCCAATCAGGCCCGCGCGATGATTTGCTGAAAAAATGTATGTACCTGTATATTTACCAAGAGATTTACGACCTGCGCAGTTGGGGGTGGCTCTGTCAGCAGCGTCAAATTGAAGATGGCGCTGGTGGCGTGGTAGGGACCCCGTCTCCTCGTGCATGCTCAGTGGGCCCGGTGTCCGCGCGTGCGCAGTTGGGGCGACAGGTCGCACATGTGCAGTTGGGGAAGGGTTACCCGGCCGGGAGATACCATCAAATTCCAGGTAATTTGGAATTCTATTTCAGGATTTTTTTTCGTTGAGGTGTGGAAGCACTGTGTTATCAGCCAACCGAATCATCCTACCACAACCAGAGAGCGGTGCTGAACTACTATCTACCTCTTTGGTGACCCTCGGTCTATCCTTGACCGGACTCTGCTGGCTTTGCCTGGCTTGGCTGGCTTGCCTGGCTTTGCCTGGCTTGCCCAGAGTACTTAAGGAAGTAGCTCAGGAAATAGTGGATGCATTAGTGATAAATCTTTCAAAACTCTTTAGATTCTGGAGTAGTTCCTGAGGATTGGCGGGTAGCAAATGTAACCCCTCTTTTTAAGAAGGGAGGGAGAGAGAAAACGGGGAATTACAGACCAGTTAGTCTAACATCGGTAGTGGGAAACTGCTAGAGTCAGTTATTAAAGATGGGATAGCAGCACATTTGGAAAGTGGTGAAATCATTGGACAAAGTCAGCATGGATTTACAAAAGGTAAATCATGTCTGACGAATCTTGTGGAATTTTTTCGAGGATGTAAACTAGTAGCGTGGATAAGGGAGAACCAGTGGATGTGGTATATCTGGACTTCCAGAAGGCTTTCGACAAGGTCCCACATAAGAGATTAGTATACAAACTTAAAGCATACGGTATTAGGGGTTCAGTATTGAATGTGGATAGAGAACTGGCTGGCAAACAGGAAAGCAAAGAGTAGGAGTAAACGGGTCCTTTTCACAATGGCAGGCAGTAACTAGTGGGGTACCGCAGGGCTCAGTGCTGGGACCCCAGCTATTTACAATATATATTAATGATCTGGATGAGGGAATTGAAGGCAATATCTCCAAGTTTGCGGATGACACTAAGCTGGGGGGCAGTGTTCGCTGTGAGGAGGATGCTAGGAGACTGCAAGGTGACTTGGATAGGCTGGGTGAGTGGGCAAATGTTTGGCAGATGCAGTATAATGTGGATAAATGTGAGGTTATCCACTTTGGTGGCAAAAACAGGAAAGCAGACTATTATTTAAATGGTGGCCGATTAGGAAAAGGGGAGATGCAGCGAGACCTGGGTGTCATGGTACACCAGTCATTGAAAGTAGGCATGCAGGTGCAGCAGGCAGTGAAAAAAGCGAATGGTATGTTAGCTTTCATAGCAAAAGGATTTGATTACAGGAGCAGGGAGGTTCTACTTCAGTTGTACAGGGTCTTGGTGAGACCACACCTGGAGTATTGCGTGCAGTTTTTGGTCTCCAAATCTGAGGAAGGACATTATTGCCATAGAGGGAGTGCAGAGAAGGTTCACCAGACTGATTCTGGGATGTCAGGACTGTTTATGAAGAAAGACTGGATAGACTCGGTTTATACTCTCTGGAAATTTAGGAGATTAAGAGGGGATCTTATAGAAACTTACAAAATTTCTTAAGGGGTTGGACAGGCTAGATGCAGGAAGATTGTTCCGATGTTGGGGAAGTCCAGGACAGGGGTCACAGCTTAAGGATAAGGGGGAAATCCTTTAAGACCGAGATGAGAAAGACTTTCTTCACACAGAGAGTGGTGAGTCTCTGGAACTCTCTGCCACAGAGGGTAGTTGAGGCCAGTTTCATTGGCTATATTTAAGAGTGAGTTGGATGTGGCCCTTGTGGCTAAGGGGATCAGAGGGTATGGAGAGAAGGCAGGTACGGGATACTGAGTTGGATGATCAGCCATGATCATATTGAATGGCGGTGCAGGCTCGAAGGGCTGAATGGCCTACTCCTGCACCTAATTTCTATGTTTCTATGTTTCTATGTACTGCATCCAGACACTGTAAATGGATCGATTGTAATCCTGAATTGTCTTCTGCTGACTGGTTTGCACGAAACAAGAGCTTTCACATGACAATAAACTTAACTAAAGTAATTAAACTACACTAAAGGACACCGGTCGCTCGTTTAATGAATATGGGCTGAGTCTGTGATGTGCACTGATCTCCCCATCATCGAATGGATCATAGGATTGCGACAGCCAGCATCATCAGACACCCACACCACCCTGGCCACACTCTTATTTCATTCCTGCCATCAGAAAGAAGTCTGAAAACTGTAATGTTTAAAACTAGGGGAGTACATCGACCTTGGGAGAAACAAGGAACTGCAGGTTCTGGTTTACAAAGAAAAAAGACACAGAGTGCTGGAGTAACTCATCGGTTCAGGCAGCATTGCTGGGGAGCATGGACCTGGCACTAAACATTATAACTTTGATCCTGTATCTTTACACTGTGGACGGATTGACTGTAACCATGCGTAGTGTTTTCATTAAACATCCACAGCACAAAACAAAAAGCCAAGAAGCTTTTCCCTGTACCTCAGTACGTGACAATAATAAATGTAACTAAACTAAATGAAGCTTAACCAAACCAAACTAAACTAAACTAAACTGAACTAAACTGGGTGACATTTCGGGTCAGATCTCCTCTTCCGACTGATGAAGGGTCCCGACCCAAAACGTCACCTGTCCTTGTCCTCCAGGGGGTGCAGCCTGACCTGCTGAGTTCCTCCAGCACGTTGTTCTTTTTAGTATGTTTGGTGAGAAAAATGCAACTGAACTTGCTTTAGTCAGAGGGTGGTGAATCTGTGGGATTCATTGCCACAGACGGCTGTGGTGGCCAAGTCCATAAATATGTTTAAGGCAGAGATTGATATAGATTCTTGATTAGTCCCGGTGCCTGGGGTGATGGGGAGAAGGCAGGAGAATGGGGTTGAGAGGGAAAGATAGATCAGCCATGATTGAATAGCAGAGTAGACTTGATGGGCCGAATGGCCTAATTCTGCTCCTAGACTTTGTGAACTTATGAACCTTAATATCTTTTTAATAATTCTCACAGGCTTAAGCAGTAGTCTCACCACCCAGTCGATGAATATAGAAGGAATATCGACAGGCTTTGGTGGGATTTCGATTTAATCTTTGGAAATGCACACGGCATGAATCAACTGGCAATAATCCTGACTAAACTCCAAATGGAGCAGAAAGAAATGTGTCTGCAGGCGAGACGAGACCAAGCGTAGGCTCGGCGATCGTTTCGCTCAACACCCTCCGCTCAGTCTGCCTAAACCTACCTGATCTCCCGGTTGCTAAACACTTTCAAACACTCCCCCTCTCATTCCCACACTGACCTTTCTGTCCTGGGCCTGCTCCGCTGTCCTCGATTACAAACGATATCTCTGTTTGTTTGTTGTTCCCCCAAATTGCGCTGGGCCTCACTCCTAGCTAACAATTATCTAGTCTACATTGTCCTTGATCTCCATCCCATTTGTCTCGTTTTCACACCTTACACTTCCTTAGCTCTGTATCTCTCTCTCTCCCCTGATTCAGTGTGAAGAAGGGTCTCGACCCGAAACATCACCCATTCCTTCTCTCCAGAGATGCTGCCTGTCCCGCTGAGTTACTCCAGGATTTTGTGTCTATGGATTAGAAAGAAGTTGTGCTCGGGTCTAACAGCAGATGGCACCAGAGGACAAGTGGTGAAACATCAGTTGCAGGCCATTCCAAATCCCAACCAAATACAATTCTAGGATCAGCAGATCCGACAGGCTGAATAGTTTAGTTTTTGTTTTAGAGATACAGCGGGGAAACAGGCCCTTTGGCCCTCTGCGTCCGTACTGACCAGCGACCCCTGAACATTATACTATCCTACACACACTAGGGACAATTTTTACATTTACATCAAGCCAATTAACCTACAAACCTCTACGTCTTTGGAGTGTAGGAGGAACCGAAGACCTCGGAGAAAACTCAAGCAAGTCACGGGGGCAGCGTACCAACTCAGTACAGACAGCACCCGTAGTCAGGATCGAACCTCTGTCTTTCTGCGCTGAAAGGCAGCAACTCTACCGCTGCGCCACCGTGCCGCAGATTAAGCTGAAGTTATTGGAATTATTTTTATATATCTTGGTCCTGAAAAAGCAGTCAAGGTGACTCCCATGACTTTTCAAATTTCCTTTCATTTGGATTTTCCATTAAAGCCACTATCTGAAGGGTCTCCAGCCGAACCGAAACGTCACCAATTCCTTTCCTCCAGAGATGCTGCCTGACCCGCTGAACTTGTTATATGCTTTGTGGGTCTATCATCAGCAAAATAAAGTTTAGTTTAGTTTAATTTGGTTTAGGGATGCTGCATGGAAACAGGCCCTTTGGCCCACTGAGTCCGTGCCCACCCGAACAATGGCTCCATCCTACACACACCAGGGACAATTTTCAGAGGCCAATGGGGCGGGAGATTGCAACCTTCGCGTGGTCCACCCTGTTTCGACGAATGCAATCGGCCTGGCGTGCACAAACAGAAGATCAAACAGAACAAGTTGCCTTGCAACTTGAGGCTGTGCACGCCACACGCAAGAAGAAGAAGATGAAGACAGATGGAAGATGAAAACTTACAAAATTCTTAAGGGGTTGGACAGGCTAGATGCAGGAAGATTGTTCCCGATGTTGGGGAAGTCCAGGACAAGGGGTCACAGCTTAAGGATAAAGGGGGAAATCCTTTAAGACCGAGATGAGAAAGACTTTCTTCACACAGAGAGTGGTGAGTCTCTGGAACTCTCTGCCCACAGAGGGTAGTTGAGGCCAGTTCATTGGCTATATTTAAGAGTGAGTTGGATGTGGCCCTTGTGGCTAAGGGGATCAGAGGGTATGGAGAGAAGGCAGAGTACGGGATACTGAGTTGGATGATCAGCCATGATCATATTGAATGGCGGTGCAGGCTCGAAGGGGCTGAATGGCCTACTCCTGCACCTAATTTCTATGTTTTCTATGTTTCTAAGACAGGGGCCAATTAACCTACAAACCTGTGTGTCTTTGGAGTGTGGGAGGAAACCCGGAGCACCTGAGAAAAAAAACGGTCACGGAGAGAACATATCAATCTCCCTGCGGACAAACCCATGGTCAGGATTGAACCCGGGTCTCTGGCGCTGTAAGGCAGCAACTCCACCGTGCCACCCCTGAAACTAACCTAATTTCTGTCAGGGGGTAACCAAGAACAACAGTATACAAGGTTGCAAACTATTTAAACTCCCGTTCCCAATCCCATGCCCTTGGCCTGCTCTGTTGCCAGAGTGAGACCACAAGCATTCTGGAGGAACCTCTTATTCAGCATGGGTAGCGTGCAACCTCATGGTGTGAACACTGAAATCTCCAATTTCAAGTGATAACCCTTACCTTTGTTCACTTTCCTGTGCAACCCCAGCCAAGTGCACAACCATTTCCCTAACCAACCGTCTCCCAACCCCCCCCCCCCCCCCCCCCCCCCAGTAACCCTGCTCTCCTTTCCCCTTTCACCCCACATTCATTTCCCATCTCCGATTTCCTAATTTCCCTTTTACGATACGATACGATACAATACGACGGACATTTATTTATCCCAGGAGAGAAATTGGTCTGCCAACAGTCATGAAAACACAGCAAGATACATGAAATTAAAGTGACAAGTGGAAAGTCCAGGATTGGGGATGTGCAAAGATTGGGAAGGGGTTGGGAGGGAGTTCGGAGTGGACTCAGTGGGCCCAAGGGCCTGTTTCCGCACTGTATCTCTAAACTAAACTATCTGAAGCCAACTGTTCTCTGAAGCCAACCATTCTACACAACAATGGTGAACCTGTGGCTGGAGAGGCCAAGACAATGGGTAATTTTTAGGCAGAGATAGATAGATTCTTCATTAGTACGGGTGTCAGGGGTGATGGGGAGAAGGCAGGAGAAAGGGGTTAAGAGGGAGAGATAGTTCAGCCACGATTGAAAGGCGGAGTGGACATGATGGGCCGAATGGCCTAATTCTGCTCCTATCATTTATGAACTTGTGAACAATCACGAGGCTGGAAGTTAAAAATAGAACGTGCCAACGATTCCAGGGAATTGTTGCATGTGCGTTGTTGGACGTCGCGAGGAGACATTTTTAACGGCTGCATTTGTACTCCTACCTGTCCCTGAGAATGGTCCACAGCTCTCCCCCTAGGCAGGCTTCCATTAACATGTAGAGGTATTTACTGTCCTTGAAAGTCCTGTACAGCCTGCAAGGAAAAGGGAACAACGTCAGAACAGAGTCAATTCACCGACGGAAACATAGCAACACTGAAAGTAGGCGCAGGAGTGGGCCATTCTGACCTTTGAACCAGCACCTCCAAGCTATATGATCATGGCTGATCATCCGCAACCAGTACCCCTTTCCTGCTTTTCCCCCCATATCCCTTGATTCCCTAAGAGCTAAATCTACCCAACTACCTAACTTAATTTGCTAAGACCTGCTTTCGACAACACCTTTGATGGGCTGCGGGGAGAAGGCAGGAGAATGGGGTTGAGAGGGAAAGACAGATCAGCCATGATTGAATGGCGGAGAAGACTCATAAGTTCATGGGGGCAGAATTAGGCCATTTGGCCCATCGAGTCTACTCCACTCAGTACCGGTGTCAGAGGTTAAGGGGAGAAGGCAGGAGAATGGCGTTAGGAGGAAGAGAGAGATTGGCCATGATTGAATGGTGGAGTAGACTTGATGGGCCGAATGGCCTAATTCTAATCCTATTCCTTATGACCGTCACTCACTCATGGCTGATCTACCTTTCCCTCTCGACCCCATTCTCCTGCCTTCTCCCCGTTATATTTGGCGTGCATGGTGCAGTGGCACAGCGGGAGGTAGCAAGGTGGTGCAGTGGCAGAGTTGCTGCCTTACAGCGCCAGAGACCTGGGGTCGGTCCTGACTACGGGTGCTTGATGGGCCGAATGGCCTATTTCTGCTCCTGTGACTGATGAACCTAGAATGGTAGACAACAATGCTGGAGAAACTCAGCGGGTGAGGCAGCATCTACGGAGTGAGGAATAGGTGACGTTTTGGGTCGAGACCCTCCTTCAGACTGTACCCAGAAATATCAGTTGACATTTATCAGCGCAGTTCACCTTGCAGTTACTTAGATAGCCTCCGTTCAGTGACTGAAATAGCCCCCTTTGACGGCATGGTCACACAAGGGACTGCCGATGCTGGAATCTGGAGCAGAACACAATCTGCTGGAGAAACTCGATGGGTCAGGCAGCTTCCGAGAAGGGGAAAGGATTCATTGACATTCCGTGCCGAATTCAAACCCTTCATTGGAGACCTTTAAACTATCACAATCGGACTTCAATGTTTACGCTTTCCAGCAGATGTCACCCCACCCGTTATCTTTTATCGTTCCACTGTGGGTGGCTTGATTGTCTTCATGTACAGTTTAGTGTTGAGACAAAGCACGGAAACAGGCCCTTCGGCCCGCTCAGTCCGTGCTGCCCAGCGATCACTAGTACAGTCGTTCTATCCTACGCAGTTGGGACAATTTACAGAAGCCAATTTGCTGGCAAACTTGCACGCCGTAGGAGTGTGGGAGGAAACCAGAGCGCTCGGGGTAAAACCACGCGCTCACAGGGGGAATGAACATATAGACAGCACCCGTAGTCAGGATTAAACCTGGGCCTCAACTCCAGCTCCTGGGCCTCAACTCCAGCTCCTGGGCCTCAACTCCAGCTCCTGGGCCTCAACTCCAGCTCCTGGGCCTCAACTCCAGCTCCTGGGCCTCAACTCCAGCTCCTGGGCCTCAACTCCAGCTCCTGGGCCTCAACTCCAGCTCCTGGGCCTCAACTCCAGCTCTGGGGCCTCAACTCCAGCTCCTGGGCCTCAACTCCAGCTCCTGGGCCTCAACTCCAGTTCCTGGGCCTCAACCCCAGCTCCTGGGCCTCAACTCAAGTAAGGCAGCAACTCCATCGCTCTGCGCCGCCTGCTGCCCCTGACCTTGGCACGGAGAGCGGCTTTAATGGATTCCCGCACCGCCCAATTCTTGTGACAGTGTGTGAGAATTGCCGGGCTAATTAGTTTTGTTGACCTACAAATCAATGAAAGAAGAAGCTGGAACTTCTGAAGTTTGGCCCAGTGCCCAGAAACAGCAGAGACAGTGCAAGCAAGGTGCCTGCCCACGGCCATTTATCAAAGTTATAGCTTGGAAAGGGAAGAACTCACAATGGGTTCTATCAATTTGCCATTTGCTAAGAGAAGCATAATATTGTTCAACGTTAAATGCAGATAGGTCATGGGCCAATCTACTGTGCGTGCAGAAACCATTTTGAAACACAGATACAAAGCCATAATTACTATCCAATTGGAAAATATAAATACATCATCTCTTGTTCTCATTCATCCAGTTTAGTTTAGTTTCCTTTGGAGATACTTCGCGGAAACAGGCCCTATTTTCCGCACTGGGTCCGCGCCGACCAGCGATCCCCGCGCACCAACACTGCCCTACACACACAAGGGACAATTTACGTTTATACCAAGACAATTAATCTACAAACTTGTACGTCTTTGGAGTGTGTGGGAGGAAACTGAAGATCTCTGAGAAAACCCACGTGGTCACGGGGAGGAACTCCGTAACTGTACAAAGTCCGTACAGACTAGGCATCGCTATTCAGGATCAAACCGGTGTCTCCGGCTCTGTGAGATAGTAGCTCTACTGCTGCGCCACCATGCCGCACTTACGGACCCTATTTTGTCAATCTCGCTCTTTTTTTTAAATCTTCCTCACCAGCAGTAATATACTCACAAGTGTAATATTTCATGCGGTTATTAAGATAACTGTGAAACAGACTGTTGACATTTTAACTTACTATAAACAATTAACGGATTAAAGCATTGCAGATCTCACACCTAACAATGAAACGTGTGGAAACATTTCTTTTAATATATCAAAAGATCAAAATCTGTGGGAAGGAACTGCAGATGCTGGTTTACACCAAAGATAGACACAAAATGCTGGATTAACTGAGCCTACACATTTCGTCTACTCCAGTATTTTGTGTCTATCTTCGGTGTAAACCAGCATCTGCAGTTCCTTCCTACACATTTCGTCACCCATTCCTTCTATAAAGAGATGCTGCTTGTCCTGCCGAGTTACTCCAGCATTTAGTGTCTATCGATAAAAGATCAAAATCCATTCCATTGACTCCATCTACACCTCACGCTGCTACGGGTGGCAATACGCTGTGACTGTACGGGTGACAACACCTCTCGCTGCTATCGATGGCGACGGACGATGGCAGCCTCGCCAACGGTGTGTCTCGATCTTTTCTTCTTTTGTTGTTTTTAGTCTGTTGTTAAATGTATTAGTGAGCCTTTAGTTTTGTCATATGTGGGGGGTGGGTGGGGGAAACGTTCTAAAAATCTCTTTCCTCGACGGAGATGCATCTTTTTCCGTATCGTATCGCCGTCCGCACAGCGGCCGAACTTCGTGGCGCTTGCGGTCCCTTTGCTGGGGGTCGACTACGGGAGCTCCAACTGCGGGAGCCTGCGGCCTTAACATCGTAGCGCTCGCGTGGTTAGGGATCGCCTTCGGGAGCTCCAACCGCAGGAGATTCCACCGTCCCGATCGCGGGAACTTCGATCACCCCGATCGCGGGAGCTACGATCGCCCCGACTGCGGATGGTTCCCCTGCCCCGAAGAAGATAATACATTATTGCCTTCCGTCACAGTGCGCTGTGGTGGATATTTATGTTAACTTGTATGTCGTTGCGTGTCTTGTTGCTTTTTTGGAATGCCTGTATGGCAAAGCAAATTCCTTGTATGTTTTTACAGACTTGGCTAATAAATTAATCACACTACAGTTACAAGACAATAATCAAGGACCAGTCTCACCACGGTCACTCCCTCTACTCCCCTCTACCATCGGGCAAGAGAGACAGAAGTTTGAAGACGCACACATACAGATTCAGAAGAAGACTGCTTCTTCCCAGCTGTTATCAGACAACTGAACTGTCGTCTTGTTAATTAGAGTGCGTTCCTGACCTCCCAACTACCTCATCGGAGATCTTATCTTTTATTGGACTTTATCGGGCTTTATCTTGCACTAAATGTCGTATCTAAGCTTTATCGATACACTGTGATCTGCTTGATTGTAATTATGTACAGCCTTTTGACTGGATAGCACGCTACAGAAGCTTCTCACTGTCCCTTGTTACAACGTGACAATAATTTAAACTAGAATCAACACTATCAACATTTTTTTTTCTATGTATTTGTCCAGCTTCACCTTAAAAACATCTCTTCTAGACACAAGATACAAGATCCAGTTTTTTGTCACATGTAACAATTGGTACAGTGAAATGTGCGGTCGCCAGACAGCCGTACGAAGAATAAAGAGCACAGAACACGAAAGTCTCGAAAACAAACATCCCCACACAGCGGGATCAAAGTTTCCCACTGTGAGGGAAGGCTCCAAAAATTCAGTCATCCTCCTCTGTTGTCCTCCCGTGGTCGGGGGGGGGGGGGGGGGGGCGGCCCGCTGTTCAGGCCCGCTCGCCGGGGTGACGGAAGTCCGACGTCGGGACTGGAGGACATCCTCACCGGATTGAACATCCAAAACGGCCATCTCCTATCAGAATCCGCGGCTCCCGAAGTTTTTTACCTAAACTACACAAGTGGCCACGCAGCGGTAGAGTCGCTGCCTCACAGGCTGTGGAGGCCGAGTCAGTGGATATTTTTTAAGGCAGAGAGAAAGATAGATTCTTGATTAGTACAGCGGTTATGGGGAAAAGGCAGGAGAATGTGGTTAGGAGGGAGAGATAGATCAGCCATGATTGAATGGCGGAGTAGACTTATGAACTATTCATGTTCTCCAGAGATGCTGCCTGACCCGCTGAGTACTCAGTTTCAGCGACCCTGTCGGTTATTTTTGTACTATCTGTGTTTCCGTGCGGTTGCCGCTGTGACCTTACCTCACTATGAAGTCTGAATGAGCCTCCTGCATAATTTGCTTCTCGGATCGTATGTGTTCCTGTTGCCGCGTGTCCACGATGTGACGCTTCTTCAAAATCTTCATTGCATACGTTTTGGACTCCTCGCTCTTCAATTGAACCTACAATGGAGAGATGGTCGTGAAAAGAAATCAGACGGTGAAGATGGTGGTGAAAAATCGCAGCGGGATCTTGATCAATTGGCCAGGTGGGCTTTGGCATGGGTGGTCTCCACATCACAAGATTAGAAGTTGTTCAGCCAGAGCTGGACACGCTCCTCCTCGGCACCTGCGTACAATGGTGTCTTGCGCTTCTTGTGCGGGGTGGTGGAAGGATTGGTGGGAACAGGGCCGCGACGTGAACGCTCTTTCCTTGACCCCGGAATGGTTGATGGGATTTTATACAGAGAAACGTCAGGTGTGTGGCATTTTGGGGAAGTCCAACATGGGCAGGCTCAACCGTGTGAATGGCAGGGCTCTGGGGAGTGTTGTGGGGCAGAGGGATCCAGGAGTGCAGGTGCATCGTTCCGTGAAGGTGGAGTCGCAGGCAGATGGGGTGGTCAAAAAGGCCTTTGGCACATTGGCCTTCATCAGCTAGAGTATTGAGTATAGAAGTTGGGAGGTCATGTGGCAGTTTTACAAGACGTTGGTGAGGCCACGTTTAGAGTATTGTGTTCAGTTCTGGGCACCGTGTTATAGGAAACAGGTTGTCAGAAGATTTACAAGGTTGTTGCCAGGTCTTGAGAGCCTGAGCTATAGGGAGAGGGTTCCGAGAAGATTTACGAGGTTGTTGCCAGTACTTGAGAGCCTGAGCTATAGGGAGAGGTTGAACAGGCTGGGACTCTATTCCTTGGAGCGCAGGAGGATGAGGGGTGATCTTATAGAGGTGTACAAAATCATGAGAGGAATAGATCGGGTGGATGCACAGAGTCTCTTGCCCAGAGTGGGGGAATCGAGGACATGGGTTTAAGGTGAAGAGGGAAAGATTTAATAGGAATCTGAGGGGTAACTTTATCTGACAACAGGTGTTGGGTGTATGGAACAAATTACGAGAGGAGGCAGTTGAGGCTGGGACCATTGCAAAATTTAAGAAACAATTAGACAGGTACACGGATAGGACAGGTATAGAGGGATATGGGCCAAACGAGGGCAGGTGGGACGAGTGTAGATGGGATAGGTTGGTCGGTGTGGACAAGTTGGGCCGAAGGGCATGTTTCCATGCTCTCCCTATAGCTCAGGCTCTCATGTCCTGTGTGACTATGACTCTACAGGTAAATAAGAAGGGTTACGAGAGCTGTAGGCCAAATGCAGGTCATTGAGACCAGCCCAATATGTCAATTTGGGTCAGCATGGCCAAGGTGGGCCGAAGGTTTTTATTCTATGGTGCAAATCTCTATGACTCAAAGCAGTCGTATTATTGTGAAAATCTTTATTATACATCGCTGTTTCTCATAATTAGTTCAGCTTCTCATGTTTCCTTCAAGAATGGTTTCACTTGACCAAACAATGTATAATTAAAGAAAATAGAATTGAATTGAGTTGTCCTATACAGTTTGCTTTTGTTATTATGGACCTCTTTACAGCGGATGGAATGACTGTTAGGTGGTGCCAATAGGCAAAGACAACACCACGAACCTATACAGAATTATTTGTGTTACTTTCACTGTTTCTATGAACCTCGTTCCAAATGGTATCTTTCATATAGAGATGCTCTCCGATTTACGATGCTTCAACTTATGATATTTCGACTTTAAGGTGTTGCAACGGCACAGCCGCAGCTCACGTGATCAAATTCTATCAAATGCATTTTCAACTTACGATATTTTCGATTTACGGTGGGATTATTAGAACGTAACCCCATCGTAGGTCGAGGAGCAGCTGTACCACTTTCGTAATAAAATTAAAAATAAATGCACTAACATCCCCTTGCTCAGCTATAGTTGTTTATTATAGTGTATACTATGTCAGTGTGGGAATGGGAAGGGGAATTGAAATGGTTGGCAAAATCCTGTAGGCCGAAGCAGACCCAGGGTAATTGTTCGGTGAAACGGTCACCGAGTCTACGTTTGGTCTCGCCGATGTACAGGAGCCCACATCGGGAACACCAAATGCAGTAGACGAGGTTAGAGCAAGTGCATGTGACTCTTTATATAATCTGAATGGACTATCGGGGTCCCAGGATGAAGTCGAGGGGGGAGGTATAAGGACAGCTCTTGCATCTCCTGTGTTTGCAGGGGAAGGTACCTGGGGAGGGGATGGTTTGGGTGGGAAGGGATGGGTGAACCAAGGAGTTGTGGAAGGAACGGTCCCAGCGGAAGGCGGAAAGGGGTGGAGATGGGAAGAAGTCTTTAGTGGTGGGATTCCTTGGAAGGTCCCCGATGTTCGGGGAGTTCTGAAACAGTGGGTCACAGTTTAAGAATAAGGGATAGGCCATTTAGGACTGAGATGAGGAAAAACGTTTTCAGCCACAGAGTTGCGAATCTGTGGAATTCTCTGCCACAGAAGGCAGTGGAGGCCAATTCACTGGATGTTTTCAAGAGAGAGTTTGGATTTTGCTCTTAGGGCTAACAGAATCAAGGGATATGGGGATAGAGCAGGAAGGGGGTACTGATTTTAGATGATCAGCCATGATTATATTGAATGGGGAGGGATGAGAGAACCAAGAAGTTGGGGAAGGAACGGTCCCTGCGGAAGGCGGAGAGGGGTAGAGCTGACTTGATGGGCTGAATGGCCTAATCCTGCACCTATTTTCTATGTTTCTATGTTTCTAAGGTGACGGAAATGGCAGAGGATAATGTGTTGGATGTGGAGGTTGGCGGGGTGAAAGGTGAGGACCAGGGGAACACTTACGCTGAGTCTGCCTAGGCCTCCACGATCTCGCAGTTGCCGACCATTTCAACTCCCCTTTCCCATTCCCACACTGGCCTTTCACTCCTGGGCCTCCTCCATTGTCTGAGTGAGGCCACACGCAAATTGGAGGAACAGCATCTCACCTTTTGCTTGGGTAGCTGACGACCCAGCGGTATGAACATTGAATTCTCTAATTTTAAGTAACTCCCTCCCCTTCCCCCTCGCCCCACCAGTCAGCTCACCCTATGAACCTGCACGTCTTTGGAGTGTGGGGGGAAACCGGAGCTTGGAGTGAATTATATCTCGGGGCTAGCAGAATAATGGGTATGGGGAGAAGGCAGACACGGGTTACTGATTGTGGATGATCAGCCATGATCACAATGAATGGCGGCGCTGGCTCGAAGGGCCGAAAGGCCTCCCCCTGCACCCATATTTTCTATGTTTCTATGTTTCTATAAAGGCAGTCTATTCACTATAATATCCCTTGCGACGTCCTGAAATGAACATAAATGGGCCACATACAGCAAAATCATTCTCAAAATCTGGGTCAGAAAACTATCTCCCCAGGCATCTGGGGAAAATCTTTCTGCCGCATTTCTAACGTAAT
Organism: Okamejei kenojei; assembly: GCA_035221665.1. NCBI lineage: Eukaryota > Metazoa > Chordata > Chondrichthyes > Rajiformes > Rajidae > Okamejei > Okamejei kenojei. The sequence continues at coordinate 51,616,619 of CM069145.1, forward strand.
TCTCACAATTATATATTTACGTAAGAATCCATGCTTGACATAATATTCAAGAATAAACGGGAGTGCAAAATTAAGTTTGACTCGCAGAAATGAGGTCAAGTATGCAATAACATATAATGCATGACAAAAAAAAAAAAAAATCCTCGGCTTACTGAAAGATCTCTCGCCTGTGGCAGAGCGGTGCTGATGGTAATAATTGCCACCTATCAACAAACCATCTGCAAGACACTGGGATTTACTCTTCCGTAACGTTGTGGTTTAAAAGCAAATTGAATTGATTGAATGATGTACAGAGAGGGGAGGGCCCCGTCGGCTCACCAGCTCCCTGTCGACCATCGTTCACACTGATTGCCACTGTCTCATCCACAACCGACACCCAAGGGGCGATTTAAAATGGGGCAATTAACCTGGAGCCTATAACGGGGAGGCACGGTGGCGGAAAGGTAGAGTTGCCGCCTCACAGCGAATGCGGCGCCGGAGACCCGGGTTCGATCCCGACTACGGGTGCTTGCCTGCACGTTCTCCCCGTGACCTGCGTGGGTTTTCTCCGGGATCTCCGGTTTCCTCCCGCGCTCCAAAGACATACAGGTTTGTAGGTAAATTGGCTTGGTAAATGCGAAAAATAATTGTCCCTAGTGAGCGTAGGGTAGTGTTAATATGTGGGGATCGCTGGTCGGCGCGGACCCGGTGGGCCGAAGGGCCTGTTTCCGCGCTGTATCTCTAAACTAATCTAAACTAAACTAAAACTATAATCTCTTTGGTCATAAGGTCATAAGTGATCCACGTAGAATCAGGCCATTCGGCCCATCAAGTCTACTCCGCCATTCAATCATGGCTGATCTATTTCTCCCTCCTAATCCCATTCTCCTGCCTTCTTCCCGTAACTCCTGACACCCGTTCTAATCATAATATCTCCTCTCACCTCACCAGCCTGACGTAGAACATTTTAAGGCTCTTAACCTACCCCACAAGTCAAAGTTATTACTTGTGGGCCACTGTACCAATGTTTGGCGGTGTAGAGAGCGACACGGTGGCGCAGCGGTAGAGTTGCTGCCTTACAGCGCTTCCAGCGCCGGAGACCCGGGTTCGATCCTGACTACGGGTGCTGTCTGTACGGATCTTGTACATTCTTCCTGTGACCTGCGTGGGTTTTCTCCAGTATCTTTGGTTTCCTCCCACACTCCAGAGACGTACAGGCTTGATATAATTGTCCCTAGTGAGTGTAGGATAGTGTCAATGTGCGGGGATTGCTGGTCAGCACGGACTTGATGGGCCGAAGGGCCTGTTTTTGCGCTGCATCTCTAAACTAATCCAAACCTAAACACATACGACTGGAAACTCTACGACAAGGATGGAAACTGTGAATGAAGTGTTCAGAAGCAATCTGCTGAGGGTGGAGAGAAGATCATCACACCTAAACCAACAAACCTTCCGTTGACTCCATTTACACCTCACGCAGGGGGTCTTGAGGAGGCAGTATTGGGTGGAGTCAGGTGCAAATCGGGATTATGTAGGAAGGAACTTCAGATGCTGGTTTACACTGAAGATAGACACAAAATGCTGGAGATACTCAGCGGGGCAGGCAGCATCTCTGGAGGGAAGGAACAGGTGACATTTCGGGTCGAGACCCTTCGACCCGAAACGTCACCCATTCCTTCTCTTCAGCATACTCCAGCTACTGAGACGCTACTCCAGCATCTTCCGTCTATCTTAGGTGCAAATCAGGGTTATTGGGTCGGGGTGAAGGATAGAGTCTGGGGTTTTGGAATGGGATGGAGCATCAAAGTGAAGACTGAGGCCCCTGATTGAGAGAGCTGGGGAATTTCTTATTATCACATGTATCGAGCTACGGTGAAAAGGTTTTTGTTGCGTGCCAACCAGCCAGCAAAAAGAATGTACATGATTATGATCAAGCTGTCCGCAGTGTACAGATACAGGATAAAGGGAAAAACGTCTAGTGGAAGATAAAGTCCAGTGAGGTCCGATTAAAGATAGTCCGAGGGTCTCCAATGAGGTAGATGGGATCCAGTTGGTGATAGGATGGTTCGGTTGCCTGATGGCAGCTGGGAAGAAACAGCCCCAGAATTTGGAGATTCATTTCAGTTTATTTTGTTGTCATTTTTGAAGTGAGAAGCTTTTTGTTGCGTGCTAACCAGTCAGTGGAAAGACAATACATGATTACAGTCGAGCCATTCGCTGTGAACGGATTAATGATGAAGGGAGTAATGCTTAGTGCAAGGTAAAGCCAGTAATGTCCGATCGCAGAGAGAGCGAGGGCTCCCGATGAGGTGGGAAGTAGTTCAGGACTGCTCTCTGGTTACGGTGAGATGGCTCAGTTGCCTGGGAGGGGTGCAAGGGAGGGGTGAGGCAAGGGGGTGATAGGTAATGGGTGGAAGCGGGTGAGGGGGGAGATGATGTGCAGATGGAACCCAGGTAGGGGAAGGGAATTAAACTGGTGGATGAACTGTGCAGGAAGGAACTGCAGATGCTGCTTTAAACTGAAGGTAGACTGGAGTGAAAAGTTGGAGTAACTCAGCAGTTCAGACAACACCTGTGGAGAAAAGGAATAGGTGACGTTTCGGGTCGAGACCCTTCCTCAGACCGCTGGGTCGTAAGCTGCCCGTGAAATATGAGGTGCTGTTCCTCTAATTTGCGTGTGTCCTCACTCTGACAGTGGAGGAGGACTTGAGATTCGGGAAATCAATGTTCATACCGCTGGGCTGGACTTTACCTTGGATTTTGTTTCCAAGTAACCCTTGCATTCCCTCTCTCTCTCCGTCCCTCCCCCACCCTGGTCATCCTGCTATTTTCACTGTTCGCATACCTTCGTTATCACCTGACTGGTATCAGACTGGTCGATGATTTATTTTGAAAAAAGTGACACCTCAACACTATTTCCAGAAGACAGTTTTAGTTTACAGATACATGGGCTGCGTGGAAACAGGCCCTGGCGCTCACCGACTCCGCAGTGAACATTCACCACCCATTCACGCACTAGTTCTGTCTTAGCCCAGTTTGTCATCTACCTCCCGACACACCAGGGACGATTTTACAGAGGACAATTGACCTAGGAACCCGCACGTCTTTTTGATGTGCGAGGAAAGTTTTCAAAAATTAATCTTTGACAGTTTGTTGCCAAAAATCTCGGTAATTAAAGAAAAAAAATCTGGAATTATATTCCCAATTGTCAATGTAATTTATTAACCACTGATCGGTATAATTCAAGGGCAATAATTTATCAAGGACAGCGCTTGAAAGGTCAAAGGCGGTGTTGAAGAATGTCAGGTTCTATTATGGTTAGAATTGAATGTCGAGGTCCTTCTGAGATTTGCAGATTCCACTGGTATAAACGTCACCTATTCCTTTTCTCCGGAGATGCCGCCTGAACCACTGAGAGTCACTCCAGCTTTTTGTGTATAAGTCATAATTCTGGCAACAAGGAAATATTGCGTTTTAAAAATGTTACACGTCAAGATGATGAAAAAATAGACAGGTTCCAATATTACAGCCTCATTCAAAATAAAACTGTGTAAAATGAAGGTAGACAAAAATGCTGGAGGAACTCAGCGGGTGAGGCAGCATCTCTGGAGCGAAGGAATTGGTGATGTTTCGGGTCGAGACCCTTCTTCAGACTGAAGTGGGGGTGGGGGATGCGGGAAGAAGAAAGGAAGAGGCGGAGACAGTGGGCTGCGGGAGAGATGGGAAGTGGAGGGGAAGGACGGAGAAATTTTAGGACTGAGATGAGGAAAAACGTTTTCACCCAGAGAGCTGTGAATCTGTGGAATTCTCTGCCACAGAAGGCAGTGGAGGCCAATTCACTGGATGTACTCAAGAGAGAGTTGAATATAGCTCTTAGGGCTAACGGAATCAAGGGATCTGGGGAAAAAACAGGAACGGGGTACTGAGTGTGGATGATCAGCCATGATCATATTGAATGGTGGTGCTGGCATCGAAGGGCCGAATGGCTGACTCCTGCACCTATTTTATATGTTTCTATGTTTCTATGATAGGGAGAGGAAACAGGCCCTTTGGCCCATCGATTCCATGCCGACCAAGTGTTCTCACGGTGGAACAGTGGCACAGCAGTAGAGTTTCTGCCTTATAGCTCGAGTGATCCGATTCTGACCTATAATTTTGCAACATGCCATTGTGGTATTTATCATGTCTTGATTGGTGAATATGTTTAGTTTGTGACTTTACTTGAAGCTGAAATAATATGTGAATGTTTCATTGACCATAATTCCGACTGGTGACTACGCACTTCGTCCGAGCACATTATCGCATGTGTCATGCAAGCCGTCTTAAATGACCACCTAAACTGTTATTTGGCAACCTAAAAAGCTGCCAAGGTTGCCCGGCTGGCAACAGAGAAAAAAATGCATGTGAGTAACCTAAACCTGCCTTCTTCCCATACCCCTTGATTCCGCTAGCCCACCTAGAGCTCTATCTAACTCTCTTTTAAATTCATCCAGTGCATTGGCCTCCACTGCCTTCTGTGGCAGAGAATTCCACAAATTCACAACTCTCCGTGCGAAAAAGTTTTGCTTGCATCTCAGTTTTAAATGGCCTACCCTTTATTCTTAGACTGCGGGCCCTGGTTCTGGATTCCCCCAACAATAGGTACATTTTTCCTGCATCTAGCTTGTCCAGTCCTTTTGTAATTTTATATGTTTCTATAAGATCCTCTCTCATCCTTCTAAATTCCAGTGAATACATGCCCAGTCTTTGCAATCTTTCCTCATATGACAGTCCCGCCATCCTGGGGATTAACCTCGTGAACCTACACTGCACTGCCTCAATAGCAAGGATGTCCTTCCTCAAATTAGGAGACCAAAACTGCACACAACACTCCAGATGTGGTCTCACCAGAGCCCTGTACAACTCTTTACTCCTATACTCAAATCCTCTCATTATGAAGGCCAACCTGCCATTAGCTTTCTTCACCACCTGCTGTACCTGCATGTTTACTTTCAGTGACTGGTGTACAAGCGCACCCAGAGAGTTGTGAATTGTGGAATTCTCTGCCACAGAAGGCAGTGGAGGCCAATTCGCTGGATGTTTTCAAGAGAGCGTTAGATACAGCTCTTAGGGCTAACGGAATCAAGGGATATGAGATGCAACCAGTAACGGGGTACTGATTCTGGATGACCAGCCATGATCATTGAATGGCGGTGCTGGCTCGAAGGGCCGAATGGCCTCCTCCTGCACCTACTTTCTATGGGCAGATGTCCATGTCCATTTTCCATTGGAATCACTTTAAACTTTACAATGGGTCTCATTATTCTGCATAATCAATCAAAATCATTCCACCAGTCAGGTCTGGATATGTTCCAACCTTTGACATTTCTACTCTCCCTTGAGGGAAGGTATAAATGTAAAATATGTATGTGGTCAACACGTTTTCAAAATACACAAGCAAAATAGTGCACCGTATTTTTAGTTTTGGAGATACAGCGTGGAAACAGACCCTTCGGCCCACCGAGTCCACGCCGACCATGCGATCCCCGCGCATTAACACTACCCTACGCACACGTGGGACAATTTTTTTTAACGCTATACCCAGCCAATTAACCTACAAACCTGCACATCTTTGGAGCGTGGGAGGAAACCGAAGATCTCGGAGAAAACCCACACGGGGCACGGGGAGAACGTGCAAACTCCGTACGGACAAGCGCCCGTAGTTGGGATCGAACCCGGGTCTCCGCCGCTGCAAGCGCTGTAGGGCAGCAACTCTACCGCTGCGCCACCGTGCTGCCCCCCGGAGTAATTGCAACCAGGACCCACCTCAGAAACCTGAACGGAACAGGTATTTTAAATGCGGGTAGGATGGTGAATCTATGGAATTCATTTGCCACGGACGGCGGTGGAAGCCAAGTCAGTGGGTATTTTTAAAGCAGAGATGAACAGGTCCTTGATTAGTACGGGTGACAAAGGTTACGGGGAGAAGGCAGGGGAATGGCGCTGAGAGGGAAATTATTGAATGGTGGAGTGAAATTGATGGGCCGAATGGCCTAATTCTGCTCCAATGACTTCTAATCCTATGTCAGAATATCAGGCTTCAAGAAATTCAAGAGTTAAGAGCGTTTTATTGTCCTGTGCCCCAAAATGGAACGATGAAATTTGTTACTTGCAGAAGTGCAACGGGTGGGTATGTAAACATCGTACTCGTTAGATACCGCAATAAATAACAACAAGGAGTTCAATAAATTAAATAAAAGCAATCTCTTGATAAAAGTGAGCGGATTTTGAGCAAGTACGGTGGCACTGCTGCAGAGTTGCTGCCTCACAACGCCGGAGACACGGGTTCCATCCTGACTACCAGTGCTGTCTCGGTGGAGTTTGCACGTTCTGATATGCATTGAAACATATAAGATTATTAAGGGTTTGAACACGCTATAGAGGCAGGAAACATGTTCCCGATGTTGGGGGAGTCCAGAACCAGGGGCCACAGTTTAAGAATAAGGGGTAAGCCATTTAGAACGGAGACGAGGAAACACTTTTTCACGCAGAGAGTGGTGAGTCTGTGGAACACTCTGCCTCAGAGGGCGGTGGAGGCCGGTTCTCTGGATACTTTCAAGAGAGAGCTAGATAGGGCTCTTAAAGATAGCGGAGTCAGGGGATATGGGGAGAAGGCAGGGACGGGGTACTGATTGTGGATGATCAGCCATGATCACATTGAATGGCGGTGCTGGATCGAAGGGCCGAATGGCCTACTGCACCTATTGCCTATTGTCTATTCTCCCTGTGACCGCATGGGTTTTCTCCAGGTGTTCCGGTTTCCTCCCGCACTCCAAAGACGTGAAGGATGGTAGATTAATTGGCTTCTGTAAATTGTTCCTAGTGTGTAGGATAGAACTAGTGTACGGGTGACCCGTTGTGCCAAATGGTCGGTCGATCAGGTTCTCGATGAGCCAAGAGAGTCTGGGTTCATGGTGAAGAGGCAGGAGAAGCTGCTGGGAGAGGGAAAGGTAGATCAGCCGTGATTGAATGGGCGGAGTAGACTCGATGGGCCGAATGGCCTCATTCTGCTCCGAGAGCCTGTGAACTTTTACCAGACTTCATCTCTAAACTGAGCTTCTTGAATGGCAAGGGCAGTGCAATCAATCCTCTTTGGGAAGTCTGTGCATTTTGGAAAATGCTGTCTGCTTTGCCAATGTGGAATGCCTTACTATATGTGGAATGATGATGGGAGCAACTGCGTGCACTGAACGGCCCTCTGGCTGACCTCTGCATCGCCTCGTTCAGAGCGGAAGTTACTCTGTGGTTGCAGGTTCAATTCCAGATGATAACACCGATCTCAGACCCTCTCAGACCAGCACTGCCTTCACATACCCTGCACCACGCTGACCTTGTTTTTTTTGTGTGTACGTACGTGTGCGTGTATATGTGTGTGTGTGTGTGTGTATCTGTGAGTATGTGTATATTTTCACACACACATTGAACTGAGGTGAGAAAAAACGTTTTCACCCAGAGAGTTGTGAATTTATGGAATTCCCTGCCACAGAGGGCAGTGGAGGCCAAGTCACTGGATGGATTGAAGAGAGAGTTAGATACAGCTCTAGGGGCTAGTGGAGACAAGGGATATGGGGAGAAGGCAGGCACGGGTTATTGATAGGGGACGATCAGCCGTGATCACTATGAATGGCGGTGCTGGCTCGAAGGGCCAAATGGCCTCCTCCTGCACCTATTTTCTATGTTTGTATGTTTCTATATTATAGTGTTTACTAAGTACTATGCTCACATGTGTAGGAAAGAACTGCAGATGCCGGTCTAAATCAAAATTAGACACAAAATGCTGGAGCAACTCAGCGGGACTGGCAGCATCTCTGGAGAGAAGGATTGGGTGACGTTTCGAGTCGAGACTCCTTTTCAGACTGATCTGTTCACATATTCTGTTGTGCTGCTGCAAGTAAGAATTTCATTAGTCTCTTAGTGACATATGGTTATAAAACACTCTTGACTCTTGACCTCTCTTATGGCGCTGGATGTCGGAGCGATTTCTCGGCTCAACATCCACCAGGGAAGTCCTCCCTCCCGTCATCCGTTTCCCTCTCTCTCCATGCCGACCACCGGTGGAGCAGCGGTGGAGTTGCTGCCTCACAGCGCCAGAGACCCAGGTTCGATCCCGACTACGGGTGCTTGTTTGTATGGAGTTTGTACGTTCTCCCCGTGACACGCGTGGGTTTTCTCTGGGATCTCCGGTTTCCTCCCGTACAGGACAAAGCTCTGCCTGAGGTCATTTGTGGCCATCCCTGCAGGGTCCTGATCTTTTCTAGCCTCCAGTTCTTCACTCCCCCTCCCCCCCCCCCTCCCCCCTCCCACCCCTCCGCCTCCCCAACCACCCCTTACTTTCAGTCGGAGGAAGGGTCACATCCCGAAATGTCAGCCATCCTTTTTCTCCAGAGATGCTGCCAGACCCGCTGAGTTACTCCAGCACTTTGTGTCTATCTTCGGTATAAACGGGGAATATAGGAATGTGGGTTATGTGCAGGTAGATAAGTGATAGAAAAATAGAAACATAGAAAATAGGTGCAGGAGTAGGCCATTCAGCCCTTCGAGCCAGCACTGCCATTCAATATTTTCATGGCTGATCATCCAACATCAGTACCCCCGTTCCTGCTTTCTCCCCATATCCCTTGATTCCGTTAGCCCAATCTAACTCTCTCTTGAAAACATCCAGTGAATTGGCCTCCACTGCATTCTGTGGCAAAAGTCCTAAATGGCCTAACCCCTTATTCTTAAACTGTGACCCCTGGTTCTGGACTCCCCCAACATCGGGAAGTGATGGTCTTGGCATCATGTTCAGGGCAGATAATGTGGGCCAAAGGGCATCTTCTTGTGCTGTAATGTTCTCCGTCAAGAGAGAGTTTGATTTAGCTCTTAGGACTAACTGAATCAAGGGATATGGGGAGAAAGCAGGAACGGGGTACTGATTTTGGATGATCAGCTATGATCATATTGAATGGCAGTGCTGGCTCGAAGGGCTGAATGGCCTAGTCCTGCACCTATTTTTCTATGTTTCTATGTTTAGTTTAGTTTAGTTTAGTTTAGTTTAGTTTAGAGATACAGCATGGAAACAGGCCCTAAGAACCACTGAGTCCGTACCAACCAGCGATTCCCGTACACCACCATTATCGATGTGGTTTAGTTTAGTTCAGCTTAGTTTAGTAAACCACACTAGGGACAATTAACTTTTTTTTTTACCAAAGCTAATTCATGTACAAACCTGTACATCTTTGTAGAGTGGGAGGAAAAACGGAGCACCTGGGGGAACCCCACCTGGTCACGGGGAGAACATACAAACTCCATTTAGACAGCACCCGTAGTCAGGATCGAACCCAGGTCTCTGGCGCAGTAAGGCAGCAACTCTACCGCTGTGCCGCCCTTTGGTATAAATATCTCCAACAATTTAGCATCATCCAGCTGCATTGACACAATGGCTATGAAAGCACACTTTTAGGCCTTACATTTACAGTGTGGAAACAGGCCTTTCGGCCCACTAAAGCAGCTAGGGACAATTTTACCAAAGCCAATTAAACCTGCAAACCTGTACATCTTGGGAGTGTGGGGGGAAACCGGAGCGCCCGGAGACAACCCACGCCATCACAGGGAGAACGTACATGCCTCAGGTCATTAGCAGCAGGGTAAATATTAAATCCTTAAAGCCCTGTCCCACGGTACGAGTTCATTCCAAGAGCTCTCCCGAGTTTGCCCTGATTCGAACTCGGAGATTTACAGTAATGGCCGCTCGTCGGTACTCGGGGCTTCTCGTGGACATTTTTCAACGTGTTGAAAAATCTTCACGTGTCTTCCCGAGCTTACCTGCTGTTAGCGAGTCTTCCCGAGTACCTGCCGTTAGCATTACGAGCCGCTAAGAGACGTCCCCGAGCTCCGACGTACCTGCTACGTTCATTCTCCGTGCTTACCACGAGTTTGATTTTTTTAACATTCGGGAGAGCTCTCGGAATGAACTCGTACCGTGGGACAGGGCCATTAGCGTATTTCCACCTTTCCTAATGCGGCTTCTTAAATATGGTCTTTAGGAAGACTAAAGAAGGGTCTGGACCCAAATACCACCTATCCATGTCCTCCGGAAATGCTGCCTGACCTGCTGAGCTACTCCACCACTTTGTGTCCTTTTGTGTGCTAACCAGCATCTGCTGTTCCTGGTTTCTACAGCGAGAGATAACATTAACTCTCACCGTAAATGAGATTAGTAAACACTGATGCTCAGCATCTTTGAGACAAGTGGGTAACGTCTGTGGCGCCAGCATTAATAGATGGTTTATTTACAATCAAATGTGTATTTGGTTCTGTCATGATCGCTATATGTGTCTCTTGGTCTGCAGTTCCTTCACAATTCTGGCAAAACACCATCTGTTTAAGATATTCGTTCGAAGGTAGACACAAATAGCTGGAGTAACTCAGCGTGACGTGCAGCAGGTCTGGAGAGGAGCGGGTGATGTTTCGGGTTGAGACGCTTCTTCAGACAGAGAGATAGTCTTTCTCTTAGTTTAACTTAAGAGATACAGCATGGAAACAGGCTCTTCAGCCCACCGAGTCCGTGCCGACCATCGATCACCCGTTCACACTGGTTCTATGTCCTCCCACTTTCTCATCCACTTCCTACAGGCTAGGGGCAATTTACAGAGGCCAATTAACCTGCAACCCCGCACGTCTTTGGGATGTGGGAAGAAATCGGAGCAACCAAACAAAAGTCCTCGCGGTCACGGGGAGAATGTACAAACTCCGTGCAGACAGCACCGGTGCTCAGGATCGAACCTGGTTCTATGATGCTGTGAGGCAGCGACTCGACCAGATGAATCGCTCTTTTATTTTGCGTTGGCATCAATTTGCAAATTTATAATTTTGTAAATTTTGTTGCATAAATTCATCGCCAATCATCCAAGGAAAAGAAAATAAAGTGTTGTAAGTTCCTAGTTATCTCCCAAATCATTTGCAGTTGGCAAAGATGCTCCCAATAGGAGAGACAAGTGCATAAATGCAGAGGCAAATTCCCTGGAATATTATATTTAAAAATGAGGAATGAAAATCTTGTCTTCAAGTAACAGCATTAATCTTATACATTGGTACACATGGCAATAATAAACCTAAACCCATTCCAGAGATGCTGCCTGACCCGCTGAGTTACTACACCACTTTGTGTCTGTCTTTGGTCTAAACCTTCACCTTACCAAAGATACACGGAAAATGCTGGACGAACTCAGCGGACCAAGCGGCATCTCTGGAGAGAAGGAATAGTTGACGTTTCGGGTCGAGACCCTTCATCAGACTCGATGGTCAGTGGTCTCAGCATCTCTTCTCTCCAGAGATGCTGCCTGACCCGCTGAGTTACTCCAGCACTTTTTTGTCTATCCTCGGTGTAAACCAGCATCTGCAGTTCCTTCTTACGCCTAAACAACCCATGTGTTGGAAGGAACTGCAGATGCTGGTTCACTCCGAAGATAGACACAAAATGCCGGAGGAACTCAGCGGGTCAGGCAGAATCTCAAGAGAAAAGGAATAGAAAAGGAAAAGACAAATCCTGATGCAGACGTATTAAAGGGATTGGACAGGCTAGATCCAGGAAAAATGTTCCCCATGTTGGGGGAGTCCAGAACCAGGGGTCACATTTTAAGAATAAGGGGAAGGCAATTTAGGACTGGGTTGAGGAAAAACTTTTTAATCCAAAGAGTTGTGAATATGTGGAATTCTCTGCCACAGAAGTCAGTGGAGGCCAATTCACTGGATGTTTTCATGAGAGAGTTAGAATTAGCTCTTAGGGCTAACGGAATCAAGGGATATGGGGAGAAAGCAGGAACTGGGGGTACTGATTTTGGATGATCATCCATGATCATATTGAATGGCAGTGCTGGCTCGAAAGGCCCGAATGATCTAGTCCTGCACCTATTGTCTATGTTTTCATGTATCCATGAGGTTGTAAAAGGTGCCACGTGAATGTAAGTCCATTCTTTTAATGGTTAGCAAAGGGGTTTGAAAGAAAGAAAAATGCACCTACCAGTTCAACTCTTCCAAATCCTCCAACCCCCAGCGTGTCGATGATGTTAAAATCGCACAGCTTCAGGTTTGAGAAGAAGGCGGACTCAGCCTCATATCTAGATTGTGCCACATGAAAGAACGGAAACCTCTTAGTCGCGACGAGGCAGCATTTTACCACAGGACCGCGGGACACCGCGAGCAAGCTCCTGCCGGCGGGTCCTTTATCTGGCGCTTTCTTACGTATACCCGCCAAATTGGGGAAGATATTAATAGAGGAACCTGCTGGATATAATTCTGGAAAAGAGCTATCTGCCTAAGATTTTGATTCACAAATGTGTTGCCGATTTTGATCACCAATCTTCCAGGGCAAGGAAAAGATAGCGTTTTAAGTTCCCTCTTCCCATTATCCCGGTGGTCTCCCAAGCCATGTCCGCGCGAGCAGTTGCCAAAAAGATCTCCCCAGTTGGGTGGGATCAGAAATAGCAAGTTGATCAAAGTCGCTGGGCAGATGCCCGCATCCTGCTTGTTGCACCGGGGAGGCTCTGTGCACCAAATCCCCCACACACAGAGGTTCCCCAGTGGGGCCGTTAACGGGCCCGTCTCACTTACGCGACTATTTCGGCGACTGCCGGCACCCGTCACAGGTCGTTGCAGGTCGGCAAAGATTTTCAACAGCGGCGACCAGAAACGCGCTACGACTCTTTGGGCGACTGAGGTGACTACACACGACCGTACCGGCCACACCCTGGCGACACGTCGCGGGGTGAAACCTGTATGATCGTGAGTAGTCGCCCAAAGAGTCGTACCTTGTTCTGGTCACCGCTGGATTTTCAACATGTTCAAAATTTTCGGCGACCTGTAACGAGCTATGAAGGGTGCCGGCAGTCGGCAAGAAAGTCGCGCATGTGGGACAGGCCCATTAAGGTTTTGCAAAGCGTTCGAACCTTGCTCATTTGGAGCGTGCTTTTTTTCCGATCACTCTGCCCGGAGATCGGCGAACGCAAAGGACGCATCCGGTTTGTGGCCACGGACGGCACGGAGTCAGGGGAAGGCGGAAGAGGGGGGGGGGGGGTAAACTCTCACAGTTATCCACGGGCATGCATGTGCCTCTAAACTTAGCAACGTGTGGTGCGCCCTGGTATGAGGAGAAAAAGTCCATGACATGCACTCAGCAGCGGCAACTGGGGGCTGAATAAAGGCTTGACAGCACATGATCGGCCTTGAACCAACTTTGCAGAGTGTGCTCCGCAGTCTCAATTCATAACTTCATAAGTTTGTTAAGTGCTGGGGGCAGAATTAGGCCATTCGGCCCATCGAGTCTACTCCGCCATCCAATCATGGCTGATCTATCTCTCCCTCCGAACCTCATCCTCCTGCTTTCTCCTGACACCCACACTAATCGAGAATCTATCCATCTCTGCCTTAAAAATATCCATTAACTTGGCCTCCACAGTCTTCTGCGGCAACGAAGTCCATAGGCTCACCACTCTCTGACTAAAGAAATTCCTCCTCATCTCCAGCCGAAAGGAACATCCTTCAATTCTGAGGCTGTGCCCTCTGGTCCCAGACTCTCCCACCAGTGGAAACATCCTCTCCACATCCACTCTATCCAGGCCTTTCACTATTCAATTGAGTCTCAAGAGGGATTACATTTTATTTCTAATCTATACAGAGCAGTGCAGCATAGGAACAGGCCCGTCAACCCACAATGTTTATGCTGAACATACTGCCACAGTGGTATATAGTGTGGCACAGTGTGGAAACAGGCCCTCTGGCCCAACTTGCCCACATCGACCAACATGTCCCATCTACACTAGTTCCATCTGCCTGTGTTTGGCCCATATCCCTCTAAACCTGTCCCATCCGTGTACCTGTCTAATTGTTTCTTAAACATTGCGATAGTCCCCGCTCAACATAAACATAAACATAAACATAAAAATTAGGTGCAGGAGTAGGCCATTCGGCCCTTCCAGCCTGCACCGCCATTCAATATGATCGTGGCTGATCATCCAACTCTGTATCCCGTACCTGCCTTCTCTCCATACCCTCTGCTCCCCCTAGCCACAAGGGCCACATCTAACTCCCTCTTAAATATAGCCAATGAACTGGCCTCCACTACCCTCTGTGGCAGAGAGTTCCAGAGACCCACCACTCTCTGTGTGAAAAAAGTCCTTCTCATCTTGGTCCTAAACCCCCTTATCCTTAAGCTGTGACCCTTTGTCCCGGACCTCCCTAACATCGGGAACAATCTTCCTGCATCTAGCCTGTCCAACCCCTTAAGAATTTTGTAAGTTTCTATAAGATCCCCCCTCAATCTCCTAAATTCTAGAGAGTATAAACCGAGTCTATTCAGTCTTTCTTCATAAGACAGTCCTGACATCCCAGGAATCAGCTATCTCCTCTGGTAACTACCTCGTTCCATACACCCACCTCCCTGCCAGGATAATCTAATTTCACGTGCCTGCACATATTCCATATCCCTCCATAATGATGCAGTGGAAGGGTTGCTGCCTTACAACGCCAGAGACCCAGGTTCGATCCTGACTACGGGTATTGTCAGCACGGAGCTTGTACATTCTCCCTGTGGCTACATAGGTTTTCTCCGGGTGCTCCGATTTGCTCCCACATTCCGAAGACATACAGGTCTGTAGGTTACTTAGCTTCTGTAAATTGTCCTCAGTATGTAGACTAGAACGAGTGTACGGGCGATCGCTGGTGGGCGCAGACTCACTGGGTCAAATGGCCTGTTTCCATACTGTATCACTAAAAGTTCTGTCAGTCCACCCTACCTTTGTCTCTCATCAATTTTTTTTATATGCCTCTACTTCCTGAGAAGATTACGAAGATTGGGTATGCTAAAAAGGATTCTCTTGAACTTCTGCAGGTGCACAGTAGAGCGCATACTGACTGGCTGCATCGTGGACCGGTTCAGCAACTTGAACGTACAGGAGCGGAAAAGACTGCAAAAGGTTGTGACCACTGCCCCAGTCCATCACCGGCTCTGACCTCCCCGCCATCGAAGGGATCTATCCAAGTCGCTGCCTCAAAAAGGCAGCCGACATCATCAGAGACCCACACCATCCTGGCCACACACTCATTTCACCACTGCCATCGGGAAGAAGGTACAGGAGCCTGAAAACTGTAACGTCCAGGTTCAGGAACAGCTTCTTCCCTACAGCCATCAGGCTATTAAACACGACAACAAATAAGCTCTGAACTACAACTGACTATTATTATTATTATTATTGCACTATATTTGTTTATTTCTTGAGTATGTGTGTGCATGTGTATATATGCACACTGAACTTTTTTTCTCCCGTTATGTTTTATGTTTACATATTCTGTTGTGCTGCAGCAAGCAAGAATTTCATTGTCCTATCTGGGACACGTGACAACAAAACACTCTTGACTCTCAGGCCTCCCCTCAACCTCCGGCGTTCCACAGAAAACAATCCAAGTTTGTCCAACCTCTCCTTGCAGTTAATATCCTCTAATCCAAGCAAAAACCTTTGTTCAGACACTCCTTAGAATCGTGAAGGAATTGTAAGTATTTAACCACTCAAGTATAAAGGGTGTTGTTCAGTTTAGTGTAGCAATACAGCAAGAGACTGGCCCTTCAGCCCACCAAGTCCGCACCGGCCATCTATCACCCATTCATATGTGTTCTATGATATTCCATTTTCACATACACTACCGACACACTACACGGAGTCAGGGGATATGGGGAGAAGGCAGGAACAGGGTACTGATTGGGTGGCGATGCTGGCTCGAAGGGCCGAATGGCCTACTCCTGCACCTATTCTCTATTGTCCATTGTCTCAGGGGAGGTGGGCTGCCAGCATAAAGATAGTCATCATTCATTCAGAGCGAGGATAGACACAAAATGCCGGAGCAACTCAGCGGCACAGGCAGCATCTCTGGAACGGAGAAGGAATGCGTGACGTTTCGGGTCCAGACCCCACGAGAGCGAGTGGGTTTGCCGACTTTCCTTTTGCATTCGGCTGTTTCACGAGTTCGCTGAGACCCGAAATTGAAAAGGGGGAAGGAGCAGAGTAGCAAATAGAGGGGCGGTGAGTTGCTGACACTTCACCTGCTCATCCTGCTGCTTTGAGGGGCTCCGTGCAAAGGCTCCACGCAAGTTGCATCCGTTTGCAGAAAGTTTCTCGAGAGTTTGTTTCTAACTTTTACCAATTTTGCAGACCAGCGTACGTGCTCTCTGCAGTTGGCTCTCTGCCTGGGTGTCTGCGATTACCTGGTAGTTCATAAGTCCATATGTTCTAGGAGCAGAATAAGGCCAGTCTACTCCGCCATTCAATAATGGCTGATCTATCTTTCCGGGGTAGTTCCATATGAACTACTCGCAGTCTCGATTCATAACTTCATGTTCGTAAGTGATAGGAGCAGAATAAGGACATTTGGCCCATCGAGTCTACTCCTCATCTACGTAAGGGAGATGAGGGAGAATTTCTTTAATTGGAGGGTGGTGAATCTGTGGAATTCATTGCCCTGGACGGCTGTGGAGGCCAAGTCAATGGATATTTGTAAGGCTAAGAATGACAGATTTTTGAATAGCAAGGGTGTCAGGGGTTATGGGGAGAAGGCAGGAGAATGGGGTTGGGAGGGAAAGATAGATCAGCCATGATTGAATGGCGGAGTAGACAATGGGCTGAATGGCTTAATTCTGCTACGAGAACTTATGAATTTATCAGGCAAAGGCAAATAGGAAACACTTTGTACATTGGAGTACGCCACACAGTACCTTGCTCAACGGATTTGACAGTAGAGGATTTATTGAGGGTTTGACAATATGGTCTGAGGAGAAACGTTCGATCATTAATGGGACACAAGAAGCAGGAGGAAGAATCCACAATTGAGAAGGGCAGAATAAACTATGAGGAACAGCAGTTTAAGAGGGACAGACGACACATTTAAGGGCCTGTCCCACCTGGCGATTTTTTTCGGCGACCGCCGGTGTCATTGACTGACGTATCAGGGTCGCCGAAAGATTTTGAACGTTTCAAAATCCGGCGGCGGCAAAAAAAAAGTGGCGACACTTGAGGAAACAGTGTGTCAATACGTCGTCACGCCACGTCACGCCGTGTCACGCCACGTCACGCCGCGACTTTTTCGGTGGCCTGATACGTCAGTCAATGATGCCGGCAGTCGCTGAAATAATCACCAAGTGGGACAGGGCCTTTACCGACGAAGTACGCCACATGTTCAGTTATAGTCAACACGAGGGGCATACAGATAGAACACGTCGGAAATGGTCAGCAGGTCAGGCAGCATCTGTGGAGAGAGAAACAGAGGTAACACTCAAACGGAATGCTTCTCCAAAGAGCGGAAGCGTTGGGAATGGAATGGGTTTTAAGTCGCAGCAAGATCAGGGAGAGGAAGAAAGGACTAAAGCGAAAAACAAAAGCTGCGAAGCAGGCAAGATTGAACGAGGAAAGGAAGGATGGCCACAAACAGCTGGAGTAACTCAGCAGAACAGAGTCGAAACTTACAAAATTCTTAAGGGGTTGGACAGGCTAGATGCAGGAAGATTGTTCCCGATGTTGGGGAAGTCCAGGACAAGGGGTCACAGCTTAAGGATAAGGGGGAAATCCTTTAAGACCGAGATGAGAAAGACTTTTTTCACACAGAGAGTGGTGAGTCTCTGGAACTCTCTGCCACAGAGGGTAGTTGAGGCCAGTTCATTGGCTATATTTAAGAGTGAGTTGGATGTGGCCCTTGTGGCTAGGGGGATCAGAGGGTATGGAGAGAAGGCAGGTACGGGATACTGAGTTGTATGATCAGCCATGATCATATTGAATGGCGGTGCAGGCTCGAAGGGCTGAATGGCCTACTCCTGCACCTAATTTCTATGTTTCTAACAGGCTGCCTCTCTGGAGAGAAGGAATGGGTGACGTTTCGGGTCGAGACCCTTCTCCAGTGCAAGGCTGATCGGGGTGACGGGAGGTAGGGGAGCATGTAGCAAGGAAATGATTGCAATGTTACAAACAAAGAACTGCAGATGCTGGTTTATCAGTTCTAGGAGCAGAATTAGGCCATTCGGCCCATCAAGTCTACTCCGCCATTCAATCGTGGCTGATCTATCTCTCCCCCTCAACCCCATTCTCCCGCCACTGTCTGTTATACCAGAGATAGACGCAGAGTTCTGGAGTAGCTCAGCAGGTCAGGCAGCATCTCTGGAGTAAATGGATGGGTGATGTTTGTGGGTTGGGACGCTTCTTCAGTCTGAAAGTAAGGGGTGATTGGGGAGGGAGGTGGGGGGGGGGGAGAGGGTGGAAGGGGTTGAAGGTGAAGAGATGGAGAGGTGAGAAGAGACCAGGGCCAGTCAAGGCCGGCCACAAATGACCTCAGGCAGGCGTTGCCTGGTAGGCCCAACATTGGCCAGGGGAGGCGTGATCTCAAGAGAAACAATGTGGAGAACTGTGGAACTGGTAAAACGACTCGGGAGGGGGAAGGGGGAAGGGGGCAAGGAGAGAGGTGGAAGGGGAGGGAAGATCGAGGCGAACTTACTCAAAATGAAAGAATTCAATGTTCATACCGCTGGGTAATAAGCTGCCCAAGCGAAATATGAGAAGCTGTTTCCTCCAAGTTGCCCGTGGCCACACTCTGGCAGTGAAGGAGGCCCAGGACAGAAAGGTCAGCAACCCATTGAGTCCATGCGGGCTGAAAGGACAATCCCATCCTCCCACTTTCCACACCAAACACCATCTACACGTTAACCTACTGACTGACAGCAATGCATTGAAACAAGTGAAGCAGGGGAATGGCAGATGGTCATTAATTAAGAAAGAAGCAGAGTACCAGGTGGACTAAGATAGTCGTACCATGTTATTAAAGGTGTAGGAAGGAAGGAGATGAATCTGTGGAATTCTCTGCCACAGAATGCAGTGGAAACCAATTTACTGGATGTTTTCAAGAGAGAGTTAGATATAGCTCTTTGGGCTAATGGAATCAAGGGATATGGGGAGAAAGCAGGAACTGATTCTGGATGATCAGCCATGACCTCGAAGGCTTGAGTCTATTATTATTATTGCACTATATCTGTTTATTTATTGTGTATATATGGTCTATGGTCTATAGACACATTGAACTTTTATCTCCCGTTTTGTATTATGTTTACATATTCTGTTGTGCTGCAGCAAGTAAGAATTTCATTGTCCTATCTGGGACACGTGACAATAAAGCTCTCTTGACTCTTGATTTCCTATGTTTCTATGAACTGCAGATGCTGGTTTTAACCGAAGATCGACACAAAAAGCTGGAGTCACTCAGCGGGTCAGGCAGCATCCCTGGAGAGAAGGAATGGGTGACATTTCGGGTTGAGACCCTTCTCCAGATCTCGACTCGAAGCGTCACCTATTCCCGTTCTCCAGTGATGCATCCTGCCCCGCTGAGTTACGCCAGCCGTTTGTGTCTGTGTTATTGAAGGTATTGAGGTCAATGTGCCCTGAAATATTTCACCATACTCAGTCATGTCTTCCGATGATTTTACTGGATTGGATGCAGATCATTTCTCTATTGCTAGACACACGCACATGCCAACAAAGGAATTATTGAACTATTAAGCAGGTGACGATGCAAAGTTGGCAGAGAAACAAACAATTGGTTCTCTTTGCAAAGTACAAGATTCAAAAGCTAGGATAGCTTGCAGATATCTTAGCCCTCGAATTCATTCTCCATTTAATTTCGCCACCTCCAACGTGACCCCTCCACTCGCCACATCTTCCCATCTCCCCCCCTGTCTGCCTTCCGCAAATACCGCTGCCTCCGCAACTCCCTTGTCAATTCTTCCCTTCCCTCCCGCTCTACCCCTTCCCCGGGCACTTTCCCTTGCAACCGCAAGACACTTGTCCCTTCACCTCCTCCCTCCGCTCCTTTCAGGGACCCAAGCAATCCTTCCAGGTCCGACGGAGGTTCACCTGCACCTCCTCCAACCTCATCTACTGCATCCGCTGCTCCAGATGCCAGATGATCTATATCGGTGAGACCAAGCGGAGGCTTGGCGATCGTTTCGCCGAACACCTCTGCTCGGTCCGCAATAACCAACCCGACCTCCCGGTGGCTCAGCACTTCAACTCCCCCTCCCACTCCGTATCCGACCTCTCGGTCCTGGGCCTCCTCCATGGCCAGAGTGAGCAACACCGCAAGTTGGAGGAACAGCACCTCATATTCCGCTTGGGGAGTCTGCATCCTCTGGGCTTGAACATTGAATTTTCTCAATTCTGTTAACCCTTGCTGTCTCCTCCCCTTCCCACCTCTCCCTCAGCCCTCAGGCCCTGGCATTCCCTCCATCTCTATCTCTCTCCCCCACCCTAGTCGCACTAGCTTCTCATTTTCACACCACAAACAGCTTACAATGGCTTGTTCCCTTTATCATCGATACTTTTTTGCATATCTTTCATTCATTGTTCTTTATCTCTCTACATCACCGTCTATATCTCTCGTTTCCCTGATCCCTGACCAGTCTGAAGAAGGGTCTCGACCCGAAACGTCGCCTATCTCCTTCGCTCTTTAGATGCTGCTGCACCCGCTGAGTTTCTCCAGCCTTTTGTCTACCCTCCATTTAATTTAGTTTAGTTTAGAGATACAGCGTGGAATTGGCCCCTCGGTCCACCGCGTCCGCGCCGACCTGTGGTCCCCGTAGACGAGCGCTATCCGACCCACGCAAGGGACGCTTTACAATTAACAGAAGCTAAATTAACCTACAAACCTGGAGCGTGGGAGGATACTGGGGCGCCCGGGGAAATCCCACACAGGTCACGGGGAGAAGGTACAAACTCCGTACGGGCCGAGCACCCGTAGTCAGGGTGGAACCCGGGTCTCCGGCGCCGTGAGGCAGCAAATCTAACGCTGCGTCCCCGTGCCGCCCCTGTACGCTTCTGAGGCAGCATCTTGTGTTACACCTTGTTTCCAGTATTCTGCCCATTGATGGCTTTGCCATTATTCCCCTTGTACTTATGACACGGCACGATACGACGGAACTTCATTTATCCCAGGAAGGAAATTAATCTGACAACAGTCGTTAAACACAGGATACATGAAACGTGAAATTAAAGTGGAAAGGATTGGGGATGTGCAAAGATTGTGGGGGGTTGCGAGGACAGGGGGGTGGGGGGAGGGGGGAAGGGGGGAAGGGGGGGGGGGTCAGTCTACCCCACGACAGAATGGGGTGGAGTTGTACAGTTTGATAGCCACAAGGAAAAAGGATGTACTGCATTTTGGTGGAACCAGTCTGTGCCAGAAGGTGCTGCTCAGGTTGACTAGTGTGTTATCTCTTGGTTAAGGTTCGGATATTATTTCTCCCTATACCTTTCTGCCATCCCTCACCCCCCACCTCTCTCTTTCCTTTTTCCTGCACTCTCTTGAACCTGCCTCTTTGACTTATCTTCGGTCATCTCCCGCAGCATCCCAAGTGTTTGTGCCCAAGTTGGTTTGGCAAAACTCCCAAGACGTCCTGTACGTTACTTAAACTGCGATAAAAAGGTGCAGTGTCATCGCACGATTTTACTTTTAATCTCAGAAAGCTTAATAAAAATTGGCTTTAATCTCTGAGTTTAGAAGGATAAGGAGGGGATTTCATTGAAACATACCGGATAATGAAAGGTGGATGTAGAAAGGATATTTCCATTCGTGGGAGAGTCTAGGACCAGAGGGCACAGCCTCAGAATAAGAGGAAGTAACTTCAGAATGGAGATGAGGGGGAATTTCTGTAGCCAGACGATGGTGAATTTAAAATAGAGGACGGCACATTGGCGCAACGGTAGTGTTGCTGCCTTACAGCGCCAGAGACCCGGGTTCGATCCTGACTAGGGGTGCTTGTCTGCATGGAGTTTGTACGTTCTCCCCGTGACCTGCCTGGGTTTTCTCCGAGATCTTCGGTTTCCTCCCACACTCCAAAGATGTACAGGTTTGCAGGTCGATTGGCATTGGTGTAACTGACAATTGGCCCTAGCGTGTGCAGGATAGTGTTAGTGCGCGGGGATCGCTGGTCGGCACGGACTTGGTGGGCTGAAGGGCCTGTTTCCATACTGTACCTCAAAACTAAAATAAACCAAACTAAGTCTGAACAGCAATTTAAAACCAAAATTGCATATTCCACCTATTGGGGAGGCGTTTAAACAGCTGAGGCAGCACTGGGAAGGGATTGTCAGCTTTCAGCTGAGCATAAGTGTTATAAATGAGAGTGCTACAGAAAGTGGAATGGAATTTACAGTTCGATTGTTCGATTCGGAAGTATATTGTCAGAGATTCAGGAGACAAGGAGACACCCAGCAACGGATTAAAGGATATCTATTTCCCCGAAATGCAAACTAATGCTCTAAATGCAACCCAAAAAGCAGCTTGCAGGAAATGAAGATCCCGGAAATTGACTCTACATTATATTGAAAAATTATTTAGCATCGATTAAAGTGCACCAGGAGTCTAGTATAATGTACAAATTGAAGAATTTAACACAGATTTTGTTTATTTGGTTATTATTGTCACGTGTATCGAGGTAGAGAGAAAAGCATTTTGGTTGTCCGCTTTCCAGTCAGTGAAAATACAATACATGATTAAAATTAAACCACCCACAGTGTTCAGATACAGGACAATGGGAATAACGTTTAGTGCAAAAGGGCAGCATGGCAGCTCAGCGGTAGAGTTGCTGCCTTACAGCGCCGGAAACCCAGGGCCGATCCTGACTAAGGGGTTGCCTGTACGGAGTTTGTACGTTCTTCTAGTGACCGCGTGGGTTTTCTCTGGGTGCTCCAGCTTCCTCTCACACTCCAAAGTCCTACAGGTTTATAGCTTAATTGACTTCATTGAAAAAATGATTGTTCGAGAACAATTAATTCGAAAGCAGGGTTTGGCCCTTTGAAGAAAAGCTGTTAAATAAGTTAACATGCGATGGATCCCACCATCAATGATGTCCCACCTTTCACGTCTGGCCCAGTCCAGTGCCACAACAAGGAAACAGGCCCTTCGGCCCACCAAGTCCATCGATCACCCGTTCACACTAGTTCTGCTATCCCACTTTCACATCCACTCCCTACAACAAGGGGACAATTTAAAGCGGGCCAATCAAACCTACAAACCTGCACGTCTTTGGGATGTGTGAGGAAACCGGAGCACCCGGAGTAAACCCACGTGGTCACAGGGAGAACGTGCAAACTCCACACAGGCAGTACCCGAGGTTGAGTGTTCGGACTACTAAAGGCTGTGGGTTTAAGACTCACTATAGAGCCAACACCTGGCCTGGTTAATACTTCAGAGCTCCAGCGAGGTAATACTGTGCAGCCCAATGATGCCACCATTTGGATAAAAGATTAAACTGCTCACTCTGACAAACTACCATTGACTTCAACTACACTTCACGCTGTCTTGGACAAGCAGCCAACATAGAAACAGAGAAAAATAGATGCAGGAGTAGGCCATTCGGCCCTTCGAGCCAGCACCGCCCATTCAATATGATCATGCCTGATCATCCAAAATCAGTACCCCCGTTCCTGCTTTCTCCCATATCCCTTGATTCCGTTAGCCCCAAGAGCTATATCTAACTCTCTCTTGAAAACATCCAGTGAATTGGCCTCCACTGCCTTCAATGGCAGAGAATTCCACAGATTCACAACTCTCTGGGTGAAAAAGTTTTTCCTCATTTCAGTCCTAAGTAGCCCATCCCTTATTCTTAAACTGTGGCCCCTGGTTCTGGTCCACCCCAACACAGGAAATAATTTTCCTGCATCTAGCCTGTCCAATCCCTTAAGAATTTTATATGTTTCTATAAGATCTCCTCTCATCCTTCTAAATTCCACGGAATATAAGCCCAGTCATATGTCAGTCCCGCCATCCCGGGTATTAACCTGGTGAACCTACGCTGCACTCCCTCAATAGTTGTAGCTCTGCTGAGCAGCCAAAAGTCTGTAGCTTCCTTTTGCTCTGGGATTTTAGTTAATTCTTCACATGTTTAAATTGTAATGTATTCTTTTTTAATCGTCTACTGTATATCGTGTTGGTACTTGTGAGCAAAGCACCAAGGCAAATTCCTTGGCGAATAAAATTTATTCAATTCAATTCAATCTAATTCAATTGAAGTGAAGCAGCAACCGTGGGCCAAAAGGAATGGTCGACGTTTTGGGTCGAGACCCTGCGTTTTCTTTTGTGGTCTCTGGGTTAAGTGAGAGAGATCAGTGCCAGGGTCACAGAGGCAGGAAGGAAAGGTATCGGCGACCTCTCCTGTATCCTGATGCGGGGTTTGAACCGGGAACATCGACTGCTTCTTTCCACCCACAGATAACGCTTGACCTGCTGAGTTCCTCCAGCAGAATGATTGGGGCTCCATTTCTACATCAACCGTGTGTTAGTTTAGTTTTGATTAGAGATACAGCATGGAAACAGGCCCTTCGGCCCACATCGGCCATTGGCCTTCCGTTTAAGGTATTTCTATGTTATCCCAAAGATAGACACAAAATGCGGGAGTTACACGCTGTTCGGCCGAACGCACTATGGGAACTACACTCGCCCCACCCCCCCACTCCCCCCCCCCTGCAGGAACTATACATCAGGAGGAGCATCTCCAGAACCAACAAGATCATGGGAGACCCCTTCCTCCCCAGCAACGGACTGTTCCAGCTGCTACGGTCAGGCAAACGCCTCCGTTGCCATGCTGTGAGAACGGAGAGGCTGAGAAGGAGTTTCTTCCCAGAGGCCATTCGGACTGTAAACTCCTATCTAACCAGGAACTAACTGGACCAAATTACTGTTGTGTGGTGTCTTTTTAATATTGCTGTTTTTTTCTATTTTTTCCTCCCACAAATTTGTAATATGTGAATATGTGATTCTGTTCCATTCTGTTTTGTAGTTTTTTGCACAGTCCACAAGCATTGCCACTTTTCATTTCACTGCACATCTCGTATGTGTATGTGACGAATAAACCTGACTTGACTTACTCAGTGGCACAGGCAGCATCTCTGGAGAGTAGGAATGGGTGACGTTTCGGGTCGAGAGCCTTCATCAGTCTGGCGCTGAGTTACTCCAGCATTTTGTGTCTTTCTTCGGCTTAAACCAGCATCTACAGTTCCTTCCTGCACGCCAAGTTATCCCACTTTCTCTTCCACTCCACGACACACTTGCGACAGTGACCCAGCATCTTTAAAGAGGGCCGATTATACCTACAAACGGGCACGTCTTTGGGACGTGGGAGGATAACCGGAGCACCCGGAGAAAATCCACGCAGGCACAGGGAGAACGTACAAACTCCTGGTCAGGATCGAACCCCTGGTCAGGATCCCTGGTCAGGATCGAACCCGGGTCTCCGGCGCAGTAAGGCAGCAACTCGACCTCTGCGCCACCATGCCGCCCCAACCTGCCCTATAAACTGGGTAACTTATATAATGGAAAATGCAGAGGTTCTACTAAATAGCACAAGTATGTAACGCTGATATATGCAATGGTGAACACAATGTGATCAGTAGATTCATTAGTATGAGCCATCATTTCCTCATATTCTTTTCATGGATTTGTGAGTGTATTTTTCCATTTAGTATTTCTCTTGTGATCAAGGTTTAGCTCCATCTTTCAAAACAATAATCAGTGCTAATCATTTGATTAAGTTATACTTATGCGGAGGGTCTCATTTCTGTCTATCCCTGGACAATCAGAAAATGCTCCATTTGTTTGGCAATCGTTCAATGTTGGTGCAAAGTCTAATTAAACCCTTTCTGTTTGTGATCCATGTTGCTGAACACGGGGGCACGTCATGGCACTCGATCGTGGCATTCTGCAGCAGAATACTGGCTAGCTTCAGTAGATGTTCGTCATGGCAACATCCCTCTCTAAAGGAGATATGGAAGCTGGCTGCTTGAATGGATCAGATGATTTCAATGTCGTTTGCATCTTTGCTGTCTTTAAACGGGGGGTATTTTGAGCCAGTGTTGCAAGGACTGGGTGATCTAAGGATCCATGAGAGGCACAGCGGCGAGGTGGTGGAGTTGCTGCCCTGCAGCACTTACAGCGCCAGAGACCCGGGTTCGATCCTGGCCACGGGTGCTTGTCTGTACGTTCTCCCGGTGACCTGCGCGGGTTTTGTCCGAGAACTCCGGCTTCCTCCCACACTCCTTTTTTTTTTTTTTTTGTTAAATATTTTTATTATAGAAACAATATTTATGAAAACGAAAATACATCATTATATACTTTCGTAATGTTAATAATATTGATATTATTATTAATATTAAAATTTAAGACTGTATGCTTCTATACGCTTTTAAAATTATTTTTTATAAAGTAGGAAAGGATAGAGATAAATAATGAAAAAACTATGAAAGCGAATGGAGTGTTAATCATTAATCCGTCATTGGAGATATAGGCATGATTTATTATATATATTTCTTCCCGTGACCAGTGTGGGTTTTCTCCGAGATCTTCAGTTTCCTCCCACACTCCAAAGACGTACAGGTTTGCAGGTTAATCGGCTTGGTATAAATGTAAAAATCGTCCCTAGTGTCGGATAGTGTTAATGCGCGGGGATCGCTGGTCGGCGCGGACTCGGTGGGCCGAAGGGCCTGTTTCCGCGCTGCATCTCTAAACTAAACTAAACTCTAGGGTGCATCGTGGTTTTTTTTAATGTCGCTAACTTTGGCAGCTCCCTTCATGTGCAACTATTTGTATCTCTAAAATTAAACTGAACTAAAGAAGCCAATTAAGCTACGAACCTGCACGTCTTTGGAGTGTGGGAGGAAGTCAGACCACCCGGTGAAAACCCATGCAGGAGAATATGCAAACTCCATATAGACAGCACCCGTAGTCAGGATGGAACTCAGGTCTCTGGTGCTGTAAGGCAGCAACTCTACCGCTGCGCCACCTGGCCACCCTCCAGTGGGACAGGCAGCGTCAGGTCAGATATCCTCAGGTCACTTGGTCCCCGAGCGGCTGAGTATTCCCAGTACATTTTTTGCCCTACATTAAAAATCTAGGCCATGCAGTATTTTACTTGGGGAAAAGGAAGAGGAGTTAAGGTCACAGCAATCCATTTCCATGTGCTGTAATGTGACAGTTTTGGCTCAGCCCAGCACTGTGCCAGATGGCGGTTTTCCACAGAATTCTGTCCTCCCACAGCTCATTGCTCGGGTCCACCCATGAAAAATTAGGCTCATGAAACTCGTGGACGTGTGCCCTGGTTGGAATCATCAGTTCCCCAAGAGGAGAGGAGATAAATGGGGAGGAATTTGATTTAAAACCAGGATTCAGTGCAAGAAGCAAAAGGAACGACGAGGAAATACTATGTGTGGCAATTCTGGTTTATACCGAAGGTAGATGAGTAACTCAGCGGGTCAGGCAGCATCTCTGGAGAAAAAGGACGAGTGATGTTTCGGGTCAGTTTTCGGACACCTCAATCTGAAGAAGCGTCCCGACCCGAGACTTCACCCATCCTTTGTCTCCAGAGATGCTGCCTGACCCGCTGAGTTACTCCAGCACCTTGTGTCTTTTTTTTTTGGTAAACCAGCATCTGCACTTCCTTGTGTCTAATAGATCAATGTGTTTTTTCCCCCTTTTAAGTATCAACTAGAATTGAATTTCTTTATTCTTTATTTGTCATTCAAAAACAAATTTTGTGAATAACTATAAGCAGATGGGTTGAAGGGACAAATGCAAAGATAGATATAACCATATAACCATATAACAATTACAGCACGGAAACAGGCCCTCTCGGCCCTTCCAGTCCGTGCCGACCATTTGTTTTAATCTAAATATTTCTAAAGATCTAACAATTAATTCTTCTGTTGCAATACTGTGCTCTTCCAGGTTACCAGATGACGGGGAAACGTTTGAGAAATTAATCTTTGCAAGCAAGGGCAATTAATCTTTGCAAGCAATCTTTGCAAGTAAGAGGAAGAAAAGGAGGAAGAAAATAAAACAGAAAGACAAAAGACAGAAAGAACTGCAGATGTTTAATTTAGTTTTGTTTCGAGACGCAGCGTGGAAACAGGTCTGCGAGTCTGCGCCGACCAGCGATTCCCGCAGACTTACACTATCCTACACACACCAGGGACAATTTACACCTATACCAAGTTAATTAACCTACAAACCTGTACGTCTTTGGAGTGTGGGAGGAAACCGAAGATCTCGGAGAAAACCCACGCTGGTCACGGGGAGAACGTACAAACTCCGTACAGCCAAGCACCCGTAGTCAGGATCGAACCCGGGTCTCTAGCGCTGTGAGGCTGCAACTCTACCACTGCGCCACTGTGCTGCCCAGATGCTGGAATCGGCTGTAGAGTACTGAGGTAACTCAGCGGGCCAAGCAGCATCCCTGGAGGACATGGAGAGGCGACGTTTTTGGGTCGAGAGACAGGCAAAATTGGTTATGGATAAGGGAAACGAGAGATATAAGCGATAATGGCCTGTTTCCTTTATCATCGTTACGTTTTTACATATCTATCATTCATTGTTCCTAATCTGTCAACATCATCGCCTATATCTCCTGTTTCCCTTGTCCCTGACGAGTCTGAAGGGTCTTGACCCGAAACGTCACCCGTTCCTTCTCTCCAGATTTGCTGCCTGTCCCGCTGAGTTATTCCAGCTTTTTTGTGGTTCATCCTTCTTCGGACATCAGACTTCAGTGTCCACAAATGGTCTTGACCCGAAATGTCATCTATCCATGTCCTCCAGAGATGCTGCTGCCTAACCCACTGAGCAATTATGCTCAGTGTTGGGGGCTTACACAAAAGGCTGGAGAAACTCAGCGGGTGCAGCAGCATCTAAGGAGCGAAGGAGATAGGCGAAGATGTTTCGGGTCGAGACCCTTCTTCAGGGTGCTCAGTGTTGAATGTGAACTATTCTCAGTGCTGCCAGCAGAGGGTGAGATTGTACCGGATTTCAATAGATTCACAAATCATTATGAATGTAGGTTCACTTGAGATTAGTTTTGTTTCATGTGTTAATTAAAATTTGCAAATAATGAGTGCCGCAAGTGATGTAGAAAGCCATGGAAACTAACAGCAAGTGAGAATGCCTCAGAGGGGGGAGTGGGGGTAAGTTCTTTATCTTAACATCAACAATGAGAAAATGAGATCGAACCGGATGAATCCAGAGACAAAAGTATTTGATCCTATACAACACACAGGTCATTCTGAGCATCATGTTAAAGGATAGATGTTGTCAAGCTGGAAAGGGGGCAGAGAAGATTTACGAGGATGTTTCCAGGACTAGAGGGTGTGAGCTATAGGGAGAAGTTGAGTAGGCTGGGTCTCTATTCCTTGGAGCGCAGGAGGATGAGGGGTGGTCTTAGAGGGGTATACAAAATCATGAGAGGAATAGATATGGTAGATGCACAGAGTCTCTTGCCCAGAGTAGGGGAATCGAGGACCGGAGGACATAGGTTTAAGCTGAAGGGGAAAAGATTTAATGGAAATCCGAGGAATAACTTTTTCACACGGAGAGTGGTGGGTGTATGGAATGAGCTGCCAGAGGAGGTAGTTGAGGCAGGGATTATCCCAACGTTTAAGAAACAGTTAGACAGGTACATGGATAGGGCCGGTTTGGAGGGATATGGACCAAACGTGGGCAGGTGGGACTAGCGTAGCTGGGCCGGAGTGGGCAAGTTGGGTCGAAGGGCCAGTTTCCATGCTATATGACTCTATGACTCTAATGGGGTAAAGGGATCACGATGGCCCACATAAAAACTTTCAACCATTAGAAGCCAGTTCCCACAGTACAAAATTGCAATGTGTTCATTTACTGTATTTACATATACAATGCACATATACACCATAGAAGGCATAGTGTCTTGTTGGATCACAGCTCTGCCCAAGACTGCAAGGAAGTGCAGAAAATTTGGGCTTTAGACTTTATTTCAGGCTTTAGAGAAGAAGCACGGAACAGGCCCGTTGGTCCACCAGGTCTGAGCCGACCAGCGATCCCCAAACATAGACTAACACCAGGGTACACAAAAGGCTGGAGAAACTCAGCGGGTGCAGCAGCATCTAAGGAGCGAAGGAGATAGGCGACGATGTTTCGGGTCGAGACCCTTCTTCAGACTAACACCATCCTGCACACTGGGGGACAATTTACAATTTTACCAAAGCCAATCGGCCTACAAAGCTGCATGCCTTTGGAGTGTGGGTGGAAACCGGAGAAAGCCCGCGCGGTCACGGGGAGGACGTACAAACTCCAAACAGACAGCACCCAAAGTCAGGATTGATCCGGGTCTCTGGCGCTGTAAGGCAGCAACTCTACCGCTGCGCCTCTGTGCCGCACTGCTACACCATTGTGCCACCTTTGTGGATATGTTATGTTTTATCATTAACGTTGGATGTTTTATGTGTCAGTCCTAACTGTATGTCATGTTGTCATTTGCAGGTGGAGCACCAAGGCAAATTCCTTGTATGTGAATACTTGGCCAATAAACGTATTCATTCATTCATTCATTCATAACTCAGACCATCACACAAACCAGACTGCAAAATTTCAACAAAATCAGTCTGAAAAGGGTCCCGACCCGAAATGTCACCTATCCACGCTCTCCAGAGATTCTACCTGACCTGCTGAGTTACTCCAGCACTTTGTGTCTTTTATTTTGCAAACCAGCATTTGCAGTTTTTGCACAATTACTGTCTATAACTGGCAGCATATTTAGGATTTTCTCGCAACTGCAGGAGTTTTGAGGTTCCAATCGCCTGTTCATGCTGATTATATTTTAATGTATGTACTACATCGATGAGTGGCACGGTGGCGCAGCGGTGGAGTTGCTGCCTTGCAGCGCCAGAGACCTGGGTTCGATCCTGACTATGGGTGCTGTCTTCACGGAGTTTGTGCGTTCTCCCCGTAACCTGCGTGGGTTTTCCCCCGGGTGCTCCGGTTCCTTTTCACACTCCAAAGACGTACGGGTTTGGAGGTTAATTTGGCTTTGGTAAAAATTGTAAATTGTCCGCAGTGCGTAGTATAGTGCTAGCGTAACGGGGAGCTAATGTAACGGGGACCGCTGGTCAGCGTGGACTCGGGGGGCCGAAGGACCTGTTTCCGTGCTGTATCTCTATACTAAACTAAATTAAATGCTGGACTCCTCGTCAGGTTATTGAGTAATTCCAGTGAGAGTTCACTTATCACAGATTCCTAACGTGACTCTCTCCATTCTGCCAACACTACCACTGCGCCACTGTGCCACCCTCGATGTTGATATACGTTGACACTGGTAGTAAGGAAGGCAAATGACATTCCAGCATTTTATTTTGAGAGGACTAGAATAAAAAAAACATGGATGTAATACTGAGGCTCTATAAGGCGCTGGTCAGACCGCATTCGGCCAATCGAGTCAACTCCGCCATTCAATCATGGCTGATCAATCCCATTTTCCTGCCTTCTCCCCATATCCCTTGACACCCATATTAATTAAGAATGTGTCTATCTCTACCTTAGAAATCTCCACTGCCTTGGCCTCCACAGCCCTCTGTGGCAACAGGTTCCACAGATTAACTACCCTCTGACTAAAGATAATTCAGTCTTATTAGCACGGGTACCAGGGGCTATGGGGAGAAGGCAGGAGAATGGGTTTAGGAGGGAGAGACAGATCAGCCATGATTGAATGGTGGAGTAGACTTGATGGGCTGAATGGCCTAATTCTGCTCCTATCACTTATGATCTTATGAATTTTGGGCACAACATCTGAGAAAGATGGCTCTGGAGAGGGTCCAGAGGAGGTTTACGAGAATGATCCCAGGAATGAGTGGGTTAAGCTATAATGAGCTTTTGATGGCACTGGGCCTCTACTCGCTGGATGGAGGGGAGAGGTGGGGGGGGGGGGGCACCTCACTGGAACTTACCGAATAGTGAAAGGCCTAGATAGAGTGGATGTGTGGAGGATGTGTTCACTAGTGGGAGAATCGAGGACCAAAGGTCATAGCCTCAGAATTAAAGGACATTCCTTTCGGAAGGAGATGAGCAGGAATTTCTTTAGTCTGAAGGCGGTGAATCTGTGGAATTCATTGCCACAGAAGGCTGTGGAGGCCAAGTCAGTGGATATCTTAAGGCAGAGATAGATGGATTCTTGATTAGTTCAGGTGTCACGGGTTATGGGGAGAAGGCAGGAGAATGGGATTAAGAAGGAAAGATAGAATAGCCATGATTGAATGGCAGAGTAGACTTGATGGGCCATAATCTATATAACAAAAAGTCTCATCTTGACCACTTCCTGTCTGCGCTGTATATTGATTTGAGAAAAAACGCTACCAAAGATCACTATGATGTTTGGCCATCTTACTCACAGTCCTCCACCGCTGAGGCAGCCCCGAGGATTTTTCCGATCGTTGAAAAATAAAAAAGTTACGAATGTTTAAAAAAATGTCGAGATCAGAGATCAGAGATGAAGGTAATGCTCCTTCTGGGGGGCCGGGAGCATAAAGCCCAAATGGTATGAAATTGCATTTGAATTTGGTGGCCTGCACTCTGCTTGGAATGGTATGAAATTGCATTTGAATTTGGTGGCCTGCACTCTGCTTGGAATTGTATGATGTTGCATTTGAATTAGGTAGCCTTCACTCTGCTTGGAATGGTATGAAGTTGCATTTGAATTTGGTGGTCTGCACTCTGCTTGGAATGGTATGAAATTGCATTTGAATTTGGTGGCCTGCACTCTGCTTGAAATGGAATTTCAAGGAATAGCCGTGAGTGAACTGCCAGCCCACCAGCCGTGAGTCAACTGCCAGCCCAACAGCAGTGAGTCAGTCAACTGCAGCCCACCAGCCCTGAGTGACTGAACTGCCAGCCCACCAGCCCTGAATGAGTAAGCTGCCAGCCCACCAGCCCTGAGTGACTGAGCTGCCAGCTCACCAGCCCTGACTGAGCTGCCAGCCCACCCGGCCTGAGTGACTGAGCTGCCAGTCCACCAGGCCTGAGTGACTGAGATGCCAGCCCACCAGGCATGAGTGACTGAGCTGCCAGCCCACCAGGCCTGAGTGACTGAGCTGCCAGCCCAAGAATTCAATTGGCCCACAATGTCCATACTAGCCCTCTGGAAACAAGTCCCTTCGACCCACAACACCCATACTAGCACTCCAGACCCCCCCCCCCCCCACTGGCCACCAATATTGGAATTGGTGGAGAGGTGGAATATTGCGTTGGAGGACCAGCCCTCTCGTGTGAACTTGAGACTCAACGGGTCCCACTTAGTCTAGTAGGAACATATAAAATTCTTAAGGAATTGGATGGACAGACTAGATGTTGGGTTCCCGGTGTTGGGAGAGTCCAGAACCAGGGGCCACAGTTTAAGAATAAGGGGTAGGCCATTTAGGACACAGTTGAGGATAAACTTTGTCACTCAGAGAGTTGTGAATCTGTGGAATTCTCTGCCAGAGAAGGAAGTGGAGGCCAATTCACTGGATGTTTTCAAGAGAGAGTTAGATTTAGCTCTTAGGGCAAATGGAATCAAGGGATATGGGGAGAAGGCAGGAACGGGGTACTAATTGTGGATGATCAGCCATGATCGCATTGAATGGCGGTGCTGGCTCGAAGGGCCGAATGGCCTACTCCTGCAACTATTGTCTATGTTTCTATGTTTCTATGAATGGCCTAACTCTACTCCTATCGCCTATAAACACTGTATTTGTTCGCATGTCAAAGGCCCCATTGTATAAGGTGCCGCTTTTTGTACATTTCGTGGAACGGGAAGTTAATTACAGAAGTCCATTCAAGCCGGGATCTTCAGTATGTTGGTGAATTTAATATCATTTTCCATCCAGGTTACCAAGAGCAGAACCGTTCACCATTCAGAGACTGGGGGTTTTTTTCTCAATATCTTTTCAATAGACTCGCTTATGAAACACCCACAGCCTGCAGTCAGCTATGTTTGGAGACGGAGAACAATCACGTTATTATGCATTCAAACGTTTTTCACAATGGTGAAATAATTTTTAACAGAGTCGAGATCATGCTGCAGTTCAGCATCTGAATAAGGTATTTGAATAAATCTGTTTTGCGGCATGAAAGGTTTGATTCGAGGCATTGTCTCCATTCCCAGTCTTTATCCAAACCCCGGTTACTATGGCATCATCTTCAATTATTAATTTCTGTGTTCTTGTCACCCTTGTGATATGCTAAGGAACTATGTTGTGACATAAAAAGCTATTGTTTGAGAGAAAGGATTACTAATGGTGGGGCTAAGATCAAGCATATTTTAATTTCATACAACCACAGAGTCTTACAGAGCGGAAACGGGCCCTTGGGCCCAACTTGCCCACATCGGCCAACATCTCCCACCCACCTGCGTTTGGCCCATATCCTTTATCTATCCCTTTATTTGTATGAGTTGGCAAATGAAATTCCTCATATTATTTGTGGAATTCCCTGCCACAGAGGGCAGTGGAGGCCAAGTCACTGGATGGATTTAAGAGAGAGTTAGATAGAGCTCTAGGGGCTAGTGGAATCAAGGGATATGGGGAGAAGGCAGGCACGGGTTATTGATTGTCCCGGCGCGGCTTTAATGGCCGCGGGGCTTGCTCGCGCCCGCCGGGGGCTCCAACATCAAGACCCGGAGCGGGGCCTTGCATCGCCCTGCGCGGTCTTAATGGCCACGGGACTTATTTACCATCGCCCGCCAGGGGCTTTGACTCTGACATCGGGAGGAGAATGGGGAGTGCAGGGGAGAGATAAGACTTTGCCTTCCGTCACAGTGAGGAGGAGATTCACTGTGATGGATGTTTGTGTCAATTGTGTTGCGTCTTGGTTCTTTTCTTGTTTGTATGACTGCAGAAACTAAATTTCGTTTGAACCTCAATGAGCTTTTCACTGTACCTCAGTACACGTGACAATAAACTGAACTTACTAACTACCCAATCTATTCCTCTCGTGTTTGTGATTGCTTGTAGGTTTCTTGTGAATCAATCATTCCTCAATCTGGTGATGGACAACAATGGTGTTCACAAATACTTTGTTCAAATAGCCATTTGTTATGGATGAACAAGGACAGCCAAAGCTAATAGACTGAAAAGGCCACAACATGCCCACTGATGGTTTCCAGATATTTTCAGCTCTGACGCTACTGGCTAATGATCAAGATCACGAATGGCCCAATTCTACTCCGCCATTCAATCATGGCTGATCTATCGCTCCCATCCTAACCCTATTCTCCTACCTTTTCCCCATAAACTGATGACACCCATACTAATCAAGAATCCATCCATCTCTGCCTTAAATATATCCACTGACTTGGCCTCCACAGCCTTCCGTGCCAAAGAATTCCACAGATTCACCACCCTCTGTCTGAAGAAGTTCCTCCTCATCTTCTTCGTAAAAGAGCGCCCTTTCATTCTGAGCCATGACCTCCAGTCCTAGACTCTCCCACTAGTGGAAACATCCTCTCCACATCCACTCGATCCAAGCCTTTCACTATTCTAGACTTGAAAGATGACTATATATTTTTTCTTCATAGTTTACAGATATCCAGACACAACATTGCTGGAGTGACTCAGGGGGTCAGGCATCATCTCAGCAAAAAAAGGAACAGGTGGCGTTTCGGCTCGAGAAACTTAGAAGGATCTTAACCCAGATCTCCGACCCTGTAAGGCAGCAACTCTATCGCTGCGCCACTGTGCCGACAGGCACGGTAGGGCTGCTGCATCAGAGTGCCAGGTACAATCCTGAGCTGAGGTGCTGTCTGTGTGGTGTTTGCACATCCTCCCTGTGACCACCTGGGTTTTCTCCGCGTGCTTAGTTTAGAGACATTGAGTGGAAACAGGCCGACCAGACCCACCGGGTCCGCACCGACCAATGATCCCCGCACACTAACACTATCCTACGCACACACTAGGGTCAATTTACACATGCACCAAGCCAATTAAACTGCAACCCTGTACGTCTTTTGAGTGCGGGAGGAAACCGAAGATCTCGGAGAAAACCCACGCAGGTCACGGGGAGAGCGTGCAAACTCCGTACAGACAGCCCCCGTAGTCGGGGTCTTCGGCGCTGCAAGCGCTGTAAGGCAGCAACTCTACCGCTGCGTCACCGTGGCCGCCAGGGTGTTGGATGCTAAAGTGGGATCACATAGAACTAGTGTACGGGTGATCGATGCCTGGCACGGACTCACGCTGCTTCCACACTGTATCACTAAACTAAATTAAAACTCTCTTGACTCTTGGGTTGCAGGTGCTGGAATCTTGAGCAAAACACAATTGTGTGGAGTAACTCAACGGGTCAGGCAGTATCCGTGGAAGGAATGGGCAAACGACGTTTTAGTTCCGGACTCTTCTTCAGACTGATTGTAGCGGGGGGGGGGGAGGGGGGGGAGCTGGGAAAGAGAGCAGTTTAGTCGAGTTTAGTTTATTGTCACGTGTACCAAGGTTCAGTGGAAAGCTTTTTTTTGCCTGCTAGTCAGCGGAAAGTCTACACACATGATTACCAGCGAGCTGTCCACGCTGTACAGATTCAGGATAAAGGGAATAACATTTAGTGCAATATAGATCCCCCCTTGTCACATCTAGGACCGCATCAACTTGACCCATTATCTTTGCTTCTCTCCGCAGATACTGACTGATTTGCTGAGCATTTCCTGCCAATACTTAAAGAGATGATTCTTTGAGGGGAGACATGGTTAATAAACACCGAGATTAAGTGAGATGAATTGGTTTATTTGAAAGATGCAATGGGATAGACTGAATCATTAAACAGATGATTAGAGCACGATTAACTAAGCCATTAGATAGAGACAGAGTCAAATGTTATCAATTAGAAAGACTGAGGTATCTGAGGTATTAACCAAAGATATACAATAAGATAGACAATGTAGAAATCGTGAACTGCAGATGTTGGTTCAGAGAAAAAGACAGAAAATGCTGGACTTCAGAGTTTGAAGAAGGGTCCCGACCCAAACCTTTGCCTATCCATGTTCTCCTGGGACGTTACCTGACCCGTTGAGTTTATAGTTTAGTTTATACTGTTTAGAGATACAATGCAGAAACAGGCCCTTTTGCCCACCAGGTTCACGACGACCAGCGATTCCCGTACATTAGACAATGGACCATAGACAATAGGTGCAGGAGGAGGCCACTCGGCCCTGCGAGCCAGCACCGCCATTCACTGTGATCATGGCTGATCATCCATATTCAGTACCCCGTCCCTGCCTTCTCACCATATCCCCTGACTCCACTATCTTTAAGAGCTCTCTCTTGAAAGCATCCAGAGAATTGGCCTCCACTGCCCTCTGAGGCTTCTAATGCTATCCTACACACTCTGGGGACAATTTTACTCTTATACTGAGCCAATTAACCCACAAACCTGTACGTCTTTGGAGTGTGGGAGGAAACCGAAGACCTTGGAGAAAGCCCACGCGGGTCACGGGGAGAACGTACAAACTCCGTACAGACAGCACCCGTAGTCGGCATCAAACCTGGGTCTCTGGCGCTGCAAGAGCTGTAAGGCGGCAACTCTACCGCTGCGCCTCCGTGGCATCGCTCCAAAGAGTTGCTCAAGTACTTTGTGTTCTTTGTTTGAAAGGTAGGCTGTATGTTCAACCAATAAACAGGCAAATATCTTCTCCAGTGCTAAAACCAATTTCCTCCATCGGCAACATCCTCTGCCTCTGTCGTGCCACATCTTCTTCTGAAACACGCCACAACTAACTGTGTGTAGGGCAGTGTTATAGCCCTATCCCATGGTGCGAGTTCATTCCAAGAGTTCTCCCGAGTTTGCCCTGATTCGAATTCGGAGATTTACGGTAATGGCCACTCGTCGGTACTCCGGGCTCTCGTGGACATTTTTCAACCTGTTGAAAAATCTTCACGAGTCTTCCAGTGTTTACCTGCCGTTAGCGAGTCTTCCCAGGTACCCGCCGTTAGCGTTACGAGCCGCTAAGTGACGTCCCCGAGCTCCGACGTACCCGCTACGTTCATTCTCCGTGCTTACCACGAGTTTGATTTTTTTTTAAACTCATGAGAGCACTTGAGTGAACTCGCACCGTGGGACAGGGCTTTTGGTGTGTGGGGATCCAAAGACGTAGTTACTGTAATTGGCTTGGTTATAAATGTAACATTGTGCCACGTGTGTGTAGGGCAGTGTTAGCGTGTGCGGGTCGCTGGTCGGCGCGGACATGCTGGGCTGATGGGCCTGTTTCCATGCTGTATCTCCAAACTAAAATTCCTTGTTACAGTCAAGAACATCTTTTTATTTCAGCACTGAGTCACTAGATATCAATATCCACAACCTTGTGGAAGTTGTTCACGATATCCATCATCATTTCAGTGATAGATTGTTGCCTGTTTTCACTTCTAAATGGACTAATTCTAAGATCGTGGCACAATTGATTTGTGTTAAGATCCGCCTTCACGTCTAGGGCTCCCATTATTCTCTCATCTCATCCTGAACTTTGCGACAACCTCTTTATCTACTCATTTTACACTTGTCACAACAGTCCGTGACACAAATCTGATTCTCGACACACAAGAGGAAGTACCCAATTGATCCAATCATTGTAAATGTCCAAACAACGCGTCATCGGTTTTTACGGTTTTTCTTTTAGTTTAGAGATACAGCGCGGAAACAGGCCCTCCGGCCCGCCGGGACAGCGCCGACCAACGATCCCCGCACATTAAGACTATCCTGCACACACGAGACACAATGTTACATTTATAACCAAGTCAATTAACTAAATCTTTGGAGTGTGGGAGGAAACCGAGGACCCCGGAGAAAAACCCAGGCAGGTCGCGGGGAAGAACGCACAAACTCCGCGCAGACAGCGCCCGAACTAAGAAAGTTGAAACACTCAAGGGATTGCCGATACAATCCCTGACGGGAAATGGCAAGGTAGTCAGATCAGATACGAAGGATATATATTTTGAAAGGCAACCAAAATGTAGCGTGAATGGGAATAATTTGCATGAATGACAGCAAATGGGTGATTCTCTCAAAACTCCAGCTTGAGTACAAAGGGTTATATGTTCCGCGCACAGATCAAAAGTTTTCACCAGCACCGTATCACAAAACACAAAAGAATAAAGAGCTCTGTCAATACAAAAGAACTGCAGATAATTTGTTAAATTCAAGCATCAATTGTACAATTCAGCTTTTACTTTTCACTATAATCACTCTTGTATATCCTACACAGTTTTGATGCTTTGGGAATAGCCAAGAAATGCTTAGTTTAGTTTAAGATGGACAAAAATGCTGGAGAAACTCAGCGAGCGAGGCAGCATCTATGGAGCGAAGGAAATAGGTGACATTTCGGGTCAAGACCCTCCTCCAGCATTTTTGTCTACCTTCAGTTTTTCCAGAATCTGCAGTTCTTTCTTAAACACTTAGTTTAGCTTAGTTTAGTTTAGGGATCTGTTAGTCAGGATCGAACCCGGGTCTCTGGAGCTGTAAGGCAGCAACTCTACTGCTGCACCGCCCACTATACAGGATCTGCCCCTGTGCTCTTTCCTGATACTATTCAATTTTATTTCCTTTTTGGATATCTGTCTACTTCCCTTCTGAAAGTTACCATTGGAATTCATGTCCTTCGCTTTTAGTTTTTATTTGGTTTTAGAGATACAGCGCGGAAACAGGCCCTTCGGCCCACCGAGTCCGCACCGACCAGCGATCCCCGCACATTAACACTACCCTACACACACTAGGGACAATTTACAGTTTTGCCGAGCTGCAAACCTGTACGTCTTTGGAGTGTGGGAGGAAACCGAATATCTCGGGGAAAACCCACGCGGGTCACGGGAAGAACGTACAGACTCCGTACGGACAAGCGCCCGTAGTGGGGATCGAACCCGTGTCTCTGGCGCTGTAAGGCAGCAACTCCAACGCTCCGCCCAAGGTCCCTTAGCTCAAGGTGTACATCTAAGATCCTTGCACCCGACGAGCCTTTTAAATGTTATCTTGCTGCTCATCCACCGGCCACAGGTGGCAATCAAGGTTAAAATCAACTTCAAGAACATGAACGATTGACATACTTAGCTTTCGCTTCAGCATCTTCGTAAGCTTTGTTAGACACGTCCTCAAGGCCTCCGATTAGGTGTTTGAACGAACTGCAACAATCAGAACACAGTTTCAGCGAAAAAATATTCTTAAGCAATTAAGGCTCAAAATTGTTCAGTGGTTCGACGGCACTTTACTGTCAACATCTCAACATATACAATGGGGCAGAATACAACATGCTGGAAACTTAGCAGATCAGAGAGCATCTGTGTAGGGACTAGATGGGTGACATCTCGCATCAGGACCCCTCTATACACTAGGGTACATACATATATATATATGCAAACCCTAGTATGTACATACATATATATATATGCAAACACCTGTGGACAGACATGTTACTTTCTTGCGATGGAATGCATTTTAATTGAAATTTAGTACATGCAGATAATTTGTTAAATTATTTGTTAAATTCCAGCATCAATTGTGCAATTCAGTCTTTACTTTAACCTGGTTGGATCCTGACTATGGGTGCAGTCCATACGGAGTTTGTACGTTCTCCTTGTGACAGCGTGGGTTTTCTCTGGGAGCCCCGGTTTCCTCCCACACTCCGAAGACATTGAGGTTCGGAGGTTAATTAGCTTCGGCAAAATTGTATATTGCCCCTAGTGTGTAGGATAATGCTAGCGTAGGGGGTGGTCGCTGGTCGGTGCGGACACGGTGGGCCGATGTACCTGTCTCCGCGCTGTATCTCTAAAGTCTACAGATGCTGTAAGGTAGATGGTTCAGCGAAATAAGCATCTTTGAACATGATTCCTTAGACACCTAATATTTAATTGTGCAGCTAACAGCCATAT
The DNA here is from genome assembly GCA_035221665.1 of Okamejei kenojei. NCBI lineage: Eukaryota > Metazoa > Chordata > Chondrichthyes > Rajiformes > Rajidae > Okamejei > Okamejei kenojei. The sequence goes on from CM069145.1 coordinate 51,657,352, forward strand.
TTGGCAGGTATTTACGTTTCTTCTTAAAGTGGTCTCATAGATGTCAAACAGCTTTAAACGTGAAGATTACACTTGCTCTTAGGGATATCACTGCATAGACTCTTTAAGAGCTCATATCAAATTTAACAGATGCTACAATAGTGGAAGAAAAGCATGCAGTAATTTGGCCTTTCTCATTGGGAATTACTTTTACCCTTCAACAGTTCAGTACTTGCAGCACAGGCACTATGTAATCCAACCGATAATGTAGATTGGATGTACAGGACGATTAGTTTATTTTATTTTAGAGATACAGCAGGGAAACAGGCCCTTTGGCCCACTGAGTCCGGCGATCACCCGTACACTAGTTCTCTCCCACACACTGGGGACAATTTACAGAAGCCAATTAACCGGCAAAACCTGCACGTCTTTCGAACCCGGAGCACCCGGAGAAAACCCAGGCGGTCACAGGGAGAATGTACAAACTCCATACGGACAGCACCCATATAGTGAGGATCGAGCCCGGTTCGCTGGCGCAGTGAGGCAGCAACTCTACCGCTGCGCCACCGTGCCACCCCAGTGTGTAACAAAAGGGACTGCTCAGTGTCAGAGACTCAATCTATTGCTTCAACCGAGCTCCGCAGGCAGAAAGCCCATGGGAATGTGTGGAACGTTGGTTTCACACCAGACCCTGTCAATGCGCTTAAGTGACTTAAGTAAAATGGATGGCGTGCAACGCCACTTGTTACTTCTCTGGAATGTCAAAGCTCGAGGGGAGACTTGATAAAAGTACTGTATATAAAATTGTAAAGGCAGTCAGAACCGTTTTCCCAGGGAGGTAATGTTCAACACTAATGGGCATGCCCATGAGGTCTTCTTATCGAGGCCACATCGCAAGATTAGAAATTGTTCAGCCAGACCACATCTCGGCATCTGCACGCTATGGCGTCTTGCGCTTCTTGTGCTCCTTGTGGTGGTGGAAAGATTGGTGGAACGCTCTTCCCTTGACCCCGGGCCATGAGGTGAGTGTAGGGAAGTTTCAGGGAGGAATCCAGGAACTAATCTCTGTAAATTGTTCTATCTGAGACATATGACAATAAAACACTCTTTACAAGAATGATCCCAGGAACGCCTAGGTTAACCTATGATGAGCGTTTGCCGGCACCGGGCGTGTACTCGCTGGGGTTTAGAAGAATGAGTGGGGGGACCTCATTGAAACACTCCGAATAGTGAAAGGCTTGGATAGAGTGGATGCGGAGAGGATGTTTCCACTATGGCACAAACATTGTGAGCCGAGGAACCTGTTCCTATGTTGTACTGTTTTATGTTCTTTGTTCTATTATTATTTATTCCAGGTGAGGCTGAGGGCCATGTATATCTCCTCTGACCTCGTCAACCATCCAGATGTGGCCTCCATTTTTGCTCCCCCCCTCCCCCCCCTCCCCACCCCCCCCCCCAGATTGTCTGCCGCACAGAACATCATTGGCAGGTCCCTCCGTTGGCATGGACCCAGTGGGCCATAGGGCCTGTTGCATCTTTCAATCAAACCATCATAACAAACTGGTATGAAAGCCATCACTGCGCATGCTCTGTGTGCTGTCGTTGGGCTTTCTTATTGATCGAGACATTGTTTTGTGGCCAAAGCACAAAATGCTAGAGGAACTCAGCGGGTCAGGCAACGTCTGTGGAGGAGATGGACGGAAGCCATTTTGGGTCAGGACCCAACTTTATGGCTATTGAGTTCCGTAGCACAGAAAGGGTTCTGCCAAAGGGGCTGTCCCACTTGGGCGACCTAATTGGCGAGTTTAGAAGAGTTTGAAAAAATGACATGTTGAAGACCTCCTTCGACTATGTAGAAGACCAGCTTCGACCAGCTACGACTAACTTCGGAAAAATTGGGCACAGAATAATGGAGAGTGAGGACGACCTCCTTCGACCTCCCTTCGACTATGATGAAGACTATCTACGACTACCTTCGACTACCCTCGATTACCTACGACTAACATGCCGACCTACTATGACTAAACCTACGAGTAAAAAAAGTATCGATTTTTTCCATGGCGACCTTTCACTCGCGCGGCATTTTTTAACAAATTGAAAAAAACGCCGCGACCTAGCTGAGGCCTCGAGTACGCGGAGACCACTCTCGGGCACCAAGGAGAGTTACGAAGACCTCCTACAACCTTGTGTCGACCATGCTGCGAGTATGAGTCGAGGGCAAACTGGCCAGAACTCGGATCAGGTCGCCCAAGTGGGACAGCCCCTTTACATATTTCTTCCATATGATCTTGATGCCTATCTATCCTAACCCCATTTGCCTGCATTAGGCCCATATCCCTCTATTCTTTTCTTTCCAAGCACCCATGGTTTACTAGGACCTTAAAGGTCCCATAAGATTAACAAAAAAAAGGTCCTAAAAGGTCCTATAAGAAAAAGGTCTTGTATGTTAAATTTTACTTACTCTCGGTCGATCACAAGGCAGGTCACTGTTTCAGCAGCAATAACATTGGCTGTTCTCACGTCCTCCCTGAAAATACAATGAAAATTAGACATAAACCAAGGCTGTACTTGTTGTCTGCACTAGTTGGAATGGTAGGGAGGGAGCCGCAAGGTCATAAGGTCATAAGTGATAGGAGCAGAATTAGGCCATTCGATCCATCAAGTCTACTCTGCCATTCAACCATGGCTGATCTATTTCTCTTTCCTAACCCCATTCTCCTGCCTTCTCCCCATGACCTCTGCCACCCGTACTAATCAAGAATCTATCTATCTCTGCCGCTATCTAGCTCTTCCGGAGTAACGCTGAACTACATTGTAAGGAGTGATAGTACAGGAAACTACAATAAGCAGGTAGACACAAGATGCTGGAGTAACTCAGCGGGTCAGGCAGCATCTCTGGAGAAAAGGAATAGGTGACATTCTGGGTCGAGACCCTTCTTCAGACTGAGACTTCAGAGTTTGATACAGAGAGAGACTCTTAGTCTGAAGAAGTGTCTCAACCTGAAACATCACCTATTCATTTTCTCCAGAGATGCTCCCTGACCCGCTCAGTTATGGGCCTGTCCCACTTGCCGATTTTTTTAGGCAACTGACGGCGACTGTCATGGTTGTGGCAGGTCACCAAAAAACCGGCGACAACTTACGCCATCCTGGCGACAACCTACGGCAGCACCTACGTCAGGAGAGGTCAAGCTACGCTCATTGGCATCAAACCCATTGTCGCCAAAAAATGTTCAACATGTTAAATATTTAGCAGCGACCAGAAAGACGCTACGACTTTGTGCGCGACTGCGGAGACGACTCCCGGCGACCACCGGCGAACATGTGGCGACAAACTAGTCGCCTGTAGTTGTCTAAACGTTTTACAATTAACCAAAACAGTTAACCTACAATCCCGCACATCTTTAGAGTGTGGGAGGAACCCGGAGCACCCGGAGAAAACCCACGCAGTCATAGGGAGGACGTACAAACTCCGTACAGACAAGCACCCACAGTCAGGATCGATACCGGGTCTCTGGCGCTGTTAGGCAGCAACTCTACCGCTGCGCCAACGTGCCACTTATAACAAAGCCACGTTTTTAGCTTAACACCAACTATATAAACATTTCTTAAAAGCATCGACCTCCCATTATGATGATACCACGGTCCAATACATCACTAAAATATCAACACATACATGACCAGAGATTTAAAATATAGTCTTGCTGGTATTCAACAGCTTTACAGTCTTCGGAGATTCATTAAAGCTCGGTATTTTAGATAACATTTTGGATTAACATAAACCAGTTTCATTGACACCCCAAAGATATTTAACCACGTACGATTCTGCTTGAAGTACTTAAATTGAATTGCGAGCAATGCATTCTTTGATTCAGCTCTTATCAACCAATTCATTCGTCAACGTGACACGCACGTAAAAATCTAAATTAAGATTAAAATACGTAGGATGTTTTTTTCAAGGAAGATAAAGTCACTAACTCAAATATCTCTCCGTCAGTCTCCCCATCACTGTATCCCGAAGAGGAGTACTCTGACTCTGTCTCAGAGTCCGTGTTGTTCATACTTCCTCTGGAAGCCGTTGACTTTGACCAGGCTCCACATAAAGACCCTCTCAAGCATCCAACCGGTCAGCCGCACAAGGATCCTGTTCTTCGGAGAGAGAGAGAGAGAGAGAGAGCCGGGGCTTCTTTCATGCAGGGAACCTCCGGGGCTGGAAGAGCAACTGGACACCGGGATTTGCAAGTGCTGAGCGCGGCAGGAACCCGACACTGTCGAGGAACGTTTTGAAGAGCGCAGCGTCCGTCCGTCCACAAATCCCCTGTTGCCCTCCCATCACCAGAGCTCTTGTCTTATCCCGCTTCTGGCTTCTATCTACGCCAGCAAATGCAAAAAAGCCCTGCCATTCTTTCAGCGCAGTGGCTGTTCCCTGAGATAGAATGCTTCCAAGTTGGCTGCTGCTGTTAGCTGGCACCCTGTTGGTTAACACACTTGGCTCCAGGCATCGTCATGAATCCTCATCCAAATGTCCTTGGGGAGAAACAAACCACACCTGTCTATTAAATCACCCGCGTGTAGGAGAGAACTGCAGGTGCTGGTTTAAATCGGAGATAGACACAAAAATGCTGGAGTGACTCAGCGGGACAGGCAGCACCTCTGGAGAGAAGGAATGTGCGATGTTTCGGGTTGAGATCCTTCCTCAGACTGGATGAAATTCCTCAGATTAAATCTCCAGGATTATTATTGCATGATTCGTCTTATCCCCAAATGAACTCGGGTTTTAGTTTAGTTCGGGTGGGAACTGCAGATGCTGGTTGACACCAAAGGTAGACACAAAATGCTGGAGTATCTCAGCGGGACAGACAGCATTTCTGGAGAGAAGGAATGGGTGACGTTTTGGGTCGAGAAGAAGGGTCTCGAACTGAAACATCTCCCGATCCTTCTCTCCAGAGATGCTGCCTGTCCCGCAGAGTTACTCCAGCTCAATTTCAGATTAGTTGAGAGATGCAGCATGCAAACAGGCCCTTCAGCCCACTGTCCATGCCAACCATCGATCACACATTCCTACTAGTTCTATGTTATCCCAAAGGGCCTGTTTCCGCCTGCCTCATGGTCACCTTCCCCTCAGCTAACAATGGTCCATTCTACATTTTCCCTCAGCATCGTCCCCTTTGATCTCTCATTTTCACACCTCACATTTCCATATCTCTATGCCTCCTTCTCCCCTGACTCTCATTCTGAAGAACGCTCTCAACCCAAAACGTCACCCATTCCACAGGGAGGCACAGTGGGGCAACGGTAGAGTTGTTGCCTTACAGCGCCAGAGACCCGGGTCTCGGGTTCGATCCTGGCCACGGGTGCTTGTCTGTACGGAGTGTGTACATTCTCCCCGTGACCAGCGTGGGTTTTCTCCGAGATCTTCGGTTTCCAACCCACACTCCAAAGACATACAGGTTTGTAGGTTAATTGGCTTGGTGCAAATTTAAAATTGTCCCTTTAGAGCGTGTGTTTCGGACAGTGTTAATGTGTGGGGATCGCTGGGCCGTGCGGACCTGGCGGACCGAAGGGCCTGTTTCCTCTAAACTAAACTAAACTAAATATAGATAGGTGACGTTTTGGGTCGAGATCCTTCTCAAACACTTCAGACAGTAAAACGCCGGGATAGCAAACCACAGTGGAACTGCGCTTGACGTCAGATGACAGAGCCTCATGGAAACCAGACTTGATATTCGTCCAATTAGTCTGCTTTTCACATGATACCAAGCTGGATGGGAATGGAGTGGGCGGCCTTGCTGGTGGGGAAGGGAGTTCAGAGCTGATTAGGCCAAGTAGCTGAGGCAGACTGTGAGAGATGATGTTTAGTTGTTGATTATGAAATGTTACCCGCGGAAGAGCCAAATAGCCAACGCAGATTCATAAGTTCAAGTCACAGGAGCAGAGTTAGGCCATTCAGCCCATTGTGTCTTAAAGAAAGGAAGTGAGGAGGAACTTCTTTAGTCAGAGGGTAGTTAATCTGTCGAACTCATCGCCACAGAGGGCTGTGGAGGCCAAGTCAGTGGATATTTTTAAGGCAGAGATAGACAAATTCTTGATTAGAATGGGTGACACGGGTCATGGGGAGAAGGCAGGAAAACGGGGTTAGGAGGCAGAGATCAGCCATGATTGAATGGCGGAGTAGGCCCGATGGGCCGAATGGCCTAATTCTACTCCTATAACTTGCGAACTTGTCCACGCCGCCATTCAATCATGGCTGGTCTATCTTTCCCTCTCAACCGCACTCTCCTGTCTACTCCACAAAACCCTTGACACCCGTACTAATCAAGAATTTATCTATCTCAGCCTTAAAAAAAAACAAGGACTTGGCCACCACAGCCGTCAGTGGCAATGAATTCCACAGACTCACCACCCTCGGACGAAAGAAATTCCTCCTCCTCTCCTTTCTAAAGATTTTTTATTCCTTTTATTCTAAGTCTAAAGGTACGTCCTTTTATTCCGAAGGAAAGGTATACATAAGCAAAACACAAAGTGCTGGAGGAACTCAGCAAGTCAGGCAGCATCTGCGGAGGGAGTAGACAGAAACCCTATATTAGATTGATTCTAGCAAGCTGGAGAAGAGGACAAAGACTAGCAAGTGATAGGTAGATTTACAGGTTTAAATGTTGAAACAAGGAACTGCAGATGGTGGTTTTAAAACAAAAAGAGACAAAAGTACTGGAGTAACTCAGCGGGTCAGGCGGCATCTCTGGAGAACATGGATAGGTGACGTTTCAGGTCAGGATTTTCCCAATTAGAATCTTTCCCCCCTCAGCTTAAACCTCGGTCCACTGGTTCTCGATTCCCTTACTAGGCCGAGACCACGTGGGTCTTCTTTGGGAGCTCTGGTTTCCTCCCACATGCCAAAGACGTGCAGGTTTGCAGGTTAATTGGCTTCTGTATATTGTAAATTGACCCTAGTGTGTAGGATAGTGCTGGTGTACGGGGTGATCGCTGGTCAGTTCGATAAAACAGGCCCTTGGGCCCACTGAGTCTGCGCTGTCAGCGATCACCCTGTACACCAGCACTATCCTACACACTAGGGACAATTTACAATATACAGAAGCCAATTAACCTACAAACCTGTATGTCTGTATGTATCTCTGTAAAGTCTCCAAAAACTGTAAAAACTCTATTATAAATACAAGCGAAAGACTAGCAAGAGTCTGAAGAAGGGTCTCGGCCCTAAGGGCCACCTATTCCTGTTCTACAGTTCTCCAGAGATGCTGCCTAACCCGCTGAGTTACACAGCCATTTTACGCCCATCTTCAGCATTTACACGAGACGTTTAGCCGAGTAAATGCCCCCCCGAAGCACTTCTGAGGTGCAAGTAAAATAGAATTGAGACTTAGCAACTTAAGGATGACCAAAACCCGTTTAAAGTAAGCAAAGAGGCAAGTGGGCTGATGTTTTCTGAAACACAGCACCTAGGCAGCAAATAGCAGGGTTGAGAACAGTTGCATACCCTCATGGAAGGAAGAGCACAGGGGTCTCCATTGTTTGGAAGCCTGGAGGGTTCACAGAGATGGGGAAGAGCGAAGACATGGAGAAATATTTTTTAAAAAGGAAGAGCGTTTAAAAATGACGTCCTCGCTGGGCCTGGAGCGATTATACTTCTGCAAACTTTGTTGTTGTGGGAGAGGCCTGGATAGAGGGGATGTGGAGAGGATGTTTCACAGAAGATGCCTCCACAACATGCTAGGGCATCTTGAACAGCATCTCGTAACAACTCGACCCCAGGGCGCATGTGGCAACAAAAATTTGCTTACTCCCCCCCATGTAGCCCGTTCGATCGGGACAACAAGGCTCCAGTGAACAACCCCTCAGGCTGTACAAGATGCACTGAGCAAGGCCTCAGGGCATGTGCTGGGTGGAGTGTCGACTTGCCTCAAGACATCTACCATTGAGTGCCCAAACAATCAGCGACAGGAGTGATTTCCGGCCACTCGTGGTGTTCGAGAGTCACCTCAAAGCCAGCCTGGACCCCCATCAGACCACCCACCTGACAGCAATAACACCTACATCAGGCTCAGCCTTTAACACTGTCAGCGGTCTTGGCATCTCCACTTCCCTCTGCGAACACTGGCGTGCCAGAGGAAGCTCCAACGCCAGCCGACGACACCACGGTGGTAGGACTGAGCGTTACAGGTGCACCTGACAACCTAGTCCTTAAGACGAAGGAGATCATTGTCGAGGAGGGGGGCAGACACACCCCCATGGTGAGGTGGAAACTACAAATTCCTCGTCTGTCGGGTCCCTCAACACTCCAAGCTGGTCTGAGGAGGCTCAAAAAAGCCCACCTGTCAGATCCTGAGACCATCGTGTGCTTTACGATATGGTACAGCAGTTGCACCGTAGCAGACAGGAAGGCACTACAACGGGTGAAAACCGCCCAGCACATCATCGTTCTTGGGAAGATCATCAAGGACGGACTGAATAGGTTGCTGAACTCCCCGCCGAGATTCCCAACATCTGTATTTATTTATCTGTATTTATCTAAACATTGCTATCACTACGTAACACTAAACTGGTTGTAGGTGCAATGGAATTGAATTGACAGCTAGGGCATCTTGAACAGGATCAGTGACAAGAGTGGAAGAGGGGCCAGAGTTCCTTGCCTCAGAGGGAGGATAGATGTGGAGGGAGTAGAAACATAGAAACATAGGTGCAGGAGCACCCTTCGAGCCTGCACCGCCATTCAATATGTGGGTTGGTGTGGGGTCCTAGACTTGATTCCTGGACCATCAAAGGTTACAGGTATTGATGGGGTAGACTTGATGGACCAAACGGCCTAATTCTACTCCTATTCCTTATGAACTTAGGAACTTATGAGAACAGGATTTGGTGGATGTTAGGAAATGGGTTGTTGTCCTAGCTCACAGCAGGTATACGTTGAGAGGTTAGTGCCATCTGCCCTGTTGTAATCCAGTCAAAACAAGAGGCACAAGAGCAGGAGTCTAATTCAGAAGAATTTGTCAATTTATGTGTTTTCTTTGGGTAACAGCGATCGGTAACCAGAAGAGGTGGCCACCCAGTGGCACAGCGGTAGAGTTGCTGCCTCAACGTGCCAGAGCCCCGGGTTCAATTCTGACTACGGGTGCTGCCTGCACGGAGTTGGTACATTCTCCCCGTGACCGCGTGGGTTTTCTCCAGGTGCTCCGGTTTCCTCCCACATTCCAAAGGCATGCAGGTTTCAGGCACGTGCCGACAGGGTAGGCAAGGTAGGCAGTGCCTGCCCTGACTAAAATTATGAAATGGTAATTATTAAATTACGACTGCACCTCCACAGACACCTCTGTCAAGCTTCTCAAGTTTGCGGACGACACAACCCTGATTGGACTGATCCAGGATGGGGAGGAACCTGCCTACAGACAGGAAGTGTCACAGCTGGCGTCCTGGTGCCATCGCAACAACCTGGAGCTCAATGCTCTTACGACAGTGGAATTGATTGTAGACTTTAGGAGAGCTCCCCCTCCCCTCACCCCACTCACCATCAACAACACCACAGTCACATCTGTGGAGTCTTTTAAGTTCCTGGGAACCATCATCTCCAAGGGCCTTAAGTGGGGGGCTACCATCGACTCCACAGTCAAAAAGGCACAACAGAGGATGTACTTCCTGCGGCAGCTGAGGAAGCACAATCTGCCACAGGCAATGATGGTCCAATTCTACACGCCCATCGTAGAGTCTGTTCTCACCTTCTCCATCATGGTCTGGTTTGGCTCAGCCACCAAGCACGACACCTGGAGGCTGCAGCGAATTGTTCGATCAGCAGAGAAGGTTATTGGCTGCAACCTTCCCTCCATTGATGAACTGTACACTGCAAGGGCCAGGAAGCGAGCGGGCAAGATCATCTCTGGCCCCTCTCACCCTGGCCACAAACTCTTTGAATCACTTCCCGCTGGAAGGCGACTCCGGACTGTCAAAGCTGCCACAGCCAGACATAAAAACAGTTTTTATCCACGAGTAGCTGCTCTGCTCAACAGCCAAAAATCTGTAGCCTCTCTTTGATCTGGTATTTTGTTGGTTCACATGCTTGATCAATGGTGTTTTATCATTAATGTTTTATTGTTATTAATGTTTAGTGTTCTCTGAGTCATTCGTAACTGTCACTGTGTGTCATGTTGTTACTTGTGGGCGGAGCACCAAGGCAAATTCCTTGTATGTGAATACTTGGCCAATAAACTTACTTACTTCTTCTTCTTACTTAAATAGTACAGATTTACTATGTTCAGTATTTATTTTTAAATGGTTATTATTTTCACAATCGATCTTAGGTAGGCATAATTCTCCCGTGCCTTTCGTCCGCAGTACGCGTAATACGCGTAACTATGTTCAACTCACGTGCTGTGGACGCTGCTTCAAGCCTTCACTTACAATGGGCAGTAAAGACAGCTGAAATCCTGCCTTTCCTCCGTGGACTGCACGCAAGGCGCTGCGTACGCCCACAAGAGTCCAATCTGCGCATGCGCGATTTTTAAAGACTTTTTATACGTCGACCGACAGCCTACAGGACCAATCTGCACATGCCCAGTGCCTACCCTGAGTAATTACTCACGGCACGTGCCTGGCAGGGTTGTAGGTTAATTGGCCTCTGTAAATTGTATATGATCGGCAGCATGTAGGATAGAGCTAGTGTATGGGTCGCTGATTGGCATGGACTCGGGGCCTGTTTCCAGACTGTGTCTCAGAAGTAAAGAGAACAGTCCACCACAGAAGGAACGTAAGAAAATCAGTAAATAGATGCACTTTCCAAAAAACCCTGCTATGGAGTCATAGAGTAATAAAGTGTGGAAACAGGCCCTTTGGCCCAACCGCCCCACACCGGCCAACAATATCCCAGCTACACTAGTCCCACCTGCCTGCGCTTGGTCCATATCCCTCCAAACCTGTCCTTTCCATGTATCTGTCCAACTGTTTCTTAAATGATGGGATAGTCCCAGCCTCAACTACCTCCTCTGGCAGCTTCTTCCATACACCCACCACCCTCTGTGTGAAAAAGTTACCCCTCAGATTCCTATGTGCCCTGCACAACCCCATTAAACTTTCCCCCTCTCACTTTATAGATAGCCCCTCTAGTATTGGACATTTTCATCCTGAGAAAAAGGTTCTAACTCTCTACCCTGTCATTTCCTCTCATAATTTTATATATTTCTATCGTCTCCCCTCAACACGCAAACAAGGGCAGAAATATGATCCAAACGTATACAAGTTCATATCAAAGAAAAGTGTGCCCTTTGCCAAAGGATTTAATTAATAGAATAAATACATAAATACTCAAGTGTTGTCATTACTAGGGTTACTGGAGTAACCATTTGCTGAATTTCAGAGAGAACCTGTTGTGCAGAGAAGATTTACGAGGATGTTAGACAATAGACAATAGACAATAGGTGCAGGAGTATGCACAGAGTCTTGTGTCCGGTGTAGGGGAATTGAGAACCAGAGGGCAAAGGTTTAAGGTGAAGGGGGAAAATGTTTATAGGAAGCTGAAGGGTAATGTTTTGACACAAAGGGTGGTGGGTGTGTGGAACGAGCTGCCGGAGGAGGTCGTTGAGGCTGGGACTATCGCAACGCTTAAGAAGCAATTAGACAGGTACATGGATAGGACAGGTTTAGAGGGATATGGGCCAAACGCAGGCAAGTGGGATTAGTGTAGATGGGGGGACATGTTGGTCGGGGTGGGCAAGTTGGGCCGAAGGGCCTGTTTCTATGCTGTATGTCTCTATGACCTAAAAATCCAGTCAAGGGACTGTAAATCCTTGAGTTTTTGGTGAACACATTAAACGTGACCGCATACACTCAATGCTGACAGAGCTCGCAGCGCCGGAGACCCGGGTCCGATCCCAACTATGGCTGCTTAATTGCCCTGACGTACAGGTCTTGTAGGTTAATTGGCCTGGTATAAATGTAACAATTGTCCCCGGCGTGTGTAGGACGGCGTCAGTGTGCGGGGATCGCTGGTCGCTGCGGACCATGGCGGGCCGCAGGGCCTGTTTACCGCGTCGTATCTCCAAAACTAAAATTAAAAACAATGAACTGCTTCAGGAAATGGTCCAACTGGGGGAAGGTGTTGAATTAAACGGATGGATTATTTGTCAAGCTGGGTCGCAAAAGAGCCCTGCAGAGAGAATACTGCCACCCACACATCGAGAGACGAGACTGTTTAATTGTCAAACGTACCGACAATGGAACAATGCGATCCCTATTTGCCGCAGCAAGGCTGGATCGCAGATGCAATAACACACAGATAGTTTTATAACAAGAATTCAATAAAATGAATATCCCAAACAGTAGATATCTGTAATAGTGCAAATACCAGGTCCTTAGTGCAACCAAAGAACCAGTCCATAGAAGGGCAGCACCATGGAACAGCGGTAGAGTTGCCGCTTTACAGCGCTTGCAGTGCCGGAGAACTGATTTATGACTTAGTGATACAGCGTGGAAACAGGCCCTTCCCACAGCGGCCAACATGTCCCAGCTGCACTAGTCCCACATGCCTGTGTTTGGCCCATACCCATCCAAATCTGATTGGGGTTGGACGGAGTGATGGATCAGCCATGATCGAATGGCGGAGTAGACTTGACGGGCCGAATGGCCTAATTCTACTCCTTTTCACTTATGACCTATGACATACTCTGGGATGTGTCTAAATGGGCTGCAGTTCATTCTGGTGTTGTTCTCTCAAATAAAGTCACGGAGGCATCGAGCACCTCTCAATGTCAACAGTGTGGCCCTTTAAATAGCCAGAAACCTGAGAGCGTAGCACGAAGTACTGCTAGTTCTCCCCAGACCATTGAACCAAGGTTGTTGTGCGGAGCTCTGGGTTTCAATTTATGCTGGTATGGGAGTTAATGTGCTCCAGTTCAGTTTAGAGATACAGTGAGGAAACAGGCCCTCCGGCCCAGCGAGTCCCCGCCGACCTGCGACCCCCGCACATCAACACCGCTCCACACACGCTGGGGCCAATTTACAATTTCATCAAAGCCAATTAACCTACAAACCTGGACGTCTTTGGAGTGTGGGAGGAAACCGAAGATCTCGGAGAAATCCCACGCAGGTCACGGGGAGAACGTACAAACTCCGTACAGACAGCACCCGTAGTCAGGATCGAACCCGGGTCTCTGGCTCCATGAGGCAGCAACTCTACTGCTGCGCCACCGTGCCGCCCTTGTGTTGCTTTACACATGCGTTTGACGCTGAGCAAGGGTCAGACAGGGCAACGTCCACCATAGGCAAAGTGTCCCATTCAATAGACAATAGACAATAGGTGCAGCACCGCCATTCAATGTGATCATGGCTGTTTTAGAGTTATGGTTACCAAGATTTCACATGGAATCAATTGAAGTGATACACTCTGGATAAGGTTACGACTGAATCACCTCCAAGTTGCCGTTTATACAAGGCTTGGTGATCTAACTGATGCGCTGATCAAGAAAGCATCGTTTATTGTCACGTGCACTGAGGTACATTGAAAAGCGTTTGTTGCGTTCGAACCATGAGTTTGGTCTATTTGCCTCTAAACTTTTCCCATCCAAGTAATTGAGGCATGTCACTTTACTCGAGTAACCCAGCACGGAAACAGGCCCTTCAGCACAACTTTCCCACACTGACCAAGATGTCCTATCTACACTGGTCCCACCTGCCTGCATCTTGTCCATATCCCTCTAAACCTGTCCTGTTACATGTACCCGTCTCAATGTCTCACAAATGTTGCGATAGTACCTGTCTCATCCACAGTACCTCCTCCTGCAGCTCGTTCCACACACCCACCACCCTTTGTGTAAAAAGGTTACCCCTCAGGTTCCTATTAAGTCTTCCCCACCTCCACACCCCCTCACCTAAAACCTATGTCCTCTGTTTCTCGATTCCCTTACTCTGGGCAGGAGACCGCGTGTTTATCCAATCTATTCCTCTAGAGATTTTGTATATATGTGTAGGCTTTGGAGAGATTTACATTTATATTCCTAAACTGAAGAATCTCTTTGGAGAGATTTACCAGAATGCTATTTAATTACCCGCCTACACTAATACCCCCTATCTGTATTAGTGGTGAGGAGGTTCGGTTTGTAGGTTAATTGGCTTGGTAAAATTGTAACTTGTCCCAAGTGTATGTGGGATAGTGTTAGCGTGCGGGGATGACAGGTTGGCATAGAATCGATGGGCCGAAAAGCCAGTTTCCGCCCTGTATCTCTAAACTAAAGTAATCTAAACTAAAAATGACATTGGGGCACATATTCCAAAGAGGTTTGAAGGTAACTTGTCATCCGTACATTGTCCCCGATGTGTAGGATAGAACTAAGTGATCGCCAGGTTTAAGAAAGAACTGCAGATGCTGGAAAAATCGAAAGTGGACAAAAAAGGCTGGAGAAACTCAGCAGGTGAGGCAGCATCTACGGAGCGAAGGAATACGTGACATTTCGGGCCGAGACCCTTCTTCACACTCGACCCGAAACGTCACCTATTCCTTCGCTCCATAGATGCTGCCTCACCCGCTGAGTTTCTCCAGCATTTTTGTCTACCGCCGGTCAGCATGGAGTCAGAGGGCCGAAGGGCCTGTTGCCACCCTGTATTCCTAAACTGAAGTAAAAATGCCAGATGCAAAAAGTATAGAAAATGCTTCTAAAAAATACTTTTGTCAAGTGAGTAATCAACATGAATCGGGGTTTAATATTTCCGCAATATATAAATTTTTCCTAGCTTAAGCGTTGTTCCATTTTATTTTATGAGTGTTTGATGTCCGCATAAATAACCGGATATCTGGCATCGGTTCCATATTAATCATTTGTTATAGCAACTCAACTTACTGCTTTCCTCAGTTGCATTGGGTTGCAGCCCGGTCAATGTGCTGATATGATGGACATTTTTGCATAACTTTCATTCATTTGTTCTATATCTCTCTCCATATCACCGTGTATCTCTCTCGTTTCCCTCTCCCCTGACTCTCAGTCTGAAGAAGGGTCTCGATCCGAAACATCACCTGCTCCTTTTCTCCAGAGACGCCGTCTGACCCGCTGAGTTAATCCAGCTATTTTGTGTCGATCTTCGGTTTAAGCCAGCATCTGCAGGTCCTTCCGAACAGGACGTCACGGTGGCGCAGCGGTAGAGTCGCTGTCTTACACCGCTTGCAGCGCAGGAGACCCGGGTTCGATCCTGACCGCGGGTGCTGTCCGTACGCAGTTGGTACGTTCTCTCCGTGACCAGCGTGGGTTTTCCCCGAGATCTTCGGTTTCCTCCCACACTCCAAAGACGTACAAAGGTTTGTAGGTTAATTGGCTTGGTGCAAGTACGTCCCTCGTGTGTGTAAGACCGTGTTTATGTGCGGGGATCGGTGGGCCAAAGAGCCTGTTCCCGTTAAACTAAACTACACAATGCACTGACATGCCTCTTCTATTCACTTATCAGTACCCTAATCTTATTATCACTGCAGCCCCATGGCGATCCTTGCCTGAAACCTGCCACAGTTTAGTGTCAATACAATTGATAAAGTAAATCTTTTCAAGAAATGTCAAGCGCTAAAAGTGAAAGGTGTTGAAAAGAGGAGCAGGAATCCTGATATGGGGTTAATTTGCACCTGCTCCTCCCAATTGCAGGCAGCAAGTCATGTATGTGTTGACAGCTCACTTATATAATCGTTGCCTGCATGCAAAAGAATTGTCCTGAAGATGGACACAAAATGCTGGAGTAACTCAGCGGGACAGGCAGCATCTCTGGAGAGAAGGAATGGCCGACGTTTCAGGTCGAGACCCTTCATCAGAATTGTCCTGTTAAGTGGTAGAACACTACAGCAGGACGCTGATTTAGACGAGTGATACAGCACGGAAATAGGCCCTTCGGCCCACTGAACAGCGATGATATCATCTATAAGATCACCCCTACTTAGTATAATGTGTATATTTTTACAGCAGCTGGGTACCCTGGGCCTTAGTAATGAGAGGTTAAAGATATCAGCAAAATCTCTATCCAATCAGCTCAAAAAGGTGTAAAAAATAAACATTTTGTCCCCGAATTATGTTTATAGAAGAGCTTATAGTAAGACCACAAGACATAGGAGCAGAATTAGGCAATTCAGCCCATCAAGTCTGCTCCGCCATTCGATCATAGATATGTTTTATCTCTCAACTCATTCTCCTGCCATCTCCCCGTAGCCTCTGACGCCCTTATTATTCAAGAATCTCTCATATTAGCGGTCACGGTGGCGCAGCGGTAGAGTTGCTGCCTTACAGCGAATGCAGCGCCGGAGACCCGGGTTCGATCCTGACTACGGGTGCTGTCTGTACGGAGTTTGTACATTCTCCCCGTGGCCTGCGTGGGTTTTCTCCGAGTTTCTTCGGTTTCCTCCCACACTCCAAAGACGTACAGGCTTGTTGGTTAATTGGCCTGGTGAATGTAACAATTGTCCTTGGTGGGTGCAGGGTAGTGTTAATGTGCGGGGATCGCCGGTCGGCGCGGACCCGGTGGGCCAAAGGGCCTGTTTCCGCGCTGTATCTCTAAGCTAAACTAAACACTATATTGCTCCCTCTCAGCCACCCATGGGAAAAGCCCTGGGTACCCATGAAGATGGAGCAACTTGCCAGAAGTCATATTACGGATGTGAAACCTAGGCAGTATTGTGGACATCACCGGAGGGAAAGAGGCAGACATACAAAGTAGAATCAATAAGGCTAGGGCGTTGTTTACCAGGAAGATCTGGAGCTCAAAACACATCTCAATCAACACCAAAATACACATCTTTAACTCCAATGTGAAACAGGTGATGCTGTATGGATCAGAGACATGGGATAGAACAAAACACACTACAAACAGGCTGCAAACATTCATTAACACCTGCCTTAGGAGAATACTTAACATCTGGTGGAGAGACAAAGTAAGCAATGTGGACCTGTGGAAAAGAACAAGCCGGGAGCCCATTGACTTACAAGTTCAAAGGAGAAAATGGAGTTGCATTGGACACACCCTCGGGAAACCTGCCACAAACATCACCCAGCAAGTCCTGAAACGGAACCTCCAAGGAAAAAGGAAAAGAGGTCGCCCCAGGAACAGCTGGAGAAGAGGTGTCCAGACAGGAATGTCTGAGAGTGGGCTCAACTGGGGAGATCTCGAAAGAACTGCCAACAACCGAGTGAGGTGGAGGACATTTGTCAATGACCTGCGCTCCCCAGAGGAGCAAAGGGAAGAAGAAGAAACTAAATAGTGAGACAATAATCCCAATGAACCGCTAAATCACCAAAGATTGAAACAGTCCTGCCTATTCTACTGTATGACTCACAGATCTTCAATGAAGGTTTCAGCCAGTTGTATCTGATCATTCATTCTGAGCTGTACTTTCCCTCTGGGTTTACTGACTTGAGAATTTATAATTGCTGTGTGTTTATATTATCATTGATGGTTAAATGTAAAATCTTGATGGTAACGTAGGAGGGAGAGTAGGGTGGAGCGAGGAACGTTAGGGGGAGCACGTGGACAGCACGGTGACGCAGTTAATAGAGCTGCTGCCGCACAGCGCCAGAGACCTGGTTTTGACCCCCGTCCTTCAGCGCTCTCGGCGTGGAGTTTGCACGCCCTCCCTGTGACCGCTTGGGTTTACTCCGGGTGCTCCGGTTTCCTCCCTCATCCCGGAGACGTGCAGGTTTGTAGGCCCTACCATTAACTGCCCCCCCCTGAAAATTACCCCTAGTGTGTAGGGGGAGTGGATGATGCTGTAGTGGGGTGACCTAGAACTGATCGATGGTCGGTGGGGACTCGATGGGCTGAAGGGCCTGTTTCCATGCTGTATCTTTCAAGCAATCAATCAAACAACCAATAAATCAAAGATCGACACAAAACACTGGAGTAACTCTGCAGGACAGGCAGCATTCCTGGAGGGAAGGAATGGCTGACGTCTCGGGTCGAGACCCTTGTTCAATTAATCAACATGGAGGCAAAAGCGGCAGTAGGATGAACTTGTGATCGATGGTCAGAGTGGACTCGATGGGCTGAAGGGCCTGTGTCCGCTCTGTATCTTTCCATCAATCTATCAACAAGTCTTTCTCAGCAGCGCGTGCTGATGAAAGTGGGAACTGTGAAACTTGAGTTCCTGCCTCTTCATCATTAGCAGAGAGATAAAATTAGAATGTGCCAAGTCGGTGCAAACAATATTCATTGTCAATTGAGACATTGGAACTCATGGCAGGGAAGTATTAATATTCAAGCTTGACAACAGAAAATAGATCTTTATACTTAAAACTGCAAGATATTTAACGTCATAAATTACATTTTATATTTAGTATCCATGAGGGTAATACTATCAAAGATAGACACAAAAGGCCTGAAGAGTAAAGCCCCTGTCCCACTTACGTGTCCTTGGCATGCTAATTACGCGACCTCGTGGTCGTGTTGAGGCACGACGGTCCCGCGAAGGTCGCGCGCGGCCGTCTGGAGCGCGTGACGCCATTTGAAGATGGACACAAAATGCTGGAGTAACTCAGCGGGACCGGCAGCATCTCTGGAGAGAAGCAATGGGTGATGTTCTGGGTCAAGGCACTTCTTCAGTCTGAAAGAAGGGTCTCGACCCGAAACGTCATCCATTCCTTCTCCCCAGAGATGCTGCCGGTCCCGCTGAGTTACTCCAGCATTTTGTGTCTATCTTCAATTTTCTTGGCCCCGCTCTTGGGAGTAGAAGTGGGGGCGGATCCGGACCGCAACGGTATTGAGACCCAGGGCTATCGTTTGTCTGCTTCTGCTGCTGTTGGAGGTGAGACGTTGCGTCGCGCCAGGGTCTTGGGCCTGTCCCACTTTGGCTGTCAGTTACGTGACAGGCCAGTGGTGCGTGAAGATTTAGTTCGCTACAAACGTTTGGAGCGCCGCGCGATCCCGCGCACAACTACATACCCTTCCGCGCTTCTCAGTGGGACCGGCCCCGCGCGGCCACACGATGTCGCGTAATTTGCGTGCCAAGCACACGTAAGTGGGACAGGGCCTTAACTCAGCGGGACAGGCAGCATCTCTGGAGAGAAGGAATGGTGATGTTTCAGGTCGAGACCCTTCTTCAGAACTGGCAGTTAGAAACAAAAAGGTCGAAAGTGGGTTGAGGGCCATCCGGGGTAGTGGGAGAGGAGGGGGACTGGTGGAGACGGGAGAACGCAACATCACTAGGTGGTGAGGAGGACTTCCCATAGAAAAAGGCCCAGAGGTGGAGGCGATGGAAGAAGAGCTCTACATGGCGGCGGACCCGGAACTCGTTGAGGCGGGGGCTGAGGGGAACGAAGGTGAGGCCTCTGCTGAGGACAGACCGTTCCGCATCAGAAAGGGAGAGGTCAGGGGGGATGGTGAAGACCCGACAAGGGTGCGGTGGGGGGGTGGGGGGACAAAGGAGGGCCGGGAAGTGGACAGAGATTGAGGCGAGGTCTGGTGGGAGGATGTTGGTTCAATAAAATCCCAAAGTTGCACAAAATACAATTATTCTTATCAAGAATGCTCATTATTCTTGTTATGCAATGCAGTAACCCAGGCAGTCACAGGGAGAACATGCAAACTCCACACAGGGAGCACCCAAGGTCAGGATCGAAACTGGGTCTCTGGCGTTGTGAGGCAGCGGTTTAGTTTAGTTTAGTTTAGTTTAGAGATACAGCGTGGAAACAGTCCCTTCGATCCACCGTGTCTGCACTGACCCGCAGATCCCCATACATTAACACTACCCGACACACCTTAGGGACAATTTTATATTTTACACCAAGCCAATTATCCTGCAAACCTGTACATCTTTGGAGTGTGGGAGGAAAACGAAGATCTCGGAGAAAACTCACGCAGATGTCTTGTTGCTTTTCACTTAGTATGGCTGTATGGTAACTCAAATGTCACTCTACCTTAATTGGTACATGTGACAATAAACTGACCTTGAGACCTTGAAAACGTACAAACTCCACAAACTCCGGGTCTCTGGCGCTGTCAGGTAGTCAGCTCTGCCGCTGCGCCACTGAGCCGCTCAGTTCTAACAAAACTGTTACAGTTGAACAAAGGGGACTATGGAGACACCAGGGAGGAGCTGGCCAAAGTTGACTGGAAAGATACCCTGGCAGGGATGACAGTGGAACAACGAGGGCAGGTATTTCTGGGAATAATACAGAAGGTGCAGGATCAGTTCATTCCAAAAAGGAAGAAAGATTCCAAGCGGAGTAAGGGGTGACCGTGGCTGACAAGGGAAGTCAGGGACAGTATAAAAATTAAAGAGAAGAGGTAGAACGTAGCAAAGATGCGCGGGAAGCAAGAGGATTGAGTAATGTTTAAAGAGCAACAGAAGACAACTAAAAAGGCAATACGGGGAGAAAAGATGAGGTACGAAGGTTAGCTAGCCAAGAATATAAGGGAGGATAGTAACAGCTTCTTTAGGCATGTGAAGAGGAAAAAAATAGTTAAGACCAAAGTTGGACCCTTGAAGACTGAAAAAGGTGAATTTATTATGGGGAACAAGGAAATGGCAGATGAGTTGACAGGTACTTTGGATCCGTCTTCTCTAAGGAGGACACAAACAATGTACCAGTGGCCACAGGATCTGGGGTGACGGAGGAACTGAAGGAAATCCACATTAGGCAGGAAATGGTGTTGGTTAGACTGATGGGACTGAAGGCTGATAAATCCCCAGGGCCTGATGGTCTGCATCCCAGGGTACTTAAGGAAGTTGTGGAAGCATTGGTGTTCATTTTCCAATATTCTATAGATTCAGGATCAGTTCCTTTGGATTGGAGGGTAGCTAATGTTATCCCACTTTTTAAGAAAGGCGGGAGAGAGAAAACAGGGAATTATAGACCAGCTAGCCTGACATCGGTGGTGGGGAAGATGCTGGAGTCAATCATAAAAGATTAAATAGAGTTACATTTGGATAACAGTAACAGGATCGGTCCGAGTCAGCATGGATTTACGAAGGGGAAATCATGCTTGACTAATCTTCTGGAATATTTTGAGGATGTAACTAGGAGAATGGACCAGGAGAGCCAGTGGATGTAGTGTACCTGGACTTTCAGAAAGCATTTGATAAGGTCCCACATGGGAGATTAGTGGACAAAATTAGGGCACATGGTATTGGGGATAGGGTGCTGACATGGATAGAAAATTGGTTGGCAGAAAGGAAACAAAGAGTAGGGATTAACGGGTCCCTTTCAGAATGACAGGCAGTGACTAGTGGGGTACCACAAGGCTCGGTGCTGGGACCGCAGCTATTTACAATATGCATCAATGATTTAGATGAGGGGATTCAAAGTAACATCAGCAAATTTGCAGATGACACAAAGCTGGGTGATAGTGTGACCTGTGAGGAGGATGCTATGAGAATGCAGGGTGACTTGGACAGGTTGGGTGAGTGGGCAGATGCATGGCATATGCGGTTTAATGTGGATAAATGTGAGGTTATCCACTTTGGTAGCAAAAACAGGAAGATTATTATCTAAATTGTGTCAAGTTGGGAAACGGGGAAGTACAACGGGATCTGAGGGTCCTTGTTCATCAGTCAATGAAAGTAAGCATGCAGGTACAGCAGGCAGTGAAGAAAGCGAATGGCATGTTGGCCTTCATAACAAGAGGAGTTGAATATAGGAGCAAAGAGGCCCTTCTGCAGTTGTACAGAACCCTAGTGAGACCACACCTGGAGTATTGTGTGCAGTTTTGGTCCCCTAATTTGAAGAAGGACATTCTTGCTATTGAGGGAGTGCAGTGTAGGTTCACAAGGTTAATTCCCGGGATGGCGGGACTGTCATATGCTGAGAGAATGGAGTGGCTGGGCTTGTATACTGTGGAATACAAACCGGGTGAGAGGGGATCTTATTGAAACATATAAGATTATTAAGGGCTTGGACACGCTAGAGGCAGGAAACATGTTTCCGATGTTGGGGGGGTCCAGAACCAGGGGCCATAGTTTAAGAATAAGGGGTAAGCCATTTAGAATGGAGATGAGGGAACACATTTTCACACAGAGAGTTGTGAGTCTGTGGAATTTCACTTCGGAGTCACGTGAGTGATTCCGTGAAGACCCCGCCAGTCCGCATGCGCATCATTACGTCTGACGCATGGCGCAGCGACCGGCTGGGAGGAGCAGCGCTTCTCCAGCGGTAATTTAAAAAAAGCCTCAGGTAAGTGTCAAACTTGTTGGAGGTCGTTTCTGCGCTTGTTAAATCTTGTTACAGGAGGACACATCCAAGCATGGAGAAATCGTTAAGAGCAAGGCGAGCCGTTGCGAAAGTAACCAAGGACCACGGGAGTGCGGGTAGCGGGCGGCCGCCTAGCTCACCTACTGAGTCGCTAGTAACGAGACCAGCGACTACAGACTTGGTGACTGAGGGCACCGTGGCTGTGCCGGAGGGGCGTAAGGCCACCAGAAAGTCTGCCTGGCCGATAGACTCGGACGAGTCCGGTCCAGAGGGTTCTCCCTCGAGAATGGATACCGTAGCACAGATATCCGGGATGGAGCTCCTACTGGAGAGGATGCTCCATCAAGAGCGCCGGCCTCTCCAAGAGCCCGCACCAGCGGCACCTCCAGGGCTGCCTAGTGTCTCCCTCTTGGAGGAGGAGAGCATTACGGGTCAGTATGATTCTGACGCCAAATCTGTGGGCTTAGCATTGGAGGCTGCCCCATGGGTCGAAGGGCACGAGCCAGAGGTTTGCCGTCCCAATAGACTGGAGAGCCGCTGGGGGAAGAGCTGGCTGCCAGTATTAATTACTTGGCCTTGCACCAGCTTTAGGAGCTGGCCATGGATACAACGGCCAAAAAGTATGAAACCCCAGCAAATAGTATCCTGCTTAAAGTACTGGCTGTAAACCATGCCATCTGGGGCCGTGTGGGCTTAGGCATCAGGGCGCAGGAGATAAAGATGCAAAGGGTGCTGAAGCTGCTCACATCCAACATTATGGCTTTCGGTAGGTCGGTGGATGGTGGGCACCTGACTGAAGTTCAGCAGGATGTCCTGGCTCTCATGTGCAATGTGCACTTTGAGACAGTTTGCCTCAGGAAGAGCACCATCCGCCCTACCATTAACCCGAGGTTCGCTGCCCTGTGTAAGCCTAGTAACATCCAGCCACCGAACCTACTGTTCGGGGAAGACCTCGCAAAGCGGGTGAAGGAGCTGGACGACGGGGTAAAAACCGTCGGGCTCATCAAGGCATCACTGACCAGCAGAACCCTTCGGAGGCAGTACCCCTACAAGCGGTTTGCTGAAACCGGATCCGGGCAAGGACCAAGCCGGCCATTCAATGTGCGCAGCTGGCGCACTCCAGTAGGACATGCCTTTTCCTTCCAGAACCAGGGGACAAAGAACTCCACCAGTAACCAGGGAAATAGGTGGGACTGGTTCTTGTCGAAACATATTGAGTGAGAATTACCTACCAGTTGGGGGGAAGTTACACAGGTTTCTGAAAGAATGGTATAAAATAACATCAAACGTGTTTATACTGCAGAGTATACAGGGGTTTCAAATTGAATTTATTCCCAACTTGTGTCCACCCACCCAGCGCAAGCCAGAGCGTGCACTCATTTTCTCACAAAAAGAGAATTTGGAGATTCAAGCTGAAATTGCAAAATTATATTTTAAAGGTAAAATTGAGAAGACAGTTTATCAAACTCATCAATTTGTATCTAATATTTTTCCTAGACCAAAGAAAGAAGGTGGAAGTCGGATTATTTTGGACCTGACAGGACTTAATCTATTTGTGCAGTATAAACATTTTAAAATGGAAACATTTGCTACTGCCAAGCAATTGGTTTTGTGAGGGTGTTGTATGGCATGTATAGATCTTCAGGATGCATATTACTCAGTGCCTGTTCATAAAGAGTATCGGAGATATTTGAAATGTAGCTGGATGGGACAATTATGGCAATTTAGAGCACTGCCTAATGGGTTAACCTCAGCCCCTAGACTATTTACAAAGCTGCTAAACCCAGTACTCGGATTACTCCGGACACAGAGCCATATTGTAATGGCCTATTTGGATGATATCTTAATAATTGGAAAAACCCTTGTGGCAGCCGAGTTATCAGTTTCAGCTGATGGTTGATAAACTTATGGTTGAGAGGTTGGGGTTCATTATCCACCCAGCTAAATCAAAATTGGTGCCAGTTAACATAATTGACTATTTGGGATTCACAGTTAATTCACCTCACATGTCTGTGACTCTGCCCAAGGGCAGGAGATTAGATTTAATTGAAGGCTGTATCAAGCTCTTGGGGGAGAAATCTCCTTCAATTAAACAGGGGCAGTCGCGGTGGATGCGTTCTCGCTACACTGGGACGGAATGTTTTTATGTGCATTTCCCCCCTTCTGCCTCATCAGTCAGTGCTTGACCAAGATCAAGCAGGACTCCGCTTCAGGAGTTTTGGTGGTACCCGACTGGCCTACACAGCCATGGTTCCCTCTCATTTCAGACATTATTACACAGCCTATTATGGTGGTTTCAAAACGTCATAATCTATTGGTGCACCCTGTGACTGGAGATCAACACCTGTTGTATGATCATGTTAATTTATTAATTTGCAGATTTTAAGAAGGCCATACCATACCTCCAATCGGACCATGGATGTCATCACATCGTCCTGGAGGGATAGTACAAAAAAGCAGTGCATCTCTCATGTCAGGAAATGGGAGGAATTTTGTTTACAGGGGAACATTACATACCACACAGCCTCCATCCCAGATGTGCTCGAATTTCTGTCCAAGTTACATTTCGATGAAGGGTTGAGCTATAGTGCCATCAACAGTGCCAGGAGTGCCCTGTCGTCGTACCTATGCCGGGGGTCAGAACTTCAGGCTGTAGGATCTCATCCGTTAATATCCAGATTTATGAAGAGCGTTTTTAATTCTAAACCCCCCAGGCCTAGGTATTCTGAAATCTGGGATGTGAGCATGGTACTGACGCTGCTTCATCAGTGGGGTACAGCCACATCCTTGTCCTTGCCAAAGATTACCTAAAGTTGGTCATGCTCATGACGCTGGTATCAACGCAAAGGGTTCAGACTTTGCACAAACTGCGTCTGGACAGGATGGTGTCATCAGGGAATGACGTTAATCTTTACATCTATGACCTAATTAAACAAAGCAGACCAGGGGTGTCAGGATTCAAGCTTGTACTGTCAGCATATCCCACGGATTTACGGCTGTGTGTAGTGGCGCACTTGAGGCGCTATATCGAGGTCACCAAGAGCCTCAGAGGCTCCGAGGTAGCATTGTTTATTAGCCACAAAAAGGCACATACGCAAGTGTCCGTTCAGACCATTTCAAGATGGCTGAAACAAGTGCTGGGTTGTGCAGGAGTTAATGCTGACAATTTTAAATCTCACTCCACCAGGGCGGCATCAACGTCACGTCCCTCTAGACCACATCCTCGCCATCGCAGGATGGTCAAATGAATTTACTTTTCAGAGGTTTTATTATAAATCACTTATTGAACCCAGGGTGTTCACCCATTTTGTTTTAAGTTCTGTTTCATAGCTTCTCCCTGGGAGAGAGGAGTCGCTATTGTGTTCTTTTCTTTTGTTTGTTTTGTGAATTAAAGCATTAGCATGTTAATCAATACCATGTTTCAATGTATTGCTCATTATTCACTCCTCCTGAGTCAACTGATGTAGTGTGAGACGCCTGGATTTGGATCGGCGTGAAATCACAGAGCTTTGAAATGTTCACGGAATCACCCACGCGACTCCATAGTAAAATAGTAAGATTAAACGAGAACTTACCAGATTGAAGTTTGATCTTTATCTTACGAGGAGTTGCGATGAGCGATTACGTGCCCACCGCTCCCAGCCCTCAAAATGTTAAAGGTCAACTGGAAGGTCTAGTTTATAATCTTACTATGTTACTTACTATGTTATCTGTGATTTCACACCGCTGCTTTGAAGATTGACACGCATGCGGACTGGCGGGGTTCTTCACGTAATCGCTCATCGTAACTCCTCATAAAATAAAGATCAAACTTCAAACTGGTAAGTTCTCATTTAATCTTACTATTCTCTGCCTCAGAGGGCAGTGGAGGACGGTTCTCTGGATACTTTCAAGCGAGGATAATCAGCCATGATCACATTGAAAGGTGGTGCTGGCTCGAAGGGCCAAATGGCCTACTCCTGCACCTATAGTCTAGTTGTCTATTAACTGCATCAACGTGCTGTCCCTGTGCTCTACCTAATGTTCCAGGGCTCCACCCAACTCTGCCTCCTAAGTTACCATCAGGATTTGATATTTACCCATCAATAATGATGTAAACCTGCAGCTATTAAAAATCTCACGTCAGAAAATCCTAAGGAAAAGATCACCTCAGAGTGAATAGAAACATAGGAACATAGACCATAGGTGCAGGAGGAGGCCATTCAGCACTTCGATTCATTTATTGTGATCATGGCTGATCATCCACAAACAGTAACCCGTGCCTGCCTTCTCCCCATACCCCTTGATTCCACTAGCCCCTAGAGCTCTATCTAACTCTCTTTTAAATTCATCCAGTGAATTGGCCTCTCCTGCCTTCTGTGGCAGGGGATTCCACAAAATTCACAACTCTCCGGGTGAAAAAGTTTTTTCTCATCTCAGTTTTAAATGGCCTTCACTTTATTCTTAGACTGCGGCCCCTGGTTCTGGACTCCCCCAACATTGGGAACATTCTTTCCTGCAACTAGCTTGTCCAGTCTTTTTTTAAATATTATACGTTTCTATAAGATCGTCTCTCATCCTTCTAAATGGAATGGCAGGATACAACCATTGTAGAGGAGGCTACTTCATCTATTTTATGCGTTCAGGGGTAGAGTTGCTGCCTTACAGCGCCAGGGGCCCGGGTGAGATCCTGACCACAGATGTATGTTTGTACGGAGTTTGTGTGTTCTCCCCGTGACGCACGTGAGTTTTCTCCGAGATCTTCAGTTTCCTTCCACCCACCAACATGCAGGGTTGTAGTTTAACTGGCTTAAATGTAAAAAAATTGTCCCGATGAGTGTGTAGGGTAGTGTCAATGTGCGTTGTTCAGTGGTCGGTGCGGACTTGGTGGGCTGAAGGGCCTGCTTCCGTGCGGTGTCTCTAAACTAAACTAAACTGAACACTACATTGCTATCTCTCAGCCTCCCATGGTAAAAGACTCATGAAGATGAAGCCACTTGCCAGAAGTCATATTACGGATGTGAACCGATCTTCATAAAAAAGGCTGATATGAAGTTGGAGCCTGACAACTGGCTATAAAAAATTATCAGACAACTGTCCAGAACCAAAAGATTTAAACGCTTTTCTATTCCCACTACTCCTTCCAAGGACCGATCTAAAGATAGATGGTCAAATAAAACCAGAGATCATTACACTAATCATTAGATAATAAAAGTTGTTTTATTATATGCAGATGTTTTTTTTTTATGTGTGGTATCGATGGTTATGAACTCAAAGTGTGCGGCAATGAAAAAAAAATAGAACATAAAAAAACACAGCACGACGACAGGCCCCCTCCGGCCCACCGGGTCCACGCCGACCAGCGATCCCCGCACACTAACACTATCCTACACCCACTGCATTTACCAAGCCAATTAACCTACGTCTTTGGAGTGTGGGAGGAAACCGAAGATCTCGGAGAAAACTCACGCAGGTCACGGGGAGAACGTACAAACTCCGTACAGGCAGCATCCGTAGTCGGGATCGGACCCAGGTCTCCGGCGCTGTAGGCGCTGTAAGGCAGCAACTCTACTGCTGCGCCACCATCAGCGCCCACACGTAACGCCAAGATAAACCGATCTCATCTGTCTGCATGTGATCCACACCCCTTCCATTCCCACCATATCCACCTGTTTGTACAACACCTTCTCAACTGGAATGGGTGGGTTATCCCAGGAATGAGTGGGTTAACTAACATATGATGAGCATTTTGATGGCACTGGGCCTGTACTCGCTGGAGTGGTGAACGATGAGAGGGGATCTCGTTGAAACCCAGCGAATAGTGAAAAGCCTGGATCGAGTGGATGTGGAGAGGATGCGTACACAAGTGGGAGAGTCTAGGACTAGAGGTCGTAGCCTCAGAATTAAAGGACATTCTTTTAGGAAGGAGATGAGGAGGAATGTCCTCAGTCAGAGGCTGGTGAATCTATGGAATTCATTGCCACAGAAGGCTGCGGAGACCAAGTCAGTGGATATTTTTAAGGCGGAGATAGATCGATTCTCGATTAGTACGGTTGTCAGGGGTTATGGGCAGGAGAATGGGGTTAGGGGGGGAGAGATAGATCAGCCATGATTGAATGGTGGAGTAGAGTTGATGGGCCGAATGGCCTAATTCTGCTCCTATCATTTAAGAACATAAATTTATGAAATGTCACCATCGTGTCTACCTCTTCAACCACACCTGGCAGCAAACGCCAGGCACCCACCACCCAATGTAAAAAAAACCTACCTTTTAAAAGTTGCACCTCTCATCTTAAACCTATGCCCTCTAGTCCTTGATATTTCCACATTGTGCTACATAAGTGGGTGTAGAAAGGGTAGATACAGTTTAAGTGAGGTGTTCCACTCTGGGAGGTTTGGGATCAGCTCCATCCAAGATTGCAAGAAATTGCAGCGAACTGTGGACGCAGCCCGGAACATCACGCAGACCGACCTCCCTTCCATTGACTCCATCTATACCTCACGCTGCCTCGGCTAGGCCAGCAACATAATCAAGGACGAGTCGCACCCCGGCCACTCCCTCTTCTCCCCTCTCCCATCAGATAAAAGGCATGGAAGTGTGAAAACGCCCACTACCAGATTCAGGGACAGTTTCTTCCCCAGCTGCTATCAGGCAGCTGAATCATTCTACCACAACCAGAGAGCGGTGCTGAACTGCTATCTACCTCATTGTTCACCCTCGGACTACCCTTGATTGGACTTTGCTGGCTTTACCTTGCACTAAACGTTATTCCCTTATCATGCGTCTATACACTGTAAATGGCTCGATTGTAATCATGTCTTGTCTTTCTGCTGACTGGACAGCACGGAAGAAAGGCTTTTCACTGTACCTCAGTACGTGCGACAATAACCTCAACTGAAACTAAGGGGAAAGCATATAGTTACTAGCACAACCCTTGATAGCATTGATAAACAGAGACATCTTGGCATGCAAGTCGATCGGATCCCTGAAAGTGGCGATCCTTGCCTGAAACCTGCCACAGTTCAGTGTCCATACAATTGATAAAATAAATCTTTCAAAGAAATGTCAAGAGTGAGTAAGTAAGTAAGTTTATTGGCCAAGTATTCACAAACAAGGAATTTGCCTTGGTGCTCAAAGTGCTAAGAAAGCTAAAAGTGAAAGGTGCTGAAAAGAGGAGCAGGACTCTTGATATGGCATTAATCTGCACCTGCTCCTCCCAATTGCAGGCAGCAAGCCATGTATGTGTTGACAGCTCACTTCTGTAATCGTTGCCTGCATGCAAAAGAATTGTCCTGAAGATAGACACAAAATGCTGGAGTAACTCAGCGGGACAGGCGGCATTTCTGGAGAGAAGGAATGGGTGACGTTTCGGGTCGAGACCCTTCTTCAGAATTGCCCGGTTAAGTGGTAGAACACTATAGCAGGACGCTGATTTAGCCGAGAGATACAGCGCGGAAATGGTCGGTGTGGGTGGAAACAGGAGCACCTGGATAAAGCCCACGCGGTCACAGAGATAACCAGATGTAAATGCAGATTCACTACCCTCTTGCTAAAGAAATTCCTCCTCATCTCCCTTCTAAAGGCACGTCCTTTTATACCGAGGGTTCTGTGTGTAGACATGGAATGGAATACTTTATTGTCACACGTGACATGGAACACTGAAATTCTTTACTTGCATACCCAAGGTATACAAATAGCAGCCACCTAAGGCACTAATAAAATTACAAAGTGAGCTTCTCCTTTATGCCGGTCCCCCCCCCCCCCCCCCACCACCACAGCAGTTCACCCACGCCAGGCCCCCATTATCCATTGTTCTTCCTCCTCCCTCCCGGCAGTTCCTCCCATGCTCTCATCGACCGCCCACGAGGCTTCACCACCACCGAGGCTCCATCATCGCCGAGGCTCCACCACCACTGCTGAGGCTTCACCGCTGCTGAGGGCGCACCACCGCCGCCGAGGCGCCACTACTACTGCCGAGGCTCCACTACTGCTGAGGCCCCACCATCGCCACCGAGGCTTCACCGCTGCTGAGGCTCCACCACCGCCAACGAGGCTCCACCAACACCACCGAGGCTCCACCACCACCACCGCGGCTCCACTACTGCTGAGGCCCCACCATCGCCACCGAGGCTTCACCGCTGCTGAGGCTCCACCACCACCAACGAGGCTCCACCACCACCACCGAGGCTCCACCACCACCGCCGCGGCTCCACGACTGCTGAGCCCCCACCATCGCCACCGAGGCTTCACCACCGGAGCGAAAGAGAAAATGGGATGACATAGAGCTAGTGCATGCGGCTGATCGACGGCTAATGTGGACTACGTCGTGTGCGTCCTTCAATCAATCAAGGACAGTGATGTAAAGGAAACATTATCACTTGCTTCAGCGCAAATGTCCCAATGCTCACATTGCATGTAATGTGGTGGGACATTACTCACGCGTGGCTCCCAGCCACGGCAAGAAGCAGCTGTGGCTCCATCGACCATCAACTCTTTCAAGCTAGTTTAGTTTAGAGACGTATGCCCTTCTTCAGTGGACTTGACTGGAGTTTATCTTGCACAAAGATTTTATTTAGTTTGCAGATACAGCGCGGATCCAGGGCCCACCGAGTCCGCACCGACCAGCGATCCCCCCACACTTACACTATCCTTACACACTTACAATTATACCAAGCCAATTCACCTACAAACGTGGACATCTTTGGAGTGTGGGAGGAAACCGGAGAAAACCGATGTAGGTCATGGGGGGAATGTACATAATCTGTACAGACAGCACCCGTAGTCAGGATCGAACCCGGGTCTCTACCACTGCGCCACCATGCCGTGTAATCATGTATAGTCTTTCCGCTAACTGGATAGCACGCAACAGAAGGTTAGGCACTCTAAAGGGCCTGTCCCACTTGGGCGACCGAACCCGCGATTTCTGGCGGGTTTTCCCTCGCA
Source organism: Okamejei kenojei (assembly GCA_035221665.1). Classification (NCBI taxonomy): domain Eukaryota; kingdom Metazoa; phylum Chordata; class Chondrichthyes; order Rajiformes; family Rajidae; genus Okamejei; species Okamejei kenojei. The sequence goes on from CM069145.1 coordinate 51,688,399, forward strand.
GCGCGGTCGACACGAGGTCGTAGGAGGTCTTCGTAACTCTCCTTCATGCTCGAGAGTGGTCTCCGCGTACCCGAGGCCTCAGCTAGGTCGCGGCGTTTTTTTCAATATGTTAAAAAATGCCCGCAAGTAAAAAAAGATCGCCATGGAAAAAAATCGGTGCTTTTTTTACTCGTAGGTTTTGTCGCAGTAGGTCGGCATGTTAGTCGTAGGTAATCGAGGGTAGTCGAAGGTAGTCAAAGGTAGTCGTAGATAGTCTTCATCATAGTCGAAGATAGGTGGAAGGACATCGAAGCACAGTCTTCACTCGTCTGAAGAAGGGTCTCGACCCGAAACGTCGCCTATCTCCTTCGCTCCTTAGATGCTGCTGCACCCGCTGAGTTTCTCCAGCTTTTTGTGTACCCTCGATTCTCCAGCATCTGCAGTTCCTTCTTTAAAACTTCACGCTCCACTATTCGGTGTCCAATTTTCCCGAAGTTAGTCATATCTGGTTGTAGCTAGTCGAAGCTGGTCTTCAACATGGTCGAAGGAGGTTGAAGGAGGTCTTCTACATAGTCGAAGGAGGTCTTCAACATGTCATTTTTTCAAACTCTTCGAACCTCGCCAATTAGGTCGCCCAAGTGGGACAGCCCCTTAACTCAGTACACGTGACAATAAACTAAACCAGCTGTGCTACTGCTTTGCCTAATCATTTTTGTAACATGCTAAATTAAGCCCTTATCACTTTAAACTAAGAAAAAAGGCATTATGGAAAATTACAAACTTGAAGAAAAATAAACTATTAAAAAAGATCTCTGACCATCAAAGGAAAATGATGCTTATTTGCCTCCCTTAAGAAAATAATGATTTAAGGGCATCATGTCTTCTGCAAGCCTGTCGGACAAATCCCACCTCAAACTCATTTACAAACCTTTTGGGGACCTCATTGAAACGGACAGGATAGTGAAAGGCTTGGATAGAGTGGATGTGGACGGGATGTTTCCACTAGTGGAAGAGTCCAGGGCTCGAGGTCAAAGCCTCAGAATTAAAGGACGTTCTTTTAGGAAGGAGATGAGGAGGAATTTCTTTCGTCAGAGGGTGGTGAATCTGTGGTGGTAAATTTGCCACAGAAGTGCTGATGAGGCCAAGTCAGTGGTTACATTTAAGGCAGAGATAGATAGATTCTTGATTAGTGCAGGTGTCAGAGGTTATTGGGAGAAGGCAGGAGAAAGGGGTGAGGAGGGAGAGATAGATCAGCCACGATTGAATTGCGAAGTGATGGGCCGAATGGCCTAATTCCACTCCTAACACTTATGACCTTTTCTGGACTTGTTTTTGTGAAAAGACACAATGGCAGTGGTTTCAAGGTCAGTCAGAACAACAATGATCCTCGTTTATTTACAACATTTGGAACATGGTGACACAGGGTCGAGACTATGAATAGGGTTCTTGCAAAACATTATAAAAGGGAGTGAAGGCTCTCAGCTGCTCTCGGGGGAACTTGAGCTACTTTTGCAGTTCACACTCAGGAACATGATACCCAGCCCTGGATTTTTGGCCATGTGGAATATCACAGCGTTATGTTTATCTACACACCATAGGTCAATGGGGGTCCGGCGTGGGGGGGGGGGGGGGGGGGCGCCATGAAGAACATCGGAGGCCTCGGAACAAAGGGGGACCCGGTGTGGGGTGGGAGGGGGGGCACTCTAGTTTTAGAATCCTCTGCCCAGGGGATAAGCCTGCGTTCGTTTGTTTGTCCGTTCGTTCGTTCCGGTGAAGGCGCAGTGAAGGCACATGGCGGCCAGCCAACAGTCGCTCGCCTTTTTCCTTTGTTTTTCCACTTTTAATTTAATTTTAATTTCATGTTTTCGTGTACCTGGTTGTGTGTTTTGTCTGTGGGCAGGCCAATTTCCCTCCGGGGATGAATAAAGTTCTATCGTATCGTATCGTGTTACTGCGTCCCGTTTAACCGAGTGGCCCAGGCTGTATAAATCCACACAAGCAGGACGATCACACACAGATCAGACTCTGCTGGCTTTACCTTGCCCTAAATGTTAAAAGGTAAAAGACTGCTGGCACAGTGTACGGTAAGTCCTTTAGAGAACGCAGAAGGGGGAGGGGAGAGAAGAGGAGAGAGGGGGAGAGAAGGGGAGAGAAGGGGAGAGAAGGGGGGAGAAGGTGTGGAGACACTTTTAAGAAGCCAGACAACTTTTTAAAAAGTTTAGCGGCCATTTAACATTACCCGTCGGTTTTCCTTGGTTCTGAAAACTCCAATGAGCCAATTAAAATGCTCGGTCAGCAAAGGAGGTTGCCGACGGCTACCTCGACTGCCTGTAACTATATAGCGACCCCACTCCACTGCACTATGAGCTCAAAAGAACCATGCCGACCAATTTTTACTCGCGGAAAATTTTTCAACATGCTGAAAAATTTCCCTCGACCAAACTGGGGCCGCGAGTGGGCGGGAACTTCCCTCGAGCATGAAGGAGAGTTCCAGTGACCTCCTCGAACCTCCTAGGACCACGTGTCGACCACGCTACGAGTCGAGCGCAAACTCTTCTAAACTCGCACATTAGGTCGCCGCAGTGAGACAGCCCCTTAACTCTCTCTTTAAGAGCTCTATCTAACTCAATTAGCCTACAAACCCGCACGTCTCCATCTCCCCCTCAACCCCATCTCTCCCTCAACCAACAGGAGCGGCAATGTCCACACTAATTAGTTTAGTTTAATTTATTGTTTTAATTTGGTTTATTGTCACATAGAAACATAGAAAATAGATGCAGGAGTAGGCCATTCAGCCCTACGAGTCAGCACCGCCATTCAATGTGATCATGGCTGATCATCCAAAATCAGTACCCCGTTCCTGCCTTCTCCCCATATCCCTTGATTCCGTTAGCCCTAGGAGCTATATCTAACTCTCTCTTGAAAACATCCAGTGAATTGACCTCCACTGCCTTCTGTGACAGCGAATCCCACAGATTCACAACTCTCTGGGTGAAAACGTTTCTCCTCATCTCAGTCCTACATGGCCGACCCCTTATTCGTAAACTGTGACCCTCCAGGTTCTGGACTCCCCAAACATCGGGAACATTTTTCCTGCATCTAGCCTGTCCAATCCCTTAAGGACCACGACAGAAGCCTCCTCGTGGCGATCCCCAGAAACGATGACACGATGCACGCTGTGCCGCGTCGGGCGACTAATTCTGTCAACAAGTTGGACGACGACAGAAGCCGACAGCGAGCTGGACGCCGTCTGACACATGGGCGAACAAATCCCTTAAGACTTTTATATGTTTCTATCAGATCCCAAGGCACAGTGAAAAGCTTTTTGTCGCATACTACCTAGTCACTGGATAGACAATACACGATTACAATCGAGCCACTGTTTCAATTGCCCTGAGCTCCCCCACAATTGGGAGTTGTGAAGAGGCTCTCGGCCTCTCTACCGGAAAGCACAAGCGTGGCACAAAGTGCTGGAGTAACTCAGTGGGCCAGGCAGCATCTCTGGAGGACAATGGTAGGGAGCAGACCGAAGGGGACCCAACCTGAAACGTCACCTTTTCCTAGTTCTCCTGATTCAAATGTATTGCCGTGGGCTCTTGTGCTTATCACTGTGGCAAAATACAGACGGTTTTGACAAGTACAGTGAGCAGTTTTGGGCACCATATCTGAGGAAGGATGTGCTGGTCCCAGAGAGTGTCCAGAGGAGTATTATGGGCCTGTCCCACTTAGGTGATTTTTCAGGTGACTGCTGGCGACCGTCAACTAGAACGGCGACCGTCAGAGTGGAACGCACACACACACACACACACATATCACTTCCTTCACCAGCCCATTATGCAGGCGGGGGACAGGGCCATCGGGGGGAGCGCTGTCTCAGTGAAATTCACACGGTGCAAAGCCAAGGTGATACAGACAAACGCCGCGATGAACAGGAAGGTTGGCGCTGTAATTAAGACGGCTAAAGCACAGTGTACGGTAAGGCCTTTAAAAGAGGGGGGAGGGGGGAGAGGGGGGAGAAGGAGTGGAGACAACTTTTAAGAAGCCAGAGACACATGGCTGTGAAGCTCGGCGGACATTTAACATTACCAGTCGTTTATCCCTGGTTCTGAAAACTACTGCTTACGTTTTTTTCCCCAATGAGCCAATAAAATTCACCAATCAGCACCGACTACAACCTACGAGAACCTAAGAGAACCTTTGTCCTCCTGGTGGCCCACGAGGACCTCCTGGCGACCCACCTACGGCTCGGGAATTCTCGCTACTCTCCATGGCGGCTTCCTTCTAGTCGCCGCTAATTTTTCAACATGTTGAAAAATTCGCTGCGACCATAATGAGGCCGCGACCAGTTCCCAGAATGCGGGAACTCCTCGCGGCCATGAAGGCGAATCCCGGGCAACCACCCGCGAACATGTGACGACTGCATAGTCTCCTGCAGTCGTCCTGAAAAGGTGCCTAACTGGGACAGGCCCATTACACGAATGATCCCAGGAATGAGCGGGTTAACTTATGATGAGCGTTTGACGGCACTGGGCCTCTACTCGCTGGAGTGCAGAAGGATGAGGGGGAACCTCATTGAAACTTACCAAATAGTAAAAGACTTGGATCGAGAGGGTATTTCCACTAGTGGGAGTGTGTGTGTACAGGACTAGAGGTCTTAGACTCAGAATTAAAGGACGTTCCTTTAGGAAGGAGATGAGGAGAATTTTCTTTAATCAGAGGGTGGTGAATCTGTGGAATTCTTTGCTACAGAAGGCTGTGGAGGCCAAGTACTTGGATATTTTTTAAAGCAGTACGGGTATCCGGGGTTATGGGTGAAGGCAGGAGAACGGGGATAGGAGGGAGAGATAGACCAGCCATGATTGAATGGCGAAGTAGAGTTGATCGGCCGAATGGCCTAATTCTGCTCCTGTCACTTATGATGTTATAACAAGACCAATACCTGTCAAACGTTTGCCCTTGTCGAAATGGAAACATTTTGTCAGGAGGAGGTCTCGCATTAAGAGTTAGCCGTCACCTACTCCCCCCCCCCCCCCCCCTGTCAATTTGTGGCTTCTTGGCGTGTGGCAGCTTTCCCCACTCCGTCACTGATATCACCCAGGAGGATCAGCCTGTCCCGCTCCACGAGGCAAGCTAGGTTTTTGACACCTCACATTAGAAGTCTCCCCTGGAGAAACCCGTCCGCAGCTTAGTGTCACCGAGTGTCACACAGATTCATAGAGTCATGTAGTCTGGAAACAGGCCCTTCCGCCTGAAGAAGGGTCTCGACCCAAAACGTCACCTCGCTGAGCTACTCCAGCATTTTGTGTCTACCTTCAGCCCAACTTGCCAACCAGCCCTGACACTCTCTCTTCTCCCCTCTCCCAATCAGGCAAGAGGCGTAGAAGTGTGAAAAGCGCACACCGCCAGATTCATGGACTATTTCTTCCCAGCTGTTATCAGGCAACTGAACCATCTTACCAACAACTAGAGAGTGGTCATGGCCTATCATCTACCTCATAGGAAACCCTCAGATTATCTTTAAACATACTTTACTGGACTTTATCATGCACTCAGCATTATTCGTTTTATCCTGCGTCTGTACACTCTGGATGCTTGATTGCAATCATGTATAGTCTTTCTGTTGACTGGATAGCACGCTACAGAAAAGCTTTTCACTGTACCTCAGCACACATGACAATAATTAAATTAAACTTAACTAAAGGGCGGTACGGTGGCACTGCGGTAGAGTTGCTGCCTAACAGCGCCAGAGACCTGGGTACGCTCCTGACTACAGGAACTGTCTGTATGGAGCTTGTATGTTCTCCCCGCGACCTGCGTGGGTTTTCTCCGGGTGCTCTGGTTTCCTCCCACACTCCAAAGGCGTACAGGTTTGTAGGCACTGTAGACATTTTTTTTCAGATGTCTAACGTTTGCAGATCTCTTTATATTTTCAGTCATATCGAGATCGAGAAAACTCGGGGTGAGTGCACACGTCTGCGGCAGGCCTGTTATGAAGCATTCACGTTTAACTAATCTTGTCACTAAGATAGATGTGTAATAGACTGCTGTTAAGCCTCAGAGCTTTGGGGCACTGAACAACTGTTGAAAGCTTGAATAATGAGCTGTCATGTTAGAAGGTGTCTGATGTCCAAGGCAAATCCGAACGGAGACACGTCGCCTATCTCCTTCGCTCCTTAGATGCTGCTGCACCCGCTGAGTTTCTCCAGCCTTTTGTGTACCCCCGAAAAGACAGCTCCAGTTCTTGGTTCTTGGTTACTTGGTCCTCCAAAATATTCCAACTGGAATTTAAACTGGAGGTGGTGAAGGGAGGGGTTTAGCCAGAGAGGGTTATTGGGAAGAAAGTGCCACTTTAGGCAGAAAGTGGCACTTTCTGCCTGAAAGAGCTTTGCCCAGTTCAGGCAGTTGGGAAAGAACTGCAGATGCTGGTTTAAACTCAGCGGGTCAGGCAGCATCTCTGGAGAGAAGGAGTGGGTGAAGTTTCAGGTCAGACTAGTTTACTTTAGCTTAGCGATACAGCGTTGAAACAAGCCCTTCAGCCCATCGAGTCCGCATCGACCAGCGATCCCCGCGCACTCGCACTACCTTCACACACTAGGGAGATTTTTTTACATTTGCACCAAGCCAATTAATTAACCTACAAACCTGTACGTCTTTGGAGCGTGGGAGGAAATTGAAGTTCTCGGAGAAAACCCACGCAGTCACGGCGAGAACGTGCAAACTCCGTACAGACAGCACCCATAGTCCAGATCAAACCTGGGTCTCTAGAGCTGTGAGGCAGCAACTCTACCGCTGCGCCACCGTCCTACTCAAACTGTCGCCAACTGTTCCAAAATCCTTGCCTCAGACTTGGTGATTTGGTTTAGTTCAGAGATACAGCTTGGAAACAGGCCCTTCAGCCCTACGAATCCATGCTGTCTATCGATAAACCGTTCACACTTGTTCTATGTTATCACACTTTTGCATCCTCTCCCTACACACCAAGTCAGGTCAAGTCAAGAGAGTTTATTGTCATGTGTCCCAGGTAGGACAATGACATCCGTGCATTGCTGCAACACAGCAGAATATTGTAGGCATAAATACAGATCAGATCAGTGTGTCTTTATCACGGAGACCATATATATATACACATAAATAAATAGATAAAGTGCAATAGGCTGTTATAGTTCAGAGTTTGTTTGAAGTTGTGTTTAATAGCCTGATGGCTGTGGGGAAGCAGCTGTTCCTGAACCTGGATGTTGCAGATTTCAGGCTCCTGTACCTTCTACCTGATGGCAGCGGAGAGATGAGTGTGTGGCCAGGATGGTGTGGGTCCTTGATGATGCTGGCAGCCTTTTTAAGGCAGCGACTGCGATAGATCCCTTCGATGGTGGGGAGGTCAGAGCCGATGATGGACTGGGCAGTGGTCACAACTTTCTGCATTATTTTCCGCTCCTGGACGCTCAAGTTGCCGAACCAAGCCACTTTTCAACCAGTCAGCAAGCTCTCTACTGTGCACCTGTAAAAGTTCGAGAGAGTCCTCCTTGACAGACCGACTCCCCGTAATCTTCTCAGGAAGTAGATGCGCTGATGCGCTTTCTTTATAATTGCATCAGTGTTCTCGGACCAGGAAAGGTCTTTGGAAATATGCACACCCAGGAATTTGAAGCTCTTGACCCTTTCCACCATCGACCTGTTGATATAAATGGGATTGTGGGTCTCTATCCTACCCCTTCCAAAGTCCACAATCAGTTCCTTGGTTTTGCTGGTGTTGAGAGTCAGGTTATTGTGCTGGCATCGTTTGGTCAATCGGTCGATCTCACTTCTATCCTTCAGTGATACGTCCCACAACACTGGTGTTGTCAGTGAACTTGATGATGGAGTTCGCACTATGTCCAGTTACACAATCATGAGTATAGAGTGAGTACAGCAGGGGGCTGAACACACAGCCTTGAGGTGATTGTTATCGAGGATGACACATTTCCACCAATACGGACAGACTGTGGTCTGTGGATAAGGAAGTCGAGGATCCAATTGCAGGGGGATGCGCAGAGACCCAGACCTGAGAGCTTGGTAGCCAGCTTGAAGGGGGTGATGGTGTTAAACGCCGGCCTGTCGTCAATGGCATATGAGTTTCTGTTGTCCAAGTGGTCCAGAGCAGAGTGGAGAGCCAGCGAGATCGCATCTGCCGTTAATCTGTTGTGGCAATTAGCGAACTGCAGTGGGTCGAGGTTCGTGTCGAGGTAGGAGTTGATATGCACCATAATCAACCTCTCAAAGCACTTCATCACCACAGACATTAGTGCCACTGGTCGATAGTCATTGAGGCACGTCACCTTGCTCTTCTTGGGCACCAGTATTATTGATGCCCTTTTAAATCAGGTGGGAACCTCAGACCTCAGAAGTGAGGGGCATTTCACAGAGGGTAATTAACCTTCAAACCGGCACGTCATTGGAATTGGGGAGGAAATAGCATGCATTTGGTTTAATGTGGACAGATTTGTGTATACAGGTGACGCAATGAAGATAGTGGCCAGAATACAGAAGGTAATACATTCAAATACATTTTAATTTAGTCTAGAGATACAGCATGAAATCAGACCCTTCTTCATAAGGTCATAAGTGATAGAAGCAGAATTAGGCCATTCGGCCCATCAAGTCTAAACCGCCATTCAATCATGGCTGATCTGTCTCTTCCTCCTAACCCCGTTCTCCTGCCTTCTCCCCATAACCCTTGACACCCGTACTAAACAAGAATCTATCTGACTCTGCCTTAAAATTATACATTGTATTGGCCTCCACAGCTCACTGTGGCAAAGGATCCCACAGATTCACCACCCTCTGACCAAACCGGTGTTCGATCCTGACTATGGGTGCTGTCTGAACGGAGTTTGCGCGTTTTCCCTGTGACCACATGGGTGTTCCCCGTGTGCTCCGGTTTCTGACCCACACTCCCAAGATGCCCAAGTTTGTGGGTTAATTGGCTTCGGTAAAGTTGTAACATTTTCCCTAGTGTGTAGGATAGTGCGAGTGTACGGGGTGATCGCATGGTCGGCACGGACTCGGTCATCCGACAGGTCTCTTTCTGCGCAGTATATCTCTAAAGTCTAACGTAAAGTCTAAAGAACCTGGAGGAAACCCATGCAGGCACAGGGAGAGCATGCAAACTCCACACAGACAGCAGCCAAGGTCAGGATCGAAGTGGGATGCTCTGGTGCTGCGAGGCAGCAACTCCACCGCTGCGCCACTGTGACACCCTGAAGTGGTTTATGAAGTATCTCTGGGCATTTTTATATCGGGTTATTTGACGTAGAGATACCACCCTTGTTCATCTTTCACAACAATCCCTTCGACTGTAACATTAGTTAGTGAGGGTTCATAGTCCTGGAGGCATAATTGTCATTCATTAGCCTTGTACGAGGCATGGTAAATAGCTGCTCTCTGAGTAAACGGTGAGGCCGTGGGCTAAGATGTTTATTCATACAGTTAGACACTTCATTGTAGAATGTACTTAAGACAAATGAAGTTTGTTCCTACTGAACTAAACCTCAAAAATCTTGCCTGATTATAAATAAAACGCAGCAGATTGTCATTGTTCAACAACGATCCCTGTGGGAACGCTGGAATTAAACTGCTTCTTCTAAACGCATCCATTTCTTCAGCGAAGGGCTGCCGGAACAAAGGCAGCATCCTCACGACTGCGAATGTCACCAAAGTATAAATGATCATTGTCATCGTACATCAGCGCTGGATTTGCCGTGGGGCGACCTCGCTTAGATTGGCTGCTGGGATTTCAACTGCAATTTCCTCCGGCATGTCAAAGAAGCTGAGAAGAAGGCAAGACCTGCACGTCTCTGGTGCGTGGGAGAAAACCGCAGCACCCGGAGGGAACGCAAGCGGCGACAGGGAGACGAGTCGTGCAGCGTCGTACGTGGCAAGGAACCGCAGGTGCTGGTTCTTTCGTAGAAGAAAGAAATATCATGCAAACCGTGGCTGTTGCTGGCTTGAAACTTGGTATTTAAATGTGCAGGTTCCCACGGATAATCTCCCAAAAATTCCACTGTGTTGGAAAATAGAGCATAAACGGGGGCTGCACGGCGGTGCAGTGGTGGAGTTGCTGCCTCACAGCGCCCGGGACCCGGGTTCAATCCTAACTACGGGTGCTGCCTGTATGGAGTTTGTACATTCTCCCCGTGACCTGCGTGGGTTTTCTCCGGGAGTGCTCCGGTTTCCTCTCACACTCCAGAGACATACAGGTTCGTAGGTGAATTGGCTTGGTATGAATGTAAATTGTCTCTTGTGTGTGCGTAGGGTAGTGCGAGGGTGCGGGCACAGATGGTTGGCGCAGACTCGGTGGGCCAAAAGAGCTGTTTCCATATTGTGTCTTTAAAGTCTAAAGGAGCCACAGTTTAAGGATAAGGGGTAAGCCATTTAGAACGGAAATGAGGAAAAGGTTTTTCTCACAGAGAGTCGTGAGTCTGTGGAATTCTCTGCCTCAGAGGGCGGTGGAGGCTGGTTCTCTGGATGCTTTCAATAGAAAGCTAGACAGAGCTCTTGAAGATAACAGAGTCAAAGGATATGGGGAGAAGGCAGGAACAGGGTACTGATCGTGGATGATCAGCCATGGTCACATTGAATGGCGGTGCTGGCCCGAATGGCCCACACCTGTTGTCTCTTGAGCCACAAGAAACTGCAGATGCTGAAACGTTGAGTGAAAGACAAAGTGCTGGAGTAACTCAGTGAGTCTGGCAGCATCTGTGGAGGGAATGGATGTGTGGTGTTTTGGGTTGGAAACCTTCCAGAGATTGATTGTAACGGGCGGGATAAAGCCTAGCAAATGTGTGGAGCCTGAGGATTGATGAGTCAGTGAGAAACGGCCCAACCTGAGACGTCACCTGTCCATGTCCTCCAGAGAAGCTGCCTGACCCGCTGAGCTACCCAGCACTTTGTGTCTTTTTTTTTTTTAAACCAGCATCTGCAGTTCCTTGTCTCCACTTCCTACTTTACTAGCTGCAGTTTCTACATAATAACAAAGAGGACATTTAGCGAGGGCACTTAGAGCGGCACGGTGGCGCAGCGTTAGAGCTGCTGCCGTATAGCGCCAGGGACCCGGGCTCTTCTTGGCTTGATGTCAGCTACCCAATGTGTCCATAGCTAGATCTCCATATCTGTTCGACCTCGCGCTGACAAGAACACTGCGTTCACAGCTAAACCCTTTAGCGCAAGCTCAATGAGTCAAATTCTATCGTGTACGAAGGCATAATTTATCAAGTACTATGGCACGTTCTATAATTGACGCTGTGTAGTACTTTATGGTAGTAGGAAAACCCGATCTTTTTATACATATTGTGTTTAAATTCATTAAGCAACTGTCTGCCTGCACAGTCGGCACACCATTCCTGTTTGTAGATGATCCCCATCTTTAACATACACGGCATCCAATACAATACAATATGGTTTTATTCACATGAAGTGCAAGTGAAATTAATTTGCATTCAGAAAGTATTCAGACCCCTTCACTTATTCTAACGTTGATTATTGCTTTCATCATCAATCTACACACAATACCCCACAATAAAAAAAGTGAAAACAGGTGTTTACAAATTTTTGCAAAGTAATTAAAAGTAAATAACTGAAATATCTAATTTACATAAGTATTCAGACCCTTTTCACAGGACTTTGTTGAGGCACCTTTGGCAGCGATTACAGCCTCAGGTTTTCTTGGGTGTGACGCTCCAAGCTTGGCACACCTGTATTTGGGTAACTTCTCCCATTCTTCCCTGCCGATCCTCTCAAGCTCTGTCAGGTTGGATGGGGAGCGTAGATGCACAGCTATTTTGCAGGCCCCTCCAGAGATATTTGATCGGATTCAAGTCCAGGTTCTGGCTGGGCCACCCAAGGACATTCACAGACTTGTCACCATCTCACTCTTGGTCTTGACTGTGTACTTAGGGTCATTGTCCTGTTGGAAGGTGAACCTCTGCCCCAAGTCTGAGGTCCTGAATGCTCTGGAGCAGGTTTTCATCAAGGATCTCTCTGTACTTTGCTCCGTTCATCTTTCACTCGATCCTGACTAGTCTCCCAGTTCCTGCCGCTGAAGAACATCCCCACTGCATGATGCTGCCACCACCATGCTTCACCGTAGGTATGGTTTTGGACGGGTGATGAGCGGTACCTGGTTTCCTCCAGACGTGACACTTGGCATTCAGGCCAAAGAGTTCAATCTTGGGTCATCGAACCAGAGAATCTTGTTTAGGTGCCTTTTGGCAAACTCCAAGCGGGCTGTCATGTGCCTTTTACTGAGGAGTGGCTTCCGCCTGGCCACTCTAACATAAAGGCCAGGTTGGTGGAGTGCTGCAGATATAGTTGTCCTTCCGGAAGGTTCTCCCATCTCAACAGAGGAAATCTGGAGCTCTGTCAGAGTGATCATTGGGTTCTTAGTCACCACCCTGACCAAGGCCCTTCTCCCCCGATTGCTCAGTTTGGCCAGGAGGCCAGCTCTATGTAGAGTCCTGGTCCTTCAAAGTTCTTCCATTTAAGAATGGAAGGCCACTGTGTTCTCCGGGACCTGCGATGGTGCAGCAATTGTTTTATACCATTTCCCAGACCTTTGTCTCGATACAATCCTGTCTAGGAGGTCAACGGACAATTCCTTCGTCTTCATGGCTTGGTTTTTGCTCCGACATGCACTGTCAACTGTGGGACCTTATATAGACAGGTGTGTGCCTTTCCAAATCATGGCCAATCTATTTGATTTACCACTGGTGGACTCCAATCAAGGTGTAGAAACATCTCAAGGACAATCAATGGAAACAGGATGAACCTAAGCTTGAGTGTCATAGCAAAGGGTCTGAATACTTATGTAAATGTGATATATCAGTTATTTATTTTTTATTACATTGCAAAATTTTCTAAACACCTGTTTTCACTTTTATATTATGAGGTATTGTGTGTAGATTGATGATTAAAAATAAAAGAATTTAATCAATTTTAGAAAAAGGTTGTAAAATAACAAAATGTGGAAAAAGTGAAGGGGCCTGAATACTTTCTGAATGCACTGTATTTACTGAATTATTATTAACTAATATTATTGATTCCATTTATACCTCACGCTGCCTCGGCAAGGCCAGCAGCATAATCAAGGACGAGTCACAACCTGGCCGCTCCCTCTTCTCCCCTCTCCCTCATCGGGCAAAAGGTATAGAAGTGTGAAAACGCACACCTCCAGATTCAGGGACAGTTTCTTCCCAGCTGTTATCAGGCAACTGAAAATCATCCTCCCACAACCAGAGAGCAGTGCTGAACTACTATCTACCTCTTTAGTGACCCTCGGACTATCCTTGACCGGACTTTGCTGGCTTTACCTTGCACTAAACTTTATCATGTATCTGTTAATCCTGGCTAAAACCGAGTAGCCATGGTACCAAAATTTAGTAAGGACTCATGTATTGCTAGGCCATTTTGGTCAAGTCTGGTGTGCTCTGCAGAAATAAGACAAGCTTCTGAATGGTGCCAGTAGGTCTAGGGCCCAGATCAGTGTTGCATATTCGGTTGACAGATGGAGGGGATTTCTGCAGAGGACATCCTAGGAACTGTAAAATGCATGAAGTTAATTGGATCAATGCAAACTAGGTGTACATATTGTAAATAATGTTACGAGACAGTTATCCTGTTAATTGTTGATTGGTTGAAATGTTAAGCCCTGTCTGGTTTGTTTGAATCCCAGGGTAAATGTTGCATTATTCAAGTTCTGTTAGCTTCTTCTGGAAGCTTCTCCTGCAACAATGTAAGGGGAATTCTGTTATTGGTTCTTTGTAACTATCAATAATGTATTGTTGTAATTTGTTACGTTTGATTGGATTGTAAATAGTCTGTGGTTCGGCCCCTCAAGGTTTGTGGGCCTTTACAAGGCAGCCCCCATGAGGTCCTTTGTCGATCTTCTTAAAGAGCGCTTTGGACTGTGTGACCTTCTGGAGTGTTTCTGCTTGCATGAGGCTAAAGGGCTTGGCCAGGCAGATACAAGGATTGAACCCACGGTATCATATAGGGGAATTTATTGTGCTATCCAAAAATAAAGTTTAGTTGTTCCAGTGCTTGAATCAGTGTTTTATTGACAGAACTTGACTGGGGGTGGGAGCTTAGAAGAGCTTATTTACATATCTATACACTGTAAATGGATCGATTGTAATCATGTATTGTCTTACCGCTGGCTGGTTAGCACGCAAACAAAAAGCATTTCAATGTGCACCGGTACACGTGACAATAAACTAAACTGAACTGAACGAACCTATACCGAGTATACTCCTCCACCGAGTGGCCAATAGTAAAACAAAAAACTTGGCAGTGCACAGGTCAAAACACAAAGTAATTGTGCTATAAAACAAAGGATTAGCGCTCAACCACGAAAACCAACCCCAATGCCAAAGTAGTATCTGAACTATATGTGGGAAGGAACTACAGACAGACACAAAATGCTGGAGTCACTCAGTGGGACAGGCAGCATCTCTGGAGAGAAGGAATGGGTGAGGTTTTGGGCCGAGACCCTTCTTCAGACTCATGGATTCCAGCTCCGGTTCAAGACCTCCCAGTTCGGGCCCAACCCAGACTACAGGTTCTGAAAGAAGATCTGCCATTTTTCACAAGGAACCTGCAGATGCTGGTTTCAACCGAAGATGGACACAAAAACCTGGAGTAACTCAGCGGGTCAGACAGCACCTCTGGAGAAAAGGAATAGGTGACGTTTCGGGTCGAGACACGCCCAACTGAATTCTTCAGAGTTTGAAGAAGTGTCTCAACCCGAAACGTCACCTGTTCCTTTTCTCCAGAGGTGTTGTCTGACCCGCTGAGTTACTCCAGCTCTTTGTCTATCTTCAGTATCTGAACTACCTAGAACACAGAACTGCAGGAGCAGCCTTATTGGCCAGTCTAGATGAAAGGAGGCTGTTACCCTTCACTGTGGAGTCAAAGACCAGGCAACAGTCTAGGACCTTGAGAGTAAGGGGTGGACAACTTAGGACAAGAGGGGGACACATTTCTCCACTCAAGGAAGGAATACATTTTATAATTCTCTACACTGAATGGCCTGCCCTATTCTCTATGGGTGAATGGATAGATCGGGATAGATAGAGAGTAGAGATAGAAATAGAGGTAATGATACAGATAGGGAGAATTAGAGATAGGACGAGATAAAGATAAAGATAGAGATATTGATAGATAGAAAGAGAGAGAGAGAGAGAGAGAGAGAGAGAGAGAGAGAGAGAGAGAGAGAGAGAGAGAGAGAGAGAGAGAGAGAGAGAGAGAGAGAGAGAGAGAGAGAGAGAGAGAGAGATAGAGAGAGAGAGATCAAACTAGAGAGATATTGAGAGGGATGGAACTGGATAGAGAGATGGATAGAGTGATATAGAGAGATAGATATAGCGAGAAATAGAGATAGAAAAAGAGAGAAAAAGATAGAGATCGAGAGAGAGGGAGAGCGATATATATATAGAGAGAAATAGAGAAATAGAAGAGAGAGAGAGAGAGAGAGAGATAAAGAGAGATGGATAGATCAAATTAGAGAGATATAGAGATGGATAGAACTGGATAGAGAGAGATGGATAGGGAGTTAGATATAGAGAGATAGATATAGTGAGAAATAATAGAAATAGAGAGAAAAAGATAGAGATCGAGAGAGAGAGATATATATATATAGAGAGTAGAGAAATAGGAGAAAGAGAGAAAGAGAGATAAAGAGAGATAAAGAGAGATGGATAGATCAAACTAGAGAGATATAGAGATGGATAGAACTGGATCGAGAGAGATGGATAGAGAGATAGATAAATAGATGGATATAGCGATAAATAGAGATAGAAATAGAAAAATATAGAGATCGAAAGAGAGAGAAATAGAGAAATAGAAAGAGAGAGAGAGAGAGAGAGAGAGAGAGAAAGAGAGAGAGAGAGAGAATTAGTAAACAGCAAATTAACCCTTGAAAGCGATATGAGATTGAGTCGATGATAGAGCCAAATGCAGGATCTAGACAGGGCGGTAACGCAGCCAATATTCAGATGGCCTTCACTGGGTCTAAGCTGACTGGCATTGCTGATGTGTTGGAGATGAGCGCCGCACCTTTCTATCCATGAGACGAGCTGAGCTCAATGTTGGGTTCACTGGGACATGGTGACCAACGTGGCTCGGCAAGATATGCAGACAGCCCTGCTGCACTGCATACAAAGCACGGAGGGCAGCCAGCCCACTTGGTATTCCCCACTAACATTCACTCAGACGCTGCTGTCGTGGCGGATGATATTTGGGCTGTAAATTTTAACAAAAAATTCCATTCGTCAGGCGCCGCCTGTCAGCTCACCCCAGGGAAGGATTGTTAATTTCCGCGTCTCATCTGTGATTTCGTGCAGACTATTTCACGGCAATAGGCACAGAATGCTGTCGTCGGTAACTCAGCGGGACAGGCAGCATCTCTGGAGTGAAGGAACGGGTGACGTTTCGGGTCGAGACCCTATTTCACGGCAATATTCATTACACCAGCCCTTTCTCAATAAGCCCATGGGAGACTTTTCGGGACTTGTGAGAGAGATGCAGCGTGGAAAAAGGCCCTTCGGCCCATCATATTCCATCTTCCATGTTCGTGCTGACTCACTCAGTTCATGTGTAGGAAGGAACTGCAGATGCTGGTTTAAACCCAAGATCGACACAAAAAGCTGGAGCAACTCAGCGGGGCAGGCAGCATCTCTGGAGAGAAGGGATGGGTGACGTTTCGGGTCGTGACCCTTCTTCAGGCTGGTTAGGGATGAGGGAAACGAGACATATAGATGATGATGTGGGGAGATAATGAACAATGAACGAAAGATATGCAAAAGCTTCTCATTTATCACCCAACAAACAGCTAACAGTGGCGTGTTTCCTTTATCAACGTTACTTTTTTGCATATCTGTCATTCATTGTTCTTTATCTCTCTACATCATCATCTATATGTCTCATTTCCCTTTTCCCTTACCAGTCTGAAGAAGGGTCTCGACCCGATAAGTCACCCATTCCTTCTCTCTATCTTCACTCAGTTTGTGCTTTACACTTAAGACCGAGATGAGAAAGACTTTTTTCACACAGTGGTGAGTCTCTGGAACTCTCTTGCCACAGAGGGTAGTTGCCAGTTTACAGAGTGAGTTGGATGTGGCTTTGGCTAAGACTTGGAGAGAAGGCAGGTAGATACTGATACAGCATGTTTCTATCTCACTCAGAACTTTACTTTAGAGATACAGCATGGAAACAGGCCCTTTGCCCCCTTTTATCCAACGCATATTCCATCTTCCATGTTCTTGCTTACTCAGTTAATGCTTAAGACTAGACTTTAGAGATGCAGCGTGGAAACAGGCCGTTCGGCCCTACCGAGTCCGCACCAACCAGATAGGTAAAACTAGATAAAAAGAAGATTGGGGAGGAATCAAATTGGTCAACGACCAGGAGATCCAGTAGACTCCAGCGTACCAAGTACAGGTGTCAGAAAAGCTCATAAGTTCTGGGAGCAGAGTGAGGCCATTCGCCCCATAACCCCTGACATCGGTACTAATCAAGAATCTGTCGACTTCTGCCTTAAAAATAACCATTGACTTGGCCTCCGCAGTCGTCTGTGGCAATGAATTCCACAGATTCACCACCCTCTGACTAAAGAAATTCCTTCTCATCTCCTTTCGAAAGAAACGTCCTTTTCATCTGAGGCTGTGCCCTCTGGTCCTCGACTCTCCCACTAGTGGAAACATCCTCTCCACATCCCCTCTGTCCAAGTCTGTCACCATTCGGCTAGTTTAAATGAGATTCCCCCACCCTCATCTTTCTAAACCCCAGCAAGTGCAAGCCCAGTGCCGACAAACGCTCATCATATGTTAACGCAATCATTCCAAATGCTCTTTAAATTAACACCACAAAATCTCTTACATCTGCCTCGGAGAAGATGTGGCTGTAGTCTGTGTTTCACCTGCAAAAAAATACCGAATGGTGAAAGGCCTGGATGGGGTGGAAGTGGAGAGGATGTTTCCACTAGTGGGAGAGTCTAGGCCCAGAGGGCACAGCCTCAGAATTAAAGGACGTTCCTTTAGGAAGGAGATGAGGAGAGATTTATTTACTCAGCAGGTGGTGAACCTGTGGAATTCTTTGCCACAGAAGGCTGTGGAGGCAGAGTTAAATGGATATTTATTTAAGGCAGAGATAGATAAATTCTTGATTAATATTGGTGTCAAGGGTTATGGGGAGAAGGCAGGAGAATGGGGTTAGGAGGAAGAGATAGATCAGCCATGAGTGAATGGCGGAGTAGACTTGATGAAGCGAATGGCCTAATTCTGCCGATCACTAATTTATATATTCAGCATGATGCAATTTTCCCCACCCTACTGCATTGTAAGCCTTGATAAATGTATTCCAACTCTAGTATACGGCTTGGACCCTGACTCTTAAATTGTATCTAGTTGATATGTACTTATAATTTATATTTCAATTAGCATGCCTTATCCTCACTGAATTAAATTAATATGTGCATTAATCTTTGGAAAATTAACTGCTCAATAACTTATTCAATACGCACTTATTAAATTTCATTAGTTCAATTCATAAACGGAACCTTCCTCATTAGTGCAACTAATGTGCCCTCCAGAAATTGAAGTTCGTGTTTGAGTTTGTGAAAATGAAATCATTAGATTAGTTTCCTTTAGAAATACAGCGGGGAAACAGGCCCTTCGGCCCGTGCTGACCAGCGATCACCTACACACTAGGGACAATTTACAGAAGCCAATTAGCCTACAAGCCTGCACGTCTTTGGAGTGTGGGAGGAATCCGGAGCGCCTGGAGAAAACCCACGCGGTCACGGGGAGAACGTACAAACTCCGTGCAGACAGCAGCCGCAGTCAGGATCGAACCCGGGTCTCTGGCGCTGTAAGGCAGCAACTCTACCCGCTGAGCCACCGTGCTGCCCTTTCACAGTTGCTGATTACCCACTAAATGCCTCTGGCAGTGATCTGAGTCACCACAAACTACTTAATTTACTTGTCTTATTTAGCAAGCAGCAAGGAGAAACCTGGATGAAATGGCCAACTCCAATAAATGAGAGCATCAGCACTATGTGTTAGGCATGATTTTGCTTAAAATTACAAAAATTAAAAGTAAATCAGCTGGTAGCGTGGTGGCTACCTTATGCCCGTCTGCCTTCGGCGATTTTCTAGGCGACTACAGGCGACTAGGCTGTTGCCACATGGTCGCCTGGGTGGCGCCTGTATGGTCTCCTCAGTTGCCCAAAAAATCGCAGCGTTTTTCTGGTCGCCGCTGGATTTAGAAATGTTCTAAACTTGTCGGCGACAGTCGGCGACAGTGGGCTTGTCGCCAATGAGCGTGGCTTGACTTCTCCTGACCTAGGTGCTGTCGTAGGTTGCTGCCGGTGCTGACTTTGGCGAATTCTATTGGCGACTGCCTACGTCAGCCTACGTCAACCGGCGACAGGTACCGGCGACTGAATCGTTTGTCGTGGGTGGACGTAGGTTGTCATAGGTGGACGTCCTAATGGGTCGCCGGTTGTCGGTAGCTTGCGGCAGCTTGACTTCCACTAGGTGGTAGGTTGGTGTAGGCATTGTCAGAGACTGTCGTGGGGGGGGGGGGGGGGGGGGGGGGGTCCAGTCGCCGTTTTTTTGGCGACCTGCTACGACTATGACAGTTGCCGGCTGTCGCTGAAAAAATCGCCTAAGTGGGACAGGCCCATTACAGTGCCAAAGACCCGGCTTCGACCCTGACTACGGGTGTTGTCTGCACGGAGTTTGCATCTTCCCTCCGTGACCTGCTAAACATAACGAAACATCCCAACCCAAAATGGGGGATCCTGCCGCAATTTCTGCCTGACTGCCTTGAAGGGTCTCGGCCCGAAACGTTGCCTATTTCTTCGCTCCATAGATGCTGCTGCACCCGCTGAGTTTCTCAAGCACTTTTGTCTACCTCCTGCCTGACTCGCCGAGTTACTCGAGCGCCTTGTCTTTTGTACTTACTAAACTACAGATTTTTTAAATTAGTTTAGTTTAGAGATACAGTGTAGAAACAGGCCCTTCGGCCCACCGAGCCCGCGCCGACCAGCCATCACCTCGTACACACTAGTTCTATCCCACACACTAGGGGCAATTTACAGAAGCCGATTAACCTACAAACCTGCACGTCTTTGGAGTGTGGGAGGAAACCGGAGCACCCGGAGAAAACCCACGCGGTCACGGAGGAGAAGGTACAAACTCCCGTGCAGGCGGCACCCGTAGCGAGGGTCGAACCCGGGTCTCTGGCGCTGTGAGGCGGCAACTCTACCGCTGCGCCAATACTGGCACTGAGCCCGACAGACGTCCAACATCACCGTTAGGCTACCTTAAGTTAAAAGCTTCAGAAGCATGCGCATCGGATGATTTAACTTCCCTAGTAAGTCAAAAGACCAGAACAAATCGGACATCAGCTTCTTGAGTTCCACTGTGATTAAAGCCCCATTAACAAGCTGGCTGTGCGACGTAACCGCCACAGAAATTGAATCACAGCCAATGCAACTGCAATGTTTCTGCTTTACGGAGACGGACTGCTGTCGCCACAGCGTACTTAAGCACCATTAGCCTGCTCGCAACGGCACTTTATTACACCTGCAGGTGTCAGCAGGCCAGAAGATACGTAATAAAATGGCGGGTGCACGGAGCAAGCGGCCAGAGGAGGTAGTTGAGGCTGGGACTATCCCAATTGAAGAAACAGCTAGACAGGTACATGGATAGGACAGGTTTGGACGGATAAGTAAGTAAGTAAGTAAGTACGTTTATTGGCCAAGTATTCACATACAAGGGATTTGCCTTGGTGCCCCGCCCACAAGTAACAACATGACACACAGTGACATTTACGAATGACTCAGAAAACACTAAACATTAATAATAATAAAACATTAATGAAAAAACACCATTGGTCAAGCATGTGAACCAACAAAATACCAGATCAAAGGGAGGCGACAGATTTTTGGATACGGGCCAAACGCAGGCAGGTGGGGCTAGTGTAGCTGGAACATGTTGGCCGGCGTGGGCAAGTTGGGTTGATGGGCCTGTTTCCACACTGTATCACTCTATGATTCCATTACTCTAAACAGGAACTGCAGATGCCGATTTATACCAAAGATAGACACAAAATTCTGGAGGCATTCGGCGGGTGGGTCTGGCAGCATCTCTGGAGAAGATGGACCGGCGACATTTCAGCTTGGGACGGGTCGAAGATGGATCCTGAGCTGGAATGTTGTCTGCCCATTTCCCTCCGTGAACGGTGCCTAACCCATTGAGCTCTTCCAGCTCTTTGTGGTTAGCTCAAGAATCAAATCATCTGCAGTCTCTCATGCCTATCTTGAACGGTTTCATATGCTTCTATTTAGAATCAGAGATATTAGAAGGTAATTCTCACCATCTGGATGGTAATCTGCTGGAATATATCACTGATTATAACTCTGATGGGTTTAATGGACAGAAGCGAGAGAAGCAATCAGTTCTAATGGGACGTCAACCAACAAGAGGTGTGTACATTAAGATGGTTTAACTACATTACATTCTCAGCAATCACCTCCTTTGCCTGTCAGTCTTGCATTCCTCCACAATTTTCCCCACAAAATTCCTTTACGGATCATATAATCACAGAATGTGGGCGGCACTGTGGGTCAACGGTGGAGTTGCTGCTTAAAGGGCCTGTCCCACTTGGATGTCATTTGCGCCTCATTTACGCGCCTCAACCACGCGTCATCACGCACTCTGGTGCGCGTGACATCATTAGGATACCTCGCGGCGCGTGGAGACGCATGGTTACGCATGGCGACGTAACCATGCGTCACCATGCGATACACGTGAGACGTCGGGACACCAGCGTGCGTATGCGATACGTCACGCAGATGGCGCGCGAGGATTTCGTGCAGCAACTCCACAGTCCTCCACGCCTCTCCATGCGCCCGTCCTGCGCTACCCGCACGCTACCCGTGCGTCACAACGCGACGACCACATTTTCGGAGGTCAAGTGGGACAGGCCCTTTACAGCGCTTACAGTGCCAACGATCCGGGTTCGATCCCGACTACGGCTGCTTGTCTGTACGGAGTTTGAACGTCCTTCCAGTGACCTTCGGTTCGTCGGTTTCCTCCCACTTTCCAAAGACGTTCAGGTTTGTAGGCTAATTGGCTTGGTTTAAGTGTAAATTGTCCCTAGTGTGTGTAGGAGAGTGGGGATCACCGGTCGGTGCAGACTCGGAGGGCCGCAAAACCGCAAACTGAAACGGCGACTGTCAGAGCGGAACACACACACACACACACACATCGCAAAGGCGGGCGCCAGGGGAAGCGGGGACGCACTGTCTGAAATTCACACGGTGCAAAGCCAAGGTGATACAGACACACACCGCGATGAACAGGAAGGTGACAGACGGCTAGCAACGTGTACGGTAAGCCCTTTAAAAGTGCGGGGGAGGTGGGGAGGAGGGGAGAAGGGGCGAGAAGGGGGGAGAGGGGGGGGGGGGGGGGGAGAAGGAGTGGAGACACTTTTAAGAAGCCAAACATCTTTTAATAAGCCACAGATACACACCTGTGAAGTTTAGCAGGCATTTAATATTACCGGTCGGTTTTTACCTGGTTCTGAAAACTCGTGCTTACCTTTTTTTTTTCCCCAATGAGCCAATGAAAATGCCCGGTCAGCAAAGGAGATTAACTAAAACTACCTAGGGCTATCTCGACCACCTACAGCGACGTGGCAACCCCACTTTAACTGCGCCTACGACTACAAAAGTATCGATTTTCTCCAATGGCGCCCAACATGTTGAAACATTCGCTGCGACCATACAGAGGCCGCGACTAGATCCCAGAATGCGGGAACTCCTCGCGACCACGAAGGAGACTCACCAGAGACCACCGGCGAACATGTGGCGAGCATGAAGCGAGCGCAGAGTCTCCTGCACACGCCTAAAAAGTGGCCTAAGTGGGACAGGCAGACCAAGATCTTTTTAAGGCCCTCGATTCAAAAATATTACCTATCCATGTTCTCCAGAGATGCTGCCTGGCCTGCCTGGTTACTCCAGCACTCTGTGTCCTTTTCTGCATTAACCAGCATCTGCAGTTCTTTGTAACGACAAGCTCATTTTGTTGTGGGTTAGTATCTTTGGGAAACCACGTTAAAAAACCATCAACATTGCAGTTTCAGATACCACAGCGTAATGCTGTGCACCTAATACATGTGTCAACAAAACGAGCCTTGTTTCAACTGTTAATTTTGAAGGCAACCACTACTTTCTTTAGTGTTTAGTGAGTGCAGCGTCGGTTCACCAGGTCAATTCCCGGGATGGCGGGGCTTTCATATGTTGATAGAATGGAGCGGCCGGGCTTGTATACTCTGGAATTTAGAAGGATGAGAGGAGATCTTGATGAAACATGTAAGATTATTAAGGGTCTGGACACGCTGGAGGCTGGATACATGTTCCCGATGTTGGGGGAGTCCAGAATTGGAATCATAAGATAAAGGAGTAGGCCATTTAGGACTGAGATAAGAATAAGGGGAAAGCCATTCAGAATGGAGATGAGGAAACATTTTTTCACACAGAGGATTGTGAGTCTGTGGAATTCTCTGCCTCAGAGGGCGGTGGTGGCTGGTTCTCTGGATGCTTTCATTAGAGAACTAGACAGAGCTCTTAAAAATAGCGGAGTCAGGGGATATGGGGAGAAGGCAGGAACGGGGTACTGATTGTGGATGATCAGCCATGATCACATTGAATGGCGGTGCTGGCTCGAAGGGCTGAATGGCCTACTCCTGCACCTATTGTCTATTGTCTATTGTTTTAGTTTAGAGATACAGCATGGCAACAGGCCCTTCAGACCACCAGGTCCGCACCGACCAGCGATCTCTGCACACTTAACACTATCCTACACACACTAGGGACAATTTAAATGTTTACCAAAGCCAATTGACCTACACACCTGTACGTCTTTGGAGTGTGGGAGGAAACCGGAGATCCTGGATAAAAACCCCACGAGGTCACGGGGAGAAGGTACAAACTCCATACAGACAGCACCCGTAGTCAGGATTGAACCCGGGTCTCTGGCGCTGTGAGGCAGCAACTCTACCGCTGCGCCACCATGCCGCCCCAATCCGTAAGGATGATATTACATTTCTACTTAAAGCTTAATAAACTCAAAACTGAAGCCTAAAATCAGGACAAATAGACAAAAATCCATTCACGTGTGCTGTAACGAAACACATGAAGGACGGCCTCATCTTTCATTTTTCCAATTTATTTTCGCCACGTCTCTTGGACCTCACCCCGTGATGGGGGAGTGGAGGAGAAGCGACAGCTGGCCCCGATGATGGCGGCACGGAGGCGCAGCGGTAGAGTTGCTGCTTTACAGCGCCAGTGACCCGGGCTCGATCCTGACTACGGGCGTACGGAGTTTGTACGTTCTCCCCGTGCCCTGCGTGGGTTTTCCCTGGGAGCTCCGATTACCAGAGATGTGCGGGGTGTTGCAGGCCAATTGGGTTTTGATAACATTGTAAATTGTCCCTGGTGTGTAGGATAGTGTTAATATACATGGCGATCGCTGGTCCACACATACTCGGTGGGCCTGAAGGGTCTTTCTCCATGCCTAACTATCTCTAACCTAAATTGAACCAAACCAAAGATAGAACTAGCGTGAATGGGTGATCGATGGTCTTTGTGGACTGAAGGGCCTGTTTCCATGCTGCATCTATAAACTGCACTAAACTAAACATGAATGTGAATGGGTGCTCGATGGTCAGTTCAGCGTGGATCCGATGAGCTGAAAGGCATGTTTCCACGCCTGCATCTCTAATCTAAACTAAACTAAATTAAACTAAACAGAATGAATGTGGTTAAACACAAATTGGAGGAACAGCATCTCATATTCCGCTTGGGCAGCTTGCGGCCCTGTGGTATGTATTTGATTTCTCTCACTTCGGGTAGCCCCGGCATTCCCTCTCTCTCTATCCCTCCCCCGCCCAAGTCGCACTAGCTTTTCGTTTTCACCCTGCAAACAGTCTGTTTCCTATGCCATCGTCACTTTTTTTGCATATCTTTCATATCATTGTTCGTTATCTCTCCGCATCACCGCCTACATCTCTCGTTTCCTTTATCCCTGACCAGTCGGAAGATGGGTCTCGACCCGAAACGTCACCCATTCCTTCTCTCCAGAGATGCTGCCTGCCCCGCTGAGTTACTCCAGCATTTTGTGTTTACCTTCCTTCGATTTAAACCAGCATCGGCCGTTCTTTCCGACACATAGTATGCATGTGAACGGGTGATCGATCGATGGTCGATGGGCCGAAGGGCCTGTTTCCATATTGTATGTGTCAATCAATCAAAAACAGACCTACAAGGGATTTAGTACATTGCCAGAAAGGAACCCCCAGGACACGGTCACATAACAATGAAGTGCAGTAATCCACGGTTCAACATATTGTAATGGACCGTAAAGGAGCCTGCAGTCAAGCAGAGATCTGAGGCTTTGTTCTTCTTTTATGATCATCCAAGCTCAGTGGGGAGACTCCGGTAATACACTCTAAATATACCACTGCAAACGCTAGGCAGTATCATGTTTGCCTGCGACTGCTTCAATAGCATAGCAACACTCCAACATTAAAGACCCACGCGCGGGACTTGTCTTCAGCCCGCCGTGTCTTGGCGATAAGGGCCGAGAATTGATGCTCCTCGCATGCGTCACACCGTTTACAACGAGAAATGAATCGATAACAACCTCTGCAGTCATTCAGGGCTCCAGCATCTGCAGTTCCTTTCTACACACATGTACAGTATGCTGGTGCCTTACATTCTTGATTAGAACGGGTGTCGGAGGTTAAGAATAAGGAGGAAGCCATTTAGAACGGGAGATGAGGAAACACTTTTTCACACACGCAGTTGTGAGTCCGTGGAATTCTCTAGCCTCAGAGGGCGGTGGAGGCCGGTTCTCTGGATACTTTCAAGAAGAGAACTAGAGAGGGCTGTTAAAGATAGTGGAGTCAGGGGATATGGGGAGAAGGCAGGAACGGGGTACTGATTGGAGATGATCAGCCATGATCACATTGAATGGCGGTGCTGGCTCGAAGGGCCGAATGGCCTACTCCTGCATTTTTTGTCTAGTGTCTATTATGGGGAGAAGGCAGGAGAATGGGGTTAGGAGGGAGAGATAGAGCAGCCATGATTGAATGGCGGAGTAGACTTAATGGGCCGAATGGCCTAATTCCACTCCTATCCCTTATGACCTTATGATCTTTTCTATGATCATTGCCTTCCCGTAGAACAGTGAATTGACTTTAATGTAAAAAGTTGGAAAGGATGTTGTTTTAATTCTCTGTTAAACTCATTTTAACTGCATTGATTCCACTTAGACATTAATGTAACCGCTGCTGTGAAACGCTATTAAGCAGGATTTTATGGGCACCTCGTGAGTACAATAACGAGTGAACTTACCCCTGAAGAGCCTTCTCTCCAAACCAATCTCCCTTCCCCAACGTGCGAAGAAACACAGCTTCCTCGTTTGACGATTCTTCCCGAGTTACATTCACCTGCCAACAAACCAAAGCACATCGTCACTTATAGTACTGGGAACGCCACAGCGTTGATCTCCAATCCCAATTTCCCTTTCCTGTTGTGCCGGTGTACAGTTGGGGAGCACATTGACACTGGTTGCATCGCGGACTGGTTCGACAACTTGAACGCCCAGGAGGGAAGAAGATCGCAAAAAGTGGTGAACGCCGCCTCGTCCATCACGGCTACAGACCTCCGCACCGTCGAAGGGATCCACTGGAAAAGGCAGCCAGCATCGCCGGAGACATACACCACATTGACCACGCACTCATTTCACCCCTGCCATCGGGAAGAAGGTACAGCAGCTCGCAAACGGTAACGTCCAGTATCAGGAGAAGCTTCTTCTCCACAGCCATCAGGCTATTAAACGCTACAACCTTCAAATAGACACCAAATAGAAGATAGACACAAAGTTCTGGAGTAGCTCAGCGGGTCAGGCAGCATCTTTGGAGGAAAAGGATGGGTGACGTTTTGGGTCGAGACCCTTCGCCAGATGGGTCTGAAGAAGGGTCCAGACCTGAAACAACACCCACAATGCTGATGCTGCCTGACCCACTTCTTCTTTCGTGTGGCGTGCACAGCCTAGAGTTGTAGGACAACTAGTTCTATTTGATCTTCCGTGTGTGCACGTCGAGTTGATTGCATTAGTCGAAACAGGGCGGACCACGCGAAGGTTGCAACCTTCCACCCCCCTGACACACTGAGCTCCTTCAGCACTTTGTGTTAATCTTTGGTATAAACCAGCGTCTGCAGTTCCTTTCTACACACATGTATGCTGTTGCCTGGCTAACCTGTTGATTTAGGTTAGGGTTATGGTTAACTTGGCAGCATGGGTCAGCGGTGGAGTTGCCGCCTTTACAGGGCTTGCAGCGCTGGAGACCCGGGTTTGATCCCAACTACGGGTGCTGTCTGTATGGAGTTTGTACGTTCTCCCCGTGACCACGTGGGTGTTCTCCTAGATCTTCGGTTTCCTCCCACGCTCTAAAGATGAACAGTTATGTAGTTAAACTGGCTTGGTAAATGTAAAACGAATTGTCCCTAGTGCGTGTAGGATAGTGTTAATATGTGGGGATCGCTGGTCGGCGCAGGCCCGGTGGGTTGAAGGGCCTGTTTCCACGCTATATCTCTAAGCTAAACTATTCTTAGGCCCCCTTCGGTCTTGGCTGACCATGGATGTCTCCAGGGGGCTATTCCCTATGTGCGTGACTTTGTTTATCGTGGGGAGACTGGTGCACAGACAGCCACCCAGATCCATCCTTGACAGATCTGGGTCAGGATCCAGTGGCATGGAGTCCATGACGACCAGAGACCCTTTACTGCTGCAGCCTTCATCCGCCTTCCCAGCTGTTGTGACGCTCCACTAAGGTCAGCCATCGTCCTCCGCCTGTTCCACCGTTGAGATCTTGGTTGGATTGCTCTTTGTCAGAGACCCCCCCCCCTCGACCTTACCGCCATGGGTGGCCCTACCAGGAGCACAGCTCCAGACGGCATCGCTCTCAGGATCTCAGGTCCACACAAGCTTCTCCACCACGACAAGGTGACAATCTAAACTAAACTAAACTAAACTTAACTCACTCATTGAAAAGCAAGAAATAAATTGTTTAGATACTCTGTTCTGTTCCATGTTCTAGTTTACTCATGTAACATCAACTTATTTTAGCAGAGGAAAGAGTGCTTTAAGCTGGAAAGTATAGAGAAGATTCACAGGGTTGCTGCCAGGACTCTAGGCCCTTATCTATAGGGAGAGATTGAGTTTATTCCTTGCGTAGGAGGCTAACGGGTGATCTTATAGATGTGTATAAAATAATGTGTGGAATTTAGTTTAGTTTAAAGATACAGCACGGAAACAGGCCCTTTGGCCCGCAGAGTGCACGCCGACCGGCATCCTGACTACGAGTGCTGACGGTACGGAGTTTACTAGCACTATCCTACGGACCAGGGACCAATTACAATTTTTACCAAAGCCAAATTAAACTACAAACCTGGACGTCTTTGGAGTGTGGGAGGAAACCGAGGCACCTGGAGAAATCCCACGCAGGTCACGGGGGGGGAACGTACAAACTCCTTTCAGACAGCACCTGTAGTCAGGATCGAACCCGGGTCTCTGGCTCTGTAAAGGGCCTGTCCCACTTTACGAGGTAATTCACAAATTCTCCCGAGTTATTCACGAATTCTCTCGGGTTTTCCCCTTGATTCAAACTCGCAGAATGTTCGTAACGGGTCCGTAGGAGGCCGTAGGAGTCCGTAGATATATCATAAACCGGCCGTCGGTACTCGGGGCATCCTCCCGACTACTTTTTTTTTACTCGTGGACATTTTTTATCAGGCTGGAAAAAACGTCCCGACTTACCTGATGCCCCGAGTACCTACGGTTGGCATAACGAGCCGCTACGATAAACCCACGGACTCCTACGGACCCGTTACGGACATTCTGCGAGTTTGAATCAAGGGGAAAATTCGGGAGAATTCATGAATAACTCGGGAGATGGGTGACGTTCTGGGTTGGGACCCTTCTTCAGAATCTAGCGGATCCAGAGTTTAGCCCACAATCGTGTTTGGGAGTTCCTTTGAAATAACTTGGGTAGGAAGAAAATGTCATAAAGATTGAAGGAAGATGCATCTTGATAGAAATGTAGTAAGTAATCACAAAAAATGCCAATGTAACTCAGCAGGTCAGGCAGCATCTCTGGAGGACGTGGGTAGGAGACATTTCTGGTGGGATCCCTCCTTCAGACTTTGTCGGAAGATGTCGCCTGACCCTCTGAGTTATTCCGGAACTTTGTGCTCCATGCGAGATTCCAGCACCTGCAGTTCCTTGAGTCCTGAAATTCTTCACTATTGTGAGTTACTCCAGAGCTGGGCAACACGGTGGCACAGCGGCAGTGTTGCTGCCTTACAGCGCCAGATACCCGCGTTTGATCCCAACTACGGGTGCTTGTCTGCACGGGGTTTGTACGCTCTCCCCGTGACCGCATGGGTTTTCTCCGAGATCTTTGGTTTCCTCCCATACTCTAAGGACGTGCAGGTTTGTTGGTTCATTGGCTTGGTGTGAATGTAAAATTGTCCCAAGTGTGTGTAGGATAGTGTTAATGCGCGGGGATCGCTGGTCGGTGTGGACTCGGTGGGCCGAAGGGCCTGTTTCCGCGCTGTATCTCTGAACTAAACTATACTAAAATAAAATCCTTCGCTCCATCGATGCTGCCGCACACTCTGAGTTTCTCCAGCAATTTTGTCTACCTTAAACTAAAATAAACTTTATCATCCTCACAAGATTCCAGCATGTACAGTGCCTTGCGTTTAGAACAACGTTGATGTGCACTGAATCCTTTACTATTGTGTACGCACATTAATGTTAATAATTGCGCATAATATATGAATTATCTTGCAAGAAGTGGACCGTAAATTTTCATAAGCGTTAAGGCTTGAAGGAAGATAACGCAAATATTATTAAAACGACAAAACATTTTCATTTAAAATTATTCATTTTGTACCCGACATTGTCCAAATGTAGAGTTGTGACGTAGACAATAAGTATGTTAGAATCAACTTTGAGGTCAAATTGTCACTGAAGGCCATGGAGTGAACAGAACGAGATGATCGATCTACAGGCACCAACAGCATATCACCATGTGCACCTTTATTGGATGAATCTAACATTAATCCCACAGTTTATAGTTGGGATGTGTCACTGCATTGTTTGGGAGCACCTTCATCCAATAGACAACAGACAATAGGTGCAGGGGTAGGCCATTCGGCCCTTCGAGCCAGCACCGCCTTTCACTGTGATCATGGCTGATCATCCACATTCAGTACCCCGTTCCTGCCTTCTCCCCAAGACTGCAAGAAATTGCAGAGATTTGTCGACGTTGCCCAGACCATCACGCAAACCTACCTCCTTTCCATTGACTCCACCTACACGTCACGCTGCCTCGGCAAGCCCAGCAGCGTAACCAAGGAGTAGTCTCGTCCCCGGTCACTCTCTCTTCTCCCCTCTCCCATCAGGCAAGAGGTACAGAAGTTTGAAAACGCGTACCTCCAGATTCAGGGACACTTTCTTCCCAGCTGTTATCAGGCAACTGAACGGCCTTCTCACCGGTTAAGGTGCGGTCCTGACCTCCCATCTACCTCATTGGAGACTTTTAAACTATCTTTAATCAGAGATAGACACAAAATGCAGGAGCAACTCAGCGGGTCAAGCAGAATCCTTGGAGAAAAGGAACCTATTCCTTGTCTCCAGAAGCCGCCTGATCCGCTGAGTTGCTCCAGCATTTTGGGTCTCTCTTCGGTGTAATCCAGCATCTGCATTTCCTTTTTACATATCTTTAATCGGATTTTGCTGGACTTTAAGCAGGAAAAATGTTCCCCATGCAGGAAAAAAATTCCCCATGTTGGGGAGAGTCCAGAACCAGAGGTCACAATTTTAGAATAAGGGGTAGACCATTTAGGTCTGAGATGAGGAAAAACTTTTTCAGCCAGAGAGTTGCGAATCTGTGGAATTCTTTGCCGCTGAAGGCAGTGGAGGCCAATTCACTGGAGGTTTCCAAGAGAGAGTTAGATTTAGGCTGAGGGAATCAAGGGATATGGGGAAAAAGCAGGAACGGGGTACTGATTTTGGATGATCAGCCATGATCATATTGAATGGCTCGAAGGGCCGAATGGCCTTCTGCTGCACCTATTTTCTATGTTTCTATGTTTCTATGTTTACATTGGACTAAATGTTATACCTTTTATCCGGAATCAGTACATGGTGGGCAGCTTGGATGTAATAATGTGTAGTGTTTCCACTGACTGGATTGCACTCAACACAAAAGCTTTTCACTGTACCCCAGTACACGTGACAATAATAAACTGAACTATCATTTATTCTTGGCCCTTTATATAATGATAATGGTCTCAAGTCTTGACCTCAATTCCTCAAAACTGAAAGAGTGACAGGTTTGAGATTGAACCTGCAAATGTAGTCAATAATCTCATTGACATGAAAAATATCATAATTAAACCATTAGATGGGGAAAGGCAGCATTCAGATTAAATTAACTTACAATGCAAATGGTATTAATAATTCTGTGTGGCGAAATTAATGCTTTTGCAGATAGAAGCTAAAAATGGCTTAGCAGGCTGAATATTAATATTTCGAGTTCCATCGAAACCAGTTTAGACTTTACACCTTTAGACTTCAGAGATACAATGCAGAAACAGGCCCTGCGGCCCACTGAGCCTGTGTCAACCAGCGATCATCACTTACACTAACTAGCACTATCCTACGCAAAACAGACAATATACAATTTTAACAAAGCCAATTAACCTACAAAACCTGTAGATCTTTAGATTGTGGGATGAAACAGGAGCACCCAGAGAAAACCCACGTAGGTCACGGGGAGAACATACAAACTCCGTACAGACAGCGCCTGTAGTCAGGATCGAACAGGGGTCTCTGGCGCTGTAAGGCAGCAGAACTACTACTGCGCCACCCGTGCTGCCCATCAACGCCACCCTTTAATTGATAGGGCTGATACACAGTCATTTATCCAGGTCAGGGAATCAAGAACTAGGTGACACTGGTTAGAGGTGAGAGGGGCAAGATCTAATAGGAACCTGAGGGGCATGTTTTTTTAAACTCAGATAGTGGTGGGTATAGAATGAAAGAGCTGCCAGAGGAGGTAGTTACCATAACAATATTTACAAGACACCAAATGCTGGAGTAACTCAGCGGGACAGGCAGCATCTCTGGATAGAAGGAACGGGCGACGTTTCGGGTCGAGACCCTTCCTCAGACTGATGTCCGGGGAGTGGGCGGTACAGAGATGAAAATATAGTCGGAGACAGGAAGACCGGTCGGAGAACTGGGAAGGGGGAGCGGATGGAGAGAGAGGGAAAGCAAGGGTTGCTTGAAGCTGGAGAGGTCAATGTTCATACCGCTGGGGTGTAAGCTGCCCAAGCGAAATATGAGGTGCTGTTCCTCCAATTTGGCAAGGATGAGTTGGGCCGAAGGGCCTATTTCAGTGCCGTCTGATTCTATGACTCCAATTAATTGTGGAAATAGGTTGCACAAAATTCCCTTGCACCATTGCCTAAAGCCACTGTCCCACTTAGGCGATTTTTTTAAAATCGACTACAGGCGACTAGGCTGTCGCCACATAGCTGCCAGGGTGTGGCCGGGGGGTATGGTCTCCTCAGTCGTACAAAGAGTCGTACCGTTTTTCTGATCGCCGCTTGGTTTTGAAATGTTCAAAACTTTTCGGTGACTGTCGGCGCCCGCGGGCTTGGCGCCAACGATCGTAGCCTGACGGAGGCGCTGTCGTAGGTTGTCGCCAGGATGACGTAGGTTGTCACCCAGGTGACCCAAGTCGTCGCCGGTGCTGACTTCGGTGAATTCCATTGGCGACTGTGTACGTCAACCGGCGACAGGTACCGGTGACTGAGTTGCCTTACCTGGTCGTTGCTTGCGCGGGCGGACGTAGGTTGGCGTAAGTGGAAAGGCCCTACATCCCCTACAATCAAAATGTGGAATACAGAAATGTCGGAGACTCTTCATCTGGAGAGATTGAGGCTTGTCCTAATGGACAGGTTAGATCTCTTCAGAGGGATATGGTCTCCATATATTGAATATTTACAGAGTCATAATGGCTCGGTACGAGGGCTTGACTGAGGCCTGAATATTAGAATGGATGAAGAAAGAAATATAATAAATCATGCCCATATCTCCAATGACGGAATAACGATTAATACTCCATTCGTTTTCATATTTTTTTCATTATTTATCTCTATCTTTTCTTACTTTATAAAAAATAATTAAAAAAGCGTATAGAAGCATATAGTCCTAAATCTCAATATTAGTAATAATATTAATATTATTTATTTAATGATGTATTTTTGTTTATGTAAAATATTGCAATTTTCATACATATGTTTCTATAATAAAAAAATATTCATCAAAAAAAAAAAAAAAAAAAGGTTGTCGTAAGTGTGGTTGTAGGTGGACGTCCCAATGGTCGCCGGTTGCTGCAGCTTGACGCCGACTAGGTGGTAAGTTGTCGTAGACATTGTCGTAGACATTGTCGGGGGGTGTGGGGTCCAGTCGCCGGTTTTTCAGCGACTTGCTACGACTATGACAGTCGCCGGCAATCGCCGAAAGAAATCGCCTGACATAGAACATGGGTGCAGGAGGAGGCCATTCGGCCCTTCGTGCCTAAGTGGGACAGGCACATAAATCTCCTCCTTGACCACCTCTCATGCAAAAGGCGGCACGGTGGCGCTGCGGTAGAGCTGCTGCCTTGCAGCGGCAGAGACGTGGGTTCGATCCTGACTGCGGGTGCGGCCTGTACAGAGTCCGTACGTTCTCCCTTGTGACCTGCGCCTAATCCATCATAATTAAGCAGCGGTATATCATCCATAATCATCATCGGCAAAATTATTAACACTCCAATTGTTCCAAAACTGCAGCTCGCTCTGCTTTGCTAAGATTAGTGGCATCGCATAAGCATGCCTCATCTCCTGTGAAATGTATAAATTAGTCATTTTTCCTAAGCACGTCAACCAGTACAACTGTCAGAAGTAATTTTAACGTTTAAATTTCATTCTTACAAAAGACCGACGTATTCCTGTCAAGAGCTGAAACTGCCTCAGGCAACTGGCTTAGTGGAGCGATTGGTGTACATGAAAAAATGAAGTATTTAAAATTAATTTCCATTATAATAACGATTATAAAAGGTGCCAACACCATTGTGACAGCACTAAGTAGGTGCTGGTTGAGGGACTTCAGGGAGTTGGAATTATGTGGCACTTTGAAGATAATAGCATTGGTTATCTGTCTAAACACCTGTACTATTTCATAAATTCATAGTTGGCAGGAACAGGATTCGGCCCATCAAGTCTACTCCGCCATTCAATCTAGGCTGATTTATCTCACCCTCCAAACCCCATTCCCCTGCCTTCTTATACTTTCAAGAGAGTGCAAGATAGGGCTCTTAAAGATAGCGGAGTCAGGGGATATGGGGAGGGAACGGGGTACTGATTGGGAATGATCAGCCATGATCACATTGGATGGTGGTGCTGGCTTTGAGTGGGCCGAATGGCCTACTCCTGCTCCTATTGTCTATTGTCTATTGTCTATTGTCCCCGTAGCCCCTGACACCCGTACTAATCAAGTATCTATCCATCTCTGCCTTAAAAAATATCCATTGACCTGGCCTCCACAGCCTACAATGGCATTCCTAACTGTCACTGTCGCAGTCATGTTGTCACTTGCGGGCGGAGCACCAAGGCAAATTCCTTGTATGTGAATACTTGGCCAATAAACTTATTCATTCATTCAGTCAATTAATTCCACAGATTCACCTAAAGGAAAGCCCTTTAATTCTGAGGCTGTGACCTACGGTTCTAGACTCTCTCACTTGTGGAAACATCTTCTCCACATCCACACCATCCAGGCCTTTCAATATTCGGTAAGTTTCAATGAGGTCCCCCCTCCCACCATCCTAAAATCCAGCGAGTACAGGCCCAGTGCCGTCAAACGCTCATCGTATGTTAACCCACTCATTCCTGGGATCATTCTCGTAAACCTCCTCCGGGACCCTCTCCAGGGCCAGCACATCCTTCCTCAGATTATGGGGTCCAAAAGCGCTCACAACACTCCAAATGCGGCCTGACCAGCGCCTTATAGAGCCTTGGCATTACATCCAAGGTCCATGTTATCCCTGTTCCTCATCCACTCACTTCACACCACAGGAAATCTACAGAGGCCAGTTAACCTCAAATGGTCTTTGGGATGTGGGCGGAATTCGGAGCACCCGGAGGAAATCAACGGGGTCTTAGGGAGAACGTGCCTATTCTTCCACGCTGACTGCACCCGAGGTCAGGATCAAACCTGCGTCCCTGGTGCCACGAGGCAGAGGCTCGACCAGTAGCACTCTATCCAGCACTCCACTCTATCCTGGCCTATCAACATGTATCATGGATCTTGTAACATGTATATATGTTGGCGTGTCCGTGTGTTAAAAGCAGCCCCTTCAGTTGTTATGGGGCTGTCTCAGCCAGAATTAGGCCATCGCCACACAGAGGAATTCAATGAACCTGCAGCCGTGAAATAAATTGGTAATCAGCTATTCTCTGGGAGAAGAGGAAGAACTGAGTAACATTTAACTTAAGATGGTCACAAAAAGCTGGAGCAACTCAGCGGGTCAGGCGGCCATCTCTGGAGAAAAGGAATAGGTGACGTTTCGACTCGAGACCCTTCCACAGACTGCGAGCCAGGGAGAGGGAAATGAGAGCTATAGGCTGCTCTGTCAAAAAAATATTAAGTATATCAAATTTTGAGAAGCAGAGACAGTCAGAACCTTTTTCCAAGGTGGAAATGTCAAGCG
The DNA here is from genome assembly GCA_035221665.1 of Okamejei kenojei. NCBI lineage: Eukaryota > Metazoa > Chordata > Chondrichthyes > Rajiformes > Rajidae > Okamejei > Okamejei kenojei. The sequence continues at coordinate 51,724,309 of CM069145.1, forward strand.
GTTTAAAGGAGGGTGTGCGGGCAAGCTCTGTTACACAGAGGGTGGTGGGTGCCTATGAACACATTATCATTATACTCCGCAGTTTGAGGAGCATCCTCCCTTCCGAGACCACCTCCCATGGATCCAACTCCGGCCCCCCGGGATGGAGGCAGCCTTCCTGATGAGTTTGTTAATCTTAAAACTTTAGAGATGCTTCACGGAAATAGGCCCTTCGGCCCACCGAGCCTGTGCCGACCAGCGATCGCCCCGGACACTCGCGCTATCCTACACACGCTAGGGACAGTTTACAATTTTACTGAAAGCCAATTATCCTACAAACCTGTACGTGTGGGAGGAGGCCAGAGCACCTGGAGAAAACCCGCGCAGGTCACGGGGAGAACGTGCAAACCCCGCGCAGACAGCACCCGTAGTCGGGATCGAACCCGGGTCTCTGGCGCTGTCAGCCAGCAGCTCTACCACTGTGTCACTGTGCCGCACTTTAGTAGCCGTGCTGTTGCTTCAGTAGCAGCAGCGTATTAAGTGAGGTAGAGATGAAGTATGACAAAAATGCTGGAGAAACTCAGCGGGTGAGGCAGCATCGATGGGGAGAAGGAATAGGCGACGTTTCTAGTCGAGACCCTTCTTCAGACTGATGTCGGGTGGGGGGAGGCGGGAAAAAGAAAGGAAGAGGCGGAGACAGTGGGCTTGTGGGAGAACTGGGAAGGGGGAGGGGGTGGGGAAGGAAGGAGAAAGCAGGGACTACCTGAAATTGGAGAAGTCAATGTTCATACCGCTGGGGTGTAAACTACCCAAGCGAAATAGGAGGTGTTGTTCCTCCAATTTGCGGTGGGACTCACTCTGGCCATGGAGGAGGCCCAGGACAGAAAGGTCGGATTCGGAATGGGAGGGGGAGTTGAAGTGCTGAGCCACCGGGAGATCAGGTTGGTTGTTGCGAACTGAGCGGGGGTGTAGGGCGAAGCGGTCGCCGAGCCTGCGCCGATGTAGGGAAGTTGACATCTAGAGCAGCGGATCTTAGAGATGGAGTAAGGTATGCTTACATTCATTGGATGGGGCATTGAGGATAAGAGTCAGGAAGTCGTATGCTGCAGTCGTTGTATAAGACTTTGGCGAGGCCGCATGTGGTGCATTGTGTGCAGTTCTGGTTGCCCCACTACAGGAAGGATGACTGGGCTTTGGAAAGATCATGAGTGATCGGAGTAGAATTAGGCCATTCGGCCCATCAAGGCTACTCCGCCATTCAATCATGGCTGATCAATCTCGCCCTCCCAACCCAATCCTTCTGCCTTCCTCCCCATAACCCCTGACACCCGCACTGATCAAGAAACACCCGTACTAATCAAGTGCCAGAATGATGCCCAGATTAAAGGGTACTAACCGAAGGACAGACAGATGCTGAGGGAAGACCTGATAGGCGTATATAATATTGTGAGAGGGATAGACAGGGTAGACCGTCAGAACCTTTTACCCCTGCGTAAAAATGTCAAAGACCGGAGGGCTGGCTTTGAGATGAGAGAGGCAATGTTTAACGGAGATGTCCGGGGCACGTTTTTTTTTACACAGAGAGTGGTGGGTGACTGGAACGTACTTCCAGAGGTGGTGATGAAGGCAGATACGAATAGCAGTGTTTAACAGACATTTGGATGGGTACGTGGACATGCAGGGAATGGAGGATATGGTTCCCGTCCAGTTTCAGGGACAGTTTCTTCCCAGCTGTTATCAGGAAGCTGAACCATCCTCCCAACAACGAGAGAGCAGTCCTCAGCTGCTCTCTACCTCATTGGAGACCCTCGGACTATCTTTGATCGGAGTTTGCTATCTTTAACTAGGACTAAGCGATATTCAGGTAATTCCCATTCTCATGCACCCTGTGGGTGGCTTGAATGTAGTCGCATATTCTACTGACTGGTTAGCACGCACAGCTTTTCACTCTACCTCAGCAGAGTTGCCAATAAACTAAACTCAAACTAAACTAGAAGAGATTAGTTTAACTTGGCAATATGTTCGGCATGGATGCGATGGGCCGAAGGGCCTGTTTCTGTGCTATACTGATCCATGTATTTATAATTCTAGAAGCCACAATCCAGCTTGGTTGTCAGTGCACCCCAAGTCAAATAATTAATTTCCACAGACAACTTACCTTTCCTTTGCTAATAATGAAGAACGTATCTCCTCGTGCCCCTTGTCTGATGATGTACTCCCCATCTTCATAGTAAGTCTGTGAGGAAAATGAAAACAAAACCCATTACCATTTTGTGGAGACAACAAACTGCGGGCAGAGGCGATTAGGATCATGGAAACATAAATGAATGAACGAATGAATAAGTTTATTGGCCAGGTATGTACACATACAAGGAATTTGCCTTGGTGCTCTGCTCGCAAGTAAGCTTGCAAACATAGAAACATAGAAAATAGGTGCAGGAGTAGGCCATTCACCCCTTCGAGCCAGCACCGCCATTCAATGTGATAATGGCTGATCATCCAGGATCAGTATCCCGTTCCTGCTTTTTCCCCATATCCCTTGATTCCGTCAGCCCAAAGAGCTAAAGCTAATTCTCTCTTGAAAACCTCCAGTGAATTGGCCTCCACTGCCTTCTGCGGCAGAGAATTCCATCATGGCTGACGGTTGATCATGATCAGCCATGATCAGAGTGAATGGCGGTGCTAGCTCGAAGGGCCGAATGGCCTACACCTGCACCTATTGTCTATTGTCTATTGTCTATTGTCTACAGATTCACAACTCTCTGAGTTCAAAAAGTTCTTCCTCATCTCAGGCTTAAATGGCCTACCCCTTATTCTTAAACTTTGACCCCTGGTTCAGGACTCCCCCAACATCGGGAACATGTTTCCTGCATCTATTCTGTAAGATCCCAGCTCATCCTTCTAAATTCGAGTGAATCCAAGCCCAGTCGACCCATTCTTTCATTATATCGGCATGCATCACAGCATGGCTTGGGAACTGCTCCATCGCAGGAAATCGCAGCGGATTGTGGATGCTGCCAGGACCATCACGCAAACCAACCTCCCTTTCATCGGGCAAGGCCAGCAGCATAATCAAGGACGGGTTGCACCCAGGCCCCTCCCTCTTCTCTCCTCTCCTCTCCTCCCTCTGTGAAAACGCACACCTCCAGATTTAGCTTTAGTTTTAGTTTTTAGAGATACAGCACGGAAACAGGCCCTTCGGCCCACCGAGTCCGTGTCGACCAGCGATCCCCGCACACTAACACTATCCTACAAACACTAGGGACAACTTACACTGATACCAAGCCAATTAACCTACAAACCTGTACGTCTTTGGAGTGTGGGAGGCAACCGATAAACTCGAAGAAAACCCACGCAGGTCACGAGCAGAACGCGCAAACTCCGTACAGACAGCACTCGTAGTCAGGATCGATCCTGGGACTCTGGCGGTGAAAGCACCGTAAGGCAACAGCTTTACGCTGCGCCAGTGAGGCGGCAATACATGCAGGCGCGCTCAGTAGACCATTTCTGTACACTTGCTAATTGAGGATCAGGGTTATGGCAATACTCTACTAGACTGTTTGTGTGCAAAAGTATTTCACTGTGATAGCAATTTTGCACATGCGACAATAATCGCACCATTGGATATGAATATTATGTGTCGGCAGATAATAGTTGGTCTTGGCACCGTGTTTGACACGGGCATTGTGGGCCGAAGGATGTGCTGGCACTAGAGAAGGTCCAGAGGAGGTTTACAAGAATGGGCCTGTACGCTCTGGAGATTAGAAGAATGAGGGGGGGGGCATTGGAATGTACAGAATAGTGAAAGGCTTGGATAGAGTGGATGCGGAGAGGATGCTCCCACCAGTGGGAGAGTCTAGGACCAGAATTAAAGGATGTTCTTTCAGGACGGATATGAGGAGAAATGTCTTTAGTCCGAGCGTGGTAAATCTGTTAGAATTCTTCGCCACAGAAGGCAGTGGAGGCGAAGTCAGTGGATATTTATCAGGCAGAGATTGATTAGTATGGGTGTCACAGGTTATGGGGAGAAGGCAGGGGAATGGGGTGAGGTAGATCAGCCATGATTGAATGGCAGAGTCGACTTGATGGGCCGATTGGCCTCCTTCTCCTCCTGTTCCTTATGACCGTTCGAACATATGAAGGGCCTGTTCTTGAGCCGTTCTATGTTCTATGTTCTAAATGCAAACAATTCATGCCCAAGGGGGAGGCAGAGAGGCAGCAGCATTTGTTAAAGACTAATATTCACAAAACATTGCTGAAGCAAATCCCCAAAAAAGTTAGTGCTCGATCCTAAATGAAATGCACAGGTGTTTATAACTACATCGTGGTAAATTTCTGGTGGGGAAATTTCTAGTAAATTCACTGATTTTTGCTTCAAAAAGATCAACTTCCTAAGAGGAGATACAGATACAGGCCCTTCGGCCCACCCAGTCCGTACTGGCCAGCGATCACCCCGTGCACTAACACTATCCCACACACACACACACACACGCGAGGGATGATTTTTGAGCATGGTTTGGTAACAGCACCATCCAAGACTGCAAAACACTCCAGAGTGTGGTGGAAGTAGCCCAGTCCCTCACGCAAAGCAGCCTGCCTTCCATTGACTCCAACTACGTCAAGGCCACCAACATTAACAAGGGCCAGTCTCACCCTCGTCACTCCCACTTCTCCCCACTGCCATCAGGTGAGAGGTACAGCAGTGTGAAAACGCACACCTCCAGATTCAGGGACAATTTCTTCCCAATTGTTATCAGGCAACTGAATCTTCTTCTTCTTCTTGCGTTTGAGGCAGCAGAGGTTATGTGGCGGCCTCCAGGCGCTGTAGCCAGTTCAATGTGCTGTTGTGAGGTCTACCCCTCCACCAGGGGGGCGGAGGACTGCGCAGTCGAAAATGACGTGCTGCTGCGCTGTTTGCTGGTCTGCTCCACACACGCAGGCTGCTGATGAACTCAGTCCAGTCTGAAGAAGGGTCTCGACCCGAAACGTCGCCTATCTCCTTCGCTCCTTAGATGCCGCTGCACCCGCTGAGTTTCTCCAGCGTTTTGTGTACCCTCGATTCTCCAGCATCTGCAGTTCCTTCTTTAACACCCCAACGATGCATGTTGGCATTGAACCAGCCGATCCCTGTACGCAGCCGGTTCAGGTCGACACACTCTTTGCGGGGCCGGGTGGGGCGGTGGTGTTCGGTGGAACATTGAATTGAGGAGGTCGCGAGGTCTGATCCCAGCTGGTTCTCCATGCTCCTAGTGTGTTGAAACCGGAGCCACAGAGGGTCGCTGCGTGACGGGAGAAGGGGGCGACCAGATGGCAGGCGTAGAGGTCCCAGTTGCTGTGAGTCCAGGGCGAGGTGGTGCAGGGGATGTTTGACATCCGATGGGGCCTTGCACACCAGCCCGTGGGTGAAGTGCTCTCAGCGAAGCTTGGCGGGTGCAATACCTGCGAGCACCGGCAGAAGATCCATCGGAGTAGGACGTAGGCAGCTGGTTCTGAGAGTAGATGTCCTGGCGCCCCATGGCGATCCAGCCAAGCGACGCAGGAGGTTCGTCCGCGCCGAGACTTTAGCGCGGAGAGCTTCTAAGTGTTGCTTGTCGGTCAGCTGCCGATCTAGTTATGTAGGATATGGGTTATAGGGTAGGGGTGACCCATTGAGGGTGACGGTTAGCTGGCGTTGAGCTTCCTTGCTGTTCAGGTGAAAGGCCGTTGTGGTGGTTTTTTGCCACACTCTGTTTTAGTCTCCAGGTCTTAAGGCAGCCCGTGAAAAGTTCCATATCCGCTGAGAGCACATCCTCCACGTTTGACCAACTCCTGTCCGAATGCAGTAGGGCCAGGTCATCTGTGTATCCATACTGGCGCGAGGTCGTGCGCGGCAGATCGCTGATGTAGAGAGTGAAGCGCGTGGGGGCCAATACCGAGCCTTGGGGGACTCCGTTTCTTGGGAGTCGCTAGATTGTTGGCTAGATTGTACGTCGGAACTGGCGGTCAGAATGGTGTGGAGGAGCTTCAAGACCACTGCAGTTTGAGGCCAACAGGGTGATTGGCAAGGAACCGCCCTAAAAAGGGCGCATGGGGTTGGCGGCTCAGGAATGGTGTGGAGGAGGTTCGACAGAGCCCCACCAGGCCCTGGTGCCACACTGTATCGTATGTGGCGGTGGGGGCCCACCTTGTGACCCTTTTCGAAACTGTCTTCGATGTCATTGGTCAGCTTGACTATTTGGTGGATGGTGCAGTGTCCACGACAAAATCCGGCTTGGTCAGCGGGTAGTTGGGGGTCGACGACCGGATCGAGCCGGGCTAGGGGAAGCTGGTCCAGGAGCTTGTACGGGACACAGAGGAGTGAGGTGGGCCGGTAGTTCCTTGGGTCGTCCGCAGGCTTGTTTGGTTTTGGTAGCGTAATGACCGTGGCTTTCCGCCAGATCTTCGGAATGGACTGACCAATAAGGCAAAGTACACCGCCGAGCAGCCCGCTTTGTAATGGATTTGAGTAGAACTCACAGAGCTAGATCTGGCATTTAGGACCACAGTGTTTCAGGAATTCTGGTTGGATCTTATGAGGACCCTGGGCTTTTCCGCATTTCAATTGAATGATGACAGAAGAGAATCATCTGAATCAACCAGAGAGCAGTGCTGAACTACTATCTACTGTACCTCTTTGGTGACCCTCAGACTATCCTTGATCAGACTTTGCTGGCTCTACCTTGCACTAAGCATTATTCCATTAACATGTAATATGGCTGAAAGATGGCAGATGGAGTTTAATGCTGATAAGTGTGAAGTGCTACATCTTGGCAGGACAAATCAAAATAGGACGTACATGGTAAATGGTAGGGAATTGAGGAATGCTGTGGAACAGAGGGATCTAGGAATAACTGTGCATAGTTCCATGAAGGTGGAATCGCATGTAGATAGGGTGGTAAAGAAAGCCTTTGGTGTGCTGGCCTTTATAAATCAGAGCATTGAATATAGGGGTAGGGAAGTAATGTTAAAATTGTACAAGGCATTGGTAAGACCAATTCTGGAGTATGGTGTACAATTTTGGTCGCCTAGTTATAGGAAGGATGTCAACAAAATAGAGAGAGTACAGAGGAGATTTACTAGAATGTTGCCAGGGTTCCAGCAACTATGTTACAGAGAAAGGTTGAACAAGTTAGGTCTTTATTCTTTGGAGCGCAGAAGGTTAAGGGGGGACTTGATTGAGGTCTTTAAAATGATGAAAGGGATAGACAGAGTTGACGTGGTTACGTTTTTCCCATTGAAGGTAGGGAAGATTCAAACAAGAGGGCATGACATGAGAATTAAGGGACAGAGGTTTCGGGGTAACGTGAGGGGGAACTTCTTTACTCAGAGGGTGGTGGCTGTGTGGAATGAGCTTCCAGCAGAAGTGGTGGAGGCAGGATCGATTTTAACATTTAAGAGTAAAGTGGATAGGTAAATGGACGTGAAGGGAATGGAGGGGTATGGTCTGAGTGCAGGTAGATGGAACTAGGGGAAAACAAATGGTCGGCACGGACTGGAAGGGCCGAGAGGGCCTGTTTCCGTGCTGTAATTGTTATATGGTTATATGGTTATGTATCTGTACACTGTGACTGGCTCCATTGTAATCATGTATTGTCTTTCCTCTGGCTGGTTAGCACGCAACAAAAGCTTTTCACTGTACCTCGGTGCACGTGACAATAAACTCAACTGAACTGAACAGATGCTGCCCAGCTCACTGAATTCCTCCAGCAGTTTGTTTTTTTTCCTTCTCCACCCTTCTGTTAGTTAATTACAATTAATTGAGCTTTAAAAGAGCATTCGGTCTTTACTTTGTATGACATTCCAGCAAATAAAAGATGCTCCGGCTCCGTTTCAAGCTCAGATCTTGCCCGAGGAAAATTGGTGGAGCCTGAGGGCAATGATGTTGAATTTTGACACCAGGCCACAAGTCAGTGCAGTCGTGCTTTTGTTTAAAGTGGCTTGGCATCAATTCATCGGCAACCTCAATAAACACAGCAAACTGTTGAAGGCTGGATCGCCTCGGGGCAACCATCTGGCATGTTCTCAACTTGCAATGAAATTGGAGACTGCCAGAGCAATCGCCCAGGGCAGGCAACGGTGGTACAGCGGTGGAGTCGCTGCCCAGCGACCCGGGTTCAATCCCGACTTACGGGTGCTTGTCTGTACGTTCTCCCCGTGACCTGCGTGGGTTTGCTCCGAGGTCACTCGACAACAAGGGTCAGACTGACCTGATTACATTAGACTTCAGTAAGGCTTTTGATAAGGTTCCTCACAAGGGCTCCTGAACAAGCTCAACCATGTAGGAATAGACGGCAACCTCTTAAAATGGATTGAGATCTTTTTGACGAGGAGACACCAGCGAGTTCTCTTGGAGAGAGGGACGTCTATTGAAACTTCTGTGACATCAGGTGTACCACAGGGGACTGTCATGGTTCCATTGCTCTTCCTACAGTATATCAAGGACATTCCAAATGCAGTTTCGTCCAGAGTTCGACTCTTCGCAGATGATGCCATCATTTATAGAGAGATTAACACTCCAGAAGACAGCTTGTCCTTCCAGAAGGATCTGGATGCTCGCTGTGAGTGGGGAAAATCCTGGCAGATGTCATTCAGTACAACCAAATGTCATACCATGCATGTCTCACTCAAGATGAAACCACTTTTATCGGAATACAACAAGGGTAGCCATACATTGCTTGCTGTCGACCATCACCCATATCTAGGAGTCGGATTGAGCAAAGATTTAAGTTGGGCGACGCATATTAGTCAAGTGTCCAACAAAGCAAATAGAACTCTCGGCCTACTCAAAATAAATTTTCACGCATGTAGTACATCCGTCAAACAGAATGCCTACAAGTCCCTGGTCAGGCCCAAATTGGAGTATTGTGGAGACATATGGGATCCTTTCAACAACAACAAGATCACCCTGGAGAAAGTACACCGCTGAGCAGCCCGCTTTGTAATGGATTTTTGTGTAAATTGTTTGCGTGTCTTGGTTCTTTTCTTGTTCTGTCTGCAGAAACCAAATTTCGTTTGAACTTCCTTTGAGGTTCAAATGACAATAAAAGTGTATTGTATTGTACTGTATTGTATGTAATGACTACAAGCACACATCAAGCGTAAATAATATGCCGACTTCTCTCGGATGGGACACCCCAGAGCTCCGCACAATCAGGCTAAGACTTATTGCAATTTACAAGGAGAATCACAAAATCACACCATCTAATCTCCCGTCATCCCAGAGCACCAACTGCCATGAAACCTGACAAAATAACGGTCCCTGCATCATCAACTCGCTAAATTTCAATAAACAGTGCAACCAATATTCTCTGTACCCAAGGACAATAAGGGACATGTTACCACCCAACACACGTGCTGTTCCCGATGTTAAGTCATTTTAAAAAGGGGATTGAGCAACTAGATCTCCTCAACTTGGTCAAAAAGGCCCACTTCAAAATGGAATCGTTACTCTACTCACTCCGACCTGAGCGAGATAGCCACTGATGAGGTGTTTGCGCAGTAATCAACCAGAACCTGAACCAGATTTTGGGTTTTGCTCCCACACTCCAAAGACGTACAGGTTTGTAGGTTAATTTGCTTGGTATACAGTAAATGTAAAAATTGTCCCTCGTGTAAGATAGTGTAACATGTGGGGTTCACCCAATGGACCGAAGGGCCTGTTACCACACTCCATTTCTAAGCTAATTTGAACTAAACTAGAGGTCAGGAAGGTGTCCAAAAATAACCAAATATAATGGATGGTACACACCGATATTTTTCAAAAGCTGTTGTGTGGGAGGCAGTCCCCAGAAATGGCATCATCTTTTAGACTTTACTTTAGTCTTTAGAGTTACAGCGCAGAAACAGGCCCTTCGGCCCCTCGAGTCCGCACTGGCCGGCAAATCACTCCATCCACTAGCATTATCCTACACATGCTGGGGACAATTTACAATTATTACCGGAGCCCAATTAAACTACAAACCTGTACGTCATTGGAACGTGGGAGGAAACCGGAGCAGCCAGAGAAAACCAACGCAGGATCGAACCCGGGCCTCTGGCGCTGGGAGGCAGCAGCTCTACTAGTTGTGCCACTGAGCAGTCCTTGCCAACTATTCGGCCCAACCACTAGGCCTGCTGGATCTCCCGGCTGCTAACCCATTTAACTCCGCTCGGTCCGCAAAAACCAACCCGACCTCCCGGTGGCTCAGCAATTCAACTCCCCCTCCCATTCCGTATCCGACCTCTCGGTCCTGGGCCTCCTCCACGGCCAGAGTGAGCAACACCACAAGCTGGAGGAACAGCACCTCATATTCCGCTTGGGGAGTCTGCATCCTTTGGGCTTGAACATTGAATTTTCTCAATTCTGTTAACCCTTGCTGTCTCCTCCCCTTCCCACCTCTCCCTCAGCCCTCGGGCCCTGGCATTCCCTCTATCTCTATCTCCCTCCCCCACCCTAGTTGCACTAGCTTCTCATTTTCACACCACAAACAGCTTACAATGGCTTGTTCCCTTTATTATCGATACTCTTTTGCATATCTTTCATTCATTGTTCTTTATCTCTCCACATCACCGTCTATATCTCTCGTTTCCCTGATCCCTGACCAGTCTGAAGAAGGGTCTCGACCCGAAACGTCGCCTATCTCCTTCGCTCCTTAGATGCTGCTGCACCCGCTGAGTTTCTCCAGCTTTTTGTGTAACAACCAATTTAACTCCCCTTCCCGCTCCCACGCTGGCCTTTCTGTCCAGGCCTTCCTCCGTTGCTAGAGTGAGGCCACATGCAAATTGGAATAACAGCACCTGATAATGTCTTTCAAGGATGCAACAAACTTCAGTCTTGCCTGCAGTGAGGTGGGGTTGAGGCTGCAAAGACCTGCACAGAGATGCTCTTCGTTACTGACCAGAGGAGGCTAGCGGTAGAACTGCTGCCTCACAGCGCCAGTGACACGGGTTCAATCCTGACTACGGGTGCTGTCTGTACGGAGTTTAAATGTTCTACCTGTGTCTTCGTCAGTTTTCTCCGGGTGCTCCCATTTCCACCTACCTCCCAAAGACGGGGAGCTTTGTAGATGAATTGGCTTCTGTAAATTGTCCGTATTGTGTAGGGTGGCTTGACGGGTTTTCTCCGAGATCTGTGGTTTCCTCCCTCACTCCAAGGATGTACAGGTTTGTAGGAGAATTGGATTGGTAAATGTTAAAAATTGTCCCTGGTGGGGTGTAGGATGGTGTTAAGTGCGGGGATCGCTGGTCGGAGTGGACCCGGTGGGCCGACGGGCGGTACCTCTAAACTAAACGAAACTAAACTAGATTCCTCGTCCCGGCAGGTCTTGCAGATCGGCCCGTAGCTCCCTGCCCCTGCCCTCTCTGACATACCCATCTGTTCAAGCAACCCCCGCCACCAAGATCACTGGGCAATGTTACACAAGAAAATGCAAAAAGAAAAATCTTGCCATTTCTTTTGCCTGCTGTTATTAATTCAGCGCCATTGTTCTCCACAGACCCATAAGGGGATAAGTTCATAAGTGATAGGAGCGGAATTGACCATTCGGTCCATCAAGTCTACTCCGCCATTCAATCATGGCTGATCTATCTCTCCCTCCTAACCCCATTCTCCTGCCTTCTCCCCGTAACCCCATGACACCCGAGCTAATCAAGAATCTGTCTACCTCGGCCTTGAAAATGTCCATCGACTTCCACAGATTCACCACCCTCTGAGTAAAGAAATTCCTCCTCATCTCCTTCCTAAAAGAACGTCCTTTAATCCTGAGGCTATGACCTCTAGCCCTCGACTCTCCCACTAGTGGAAACAGAGGCACTGGGTCGTGTATTGCCTTTCCGCTGACTGGGTAGCAGGGAACAAAATCTTTTCACTGTACCTCGGTACACGTGTCAATAAACTAAACTTAACACAGTGGTGTAGCTTATAGAGCTGCTGCCTGAGAGCGCCAGGGACCAGGTTCAAAGGTACTTTATCGCATTTCATTAATCCCCTGCACGTGACAAAGATGCCTGACCTGATACCTATCCATGTTCTCCAGAGATGCTGCCTGACCCCACTGAGTTACTCCAACATTTTGTGTCTACATTTAGTATAAACCAGCATCTGCAGTTCATTCTAGTTTTAATTTAGTTTAGTTTAGTTCCACAACGCGGAAACAGGCCCTTCGGCCCACCGTGTCCGCGCCAACCAGCGATCCACGCGCATTAACACTACCCTAAACACACACTAGGGACAATTTACACTTACACCAAGTGTACAAACCCGAGCCAATTTACCTACAAACCTGCACGTCTTTGGAGTGAGGGAGGAAACCGAAGATCTTGGAGAAAACCCACGTGGGTCACGGGGAGAACGTACAAACTCCGTACCGACAGCACCCATAGTCAGGATCGAACCCGGGTCTCTGACGCTGCAAGCGCTGTAAGGCAACAACTCTACCACTGCGCCACTGCGCCGCCGTTATTACAGGGTGAGACCTTAGCTAATCATCATTTATCTCAGAGTTCATCACAGGAGACATTTTAGTTCAGTGATAATTCATTGGCACATGTACTGAAGTGCTGTGAAATTATTTTTTGGAAACGGTTCAGTGACAATCCTACTGTATCTGAGTCATGGCCGGACAAAGTTTCTAAATGTGTCTTTCACCAGCTCTGCGAAAATTCCACACTCTCATTCAGGGTGTCACAGTGGCGCACCGAGTCCTCGCCGACTAGCGATGCCCGTACACTAGCACTATCCTACACATTAGGGACAATTTACAATCTTTACCGACGCCAGTTAACCTACAAACTTGCACGTCTTTGGAGTGTGGGAGGAAACCGGAGCACCCGGGGAAAACCCACGCGGTCACGGGGGAGAACGTGCAAACTCCGTACAGACAGCACGCGAGGTCAGGGTCGAACCTGGGTCTCTGGCGCTGTGAGGCAGCAACTGTACCGGCTACGCTACTGTGCCGCCCCTAACATATCACACTCTGGCCCTCCACTCCGCTCTGGACCACTTGGACAACAACAACTCATATGTCAGGCTGTTATTCATTGACTACAGCTCGGCATTTAATACCATCATCCCATCCCAGCTGGTTACCAAACTCTCAGAACTGGGTCTCTGCGCATCCCTCTGCAATTGGATCCTCGACTTCCTCATTCACAGACCACAGTCTGTTCATATTGATGGAAATGTGTCAGAAATGTGCACGGGAGCACCTCAAGTCTGCGTACTCAGCCCCCTGCTGTGCTCACTCTATACTCATGACTGCATAGCCGGTCATAGTGCGAACTCCATCATCAAGTTCGCTGATGACACCACTGTTGTGGGACGTATCACTGATGGGGATGAATCAGAGTATAGAAGAGAGATCAAGCGACTGTCCATATGGTGCCCAGCACAAAAACCTGGCCCTCAACACCAGCAAAACCAAGGAACTGATTATGGACTTTGGAAGGAGCAGGATGGGGACCCCCAGTCCCGCTTATATCAATGGGTCGATGGTTGAAAGGGACAAGAGCTTCAAATTCCAGGGCGTGCACATCTCTGAAGATCTTTGCTGGTCCGAGAACACAGATGCAATTATCAAGAAAGCACATCAGCGCCTCTACTTCCTGAGAAGATTACGGAGAGTCAGTTTGTCAAGGAGGACTCTCCCGCACTTCTACAAGTACACATGCTGACCGGTTGCATCGTGGCTTGGTTCGGCAACTTGAGCGTCCTGGAGGAAAAGACTACAAAAAGTAGTAAACACTGCCCAGTCCATCATCGGCTCTGACCTTCCTTCCATCGAGGGGATTTACCACAGTCGCCGCCTCAAAAAAGGCTGGCAGCATCATCAAAGACCCACACCACCCTGGCCACACACTCATCTCCCCGCTACCTTCAGGTAGAAGGTACAGGAGCCTGAAGACTGCAACGACCAGGTTCAGGAATAGCTACTTCCCCACAGCCATCAGGCTATCAAACCTGGCTCGGACAAAGCTCTGCACATTAATAACCCATTATCTGTTATTTGCACTTTTATCAGTTTATTTATTCATGTGTGTATATATTTATATAATGGTATATGGACACACTGATCTGTTCTGTAGTCAATGCCGTCTATGTTCTGTGTGCTGAAGCAAAGCAAGAACGTCATTGTCCTATCAGGGACACGTGACAATAAACTCACTTGAACTTGAACTTGAACTGGTTAATAGCCCCAAGGGAACATTTAACCACAAGATTCCTTATTAATCTTTTCTCATTCCCGAAGACCAAAGCTAAAGTAGCCTGTTCCTGTGCAGTTTCTGCATGGTACAGCTCTAAAAAACCAATCCCTAAGCACATTCCACAAATTCTTCTTCTACTTTGCCTGTTTGTTTCATGCAATCAATGTGTCGGTTGAAATCGCCCACTTATTTGCAGTTCCTTTCAAACATGCCCTGGACTTTTCCCCATTTATGTGCTGACCCTCAACAACTCTCACCAACTTCTACAGATGCACCGTGGGAAGCATTTTATCGGGACGCATCACGGCGCGGTTTGGGAACAGCTCCGCCCAAGACGGCAAGACACCGCAGAGAGCGGTGGACGCAGCCCAGACCATCACCCAAACCAACCCTCCCTTGCATTGAATCCATCAACACTTCACGCTGCCTCGGCAAGGCCACCGGCATCATCAAGGACCAGTCTCACCCCGGTCACTCCCTCTTCTCCCCTCTCCCGTCAGGCAAGAGCTATAGATGTGTGAAAACGCACACCTCCAGATTCAGGGACAATTTCTTCCCAGCTGTTATCAAGCAACTGAACCATCCTATCACCGCTAGAGAGCGATTCTGATCTCCCATTTACCTAATTGGTGACCCTCTTTCTATTTTCAATCGGACTTTACTGGACTTTATCTTGCACTACGCGTGATATAATTTATCTTGCATCTGTACACTGTGGACAGCTTGAATCATGCCCGAGAGCATGCAACAAGAAAGCCTTTTGCTGTTCCTTGGCACATGTGGCAATAACAAGTTAAATTATTGAGAGGGGGCATTTTAAGGGCCTATCCCATACATATCTTCTTTCCCCTGCTATTTGTGTTTTCAATTCCACACCACTATCCACTGGTCAACTGCAGGGCCCTCGATCTCAAGTAGCTCTTTACTTCAGCTTACTTTCCAGATGGAGCTTGGAAACAGGCCCTTCGGCCCACCGAGTCTGTGCCGTCCATCGGTCACCCCATATACTAGCACTGTCCTACACACCAGGGGCAATTTACAATCTTACCGAGGCCAGTTAACCAGCAAACCTGTACGTCTTTCGCAGTGTGGGAGGAAACAGGAGAAAACCCACGCGGTCACAGGGAGAATGTACAAACTCTGCACAGACAGTGCCTGTAGTCAGCATCGAACCGGGGTCTCTGACGCTGTAAGGCAGCAACTCTACCGTTGCGCCACCATGCCGCCCATTCAGATCTCAGCTGGGACACCTTAACAGAGAGAACGCAGACCTGGACAGTCATCTTGAAGGAATGACTCCTTTATTGTCACATGTGACAAGGCATGGTGAAATTCTTTGCTTGCATACTCGAGGTATGTAAACAGTCACCACATAGAGGGTGCTTACAAAGTTACAGAGTAACTTCAGCCTCTACAAGGGGCCCGTATCCCTCTAAACCTATCCTGCCCCATGGACCTGTCCGCATGTTTTTGTAAAACTGAAAGAAGATTGAGATAAAGGAGCATGGCATCGATAAATACATGGGCCGTCTTTATTCATTCTCTTCAGTATCGTTTATTGTCCACGTGTAGCGAGGTACAGTGAAAAGCTTCTGTTGCGTGCTAACCAGTCCGCAGAAGGACAGTGTATAGATAGATGATAAGGGAATAACATTTTAGTGCAAAGTCAAGCCAGCAAAGTCCGATCAAGGATAGTCCGAGGGTCATCAAAGAGGTAGATAGTAGTTCAGCACTGCTCTCTGGTTTGTGGTTGGACGATTACTGGGCATTTTCTTGCACTATACGTTATTCCCTTTATCCTGTATCTGTGGACGGCTTGCTTGTTATCGTTTACAGTCTTTCCGCTGACTTAATAGCACTTGGCGTTTGTACGTTCTCCCTGCGACGTGTGTGGGTTTTCTCCGAGATCTTCGGTTTCCTCCCAAATGCCAAAGACGCACAGGTTTGTAGGTTAATTGCCTTTTGGTATAAATGGAAAATTGTCCCTGGTGTGTGTAGGATAGTGTTAGTGTGCTGGGATCGCTGGTCGGTGCAGACCTGGTGGGCCCTGCTCTCCGGTTGCGTAATGGCCCTGTCCCACTGTACGAATTCATTCAAGAGCTCTCCCGAGTTAAATAAAAATCAAACTCGTGGAAGCATGTAGAATGTACGTCGGAGCTCGGGGACGTCTCTTAGCGGCTCGTAACGCTAATGGCAAGTACTCGGGAAACGCGGTAAGCTCGGGAAGACTCGTGAAGATTTTTCAACAAGTTGAAAAATGTCCACGAGAGCCCCGAGTGCCGACGAGCGGCCATTACCGTAAATCTCCGAGTTCGAATCAGGGCAAACTCGAGAGAACTCTTGAATGAACTCGTCCAGTGGGACGGGGCTTTTAGGGTGATTCAGTTGCCTGATAGCAACTGGGAAGAAACTCTCCCCTTATAAAGTATTCTGCTTCAGAGTTATCTTGAACAGATGTCGCACATCAGAATCAAGTATTATGAAAGCCATGTTAAGTTTGACTGGAGGAACTAATCCTTCACAATCATGTTGCAGTTCCTGATTGGCGCGGACTCATTTTCGCAGGACCTTTGGACCCTGGGAGGCAGAGTTGCGTGTTGAAAGTGTCCCTTTCAGACATGCAATGGATCAGTGGACGTTTGATTGTGCACTCATTCCCAAACAGCTTTAAGAGCTTTAATAATTTTTTTTCTAAGAGTTTTGCAAATAAGTGCACCGTTGCAAGATGCAGCTGCTGAAATCATAACATGACACCAGATTAACGAGGATGTTGCCAGGACTAAAGGGTCTGAGCTATAGGCAGAGTTTGAGTAGGCTGGGTCTCCATTCCCAGGATGGGGGGGGGGGTGATCTTCTAGAGGTGTATAAAATCATGAGGGGAATAGATCAGGTAGATGCTCTTGCCCAGTGTAGGGGAATTGAGAACCAGTGGACACAGGTTTAAGGTGAAGGGGAAAGGATTTAGCAGGAATCCGAGGGGTAACGTTTTCACACAAAGGGTGGTGGGTGTATGGAACAAGCTGCCAGTGGAGGTAGTTGAGGCAGGGACTATCCCGACATTTCAGAAGCAGTTAGACAGGTACATGGATAGGACAGGGTTGGAGGGATATGGACCAAATGCTGGCAGGTGGGACTAGTGTAGCTGGGACATGTTGGCCGGTGTGGGCAAGTTGGGCCGAAGGGCCTGTTTCCACACTGTACCGCTCTGTGACTCCATGACAAGATAACCTGGCTCACTGCAGCTGGTTTCATCGTAACATTACGTCTTCTCTGCTTTCATTGAACGTAGAACATAGAACAGTACAACATCTAAACGTTATTCAGAGCTCCATGGTCAGATCAAGAACCCTGCACCTACAACAACCGGGACTTGAACTGGCGACTCTATTTTGTATCAGTGTCCTGTTGTTATACATGTAAACTGTATCTGAGATGCCTGCCGAACATGTATCTAGGTGCTTATGTACAGCCATACTTGTACTGACCTGTATACTAAAATGAATTTCACTGCACCTCGGTACATGGGATAAATAAAGCACCATATTCCCTTACCGAAACGTTATTCCCTTGTCGTGTGTCTGGACACTGTAAATGGCTCAATTGTAATCATGTCTTGTCGTTCTGGTTAACACACCACAAAAGCTTTTCACTGTACCTCGATGAGCTAAACTCACCAACCACCCAATCTATTCCTCTCATGTTTGCGACTGCTTTGTAAGTTTCCTTGTGCATCAATAATTCCTCTATCTGGCGGTGGACAACAACGGGTGCTTACTACTGCTGGCAAAGGACCAAAGATACTTTGTTCAAATAGCCATTTGTTATGGATGAGCAAGGAGAGCCAAAACTGAAACTGGAACACACGGACCAGCCCTCCGGCCCGCTATGTCCATGCCAAGTTCAGCTATTTTTTCCAACCTTAAACTACCTCCGACTATCTTTACTGGACTTTATCTTACACTGAACGTTGTTCCCGTTACCTGTACACTGTGGAAGGCTCGATCGTAATCTTTCCATTGACTGCTTAGCTCACAGCGGCACAGTGGCGCAGCGGTAGAGTTGCTACCTCACAGCGCCAGAGACCCTGGTTCGATCCTGATTACGGGTGCTGTCTGTACGGAGTTTGTCCGTTCTCCCCGTGGCCGCGTGGGTTTTCCCCGGGTGCTCCGGTTTAATCCCACATTCCAAAAACATGCAGGTTTGTTGGTTAATAGCTTCAATAGAGATTGTAAATTATCCCTAGTGGGGAGGATAGTGCTAGGTGGTCGGCTCGGACTCAGTAGGCCGTACGGCCTGTTTCCGCGCTGTATCTTTCAGGTTCAGTATTTAGTTTTGGAGAAACAGCGCGGAAACAGGCCCTTCGGCCCACCGAGACCGAGCCGACCAGCGCACTATCACACTCGGGCCAATTCATAGTACATTTACGCCAAGTAACCTCCAGGCCCGTACACCTTTGGAGTGTGGGAGGAAACCGGAGATCTCGGAGAAAACCCACGCAGTCCCGGGGAGAACGTGGAAATTTCCCACAGACTGCAACCCGTGGTCGGGATCGAACTCAGTCTCTAAAGTCTTTATCTCTATTTATTTGTAAAGTCAGGAGAATAGACAATAGACAGGCAATAGGTGCAGGAGTAGGCCATTCGGCCCTTTGAGCCAGCGCCGCCATTCAATGTGATCATGGGTTGATCATCCCTAATCAGTGCCCCGTTCCTGCCTTCTCCCCATATCCCCTGACTCCGCTATCTTTAAGAGCCCTCTCTAGCAAATGATCTGGATAATGCTGCAAAACATCAGGATGATGGGCAAAGTTACTGCTTGTCCACTCACTGAGTCTAATTTCTATAATAGGCATCGCATTTATTAGCTCGGAAGAGTCGTTGAATATTCATAACAATCTTATTACAGCCACATGATCGTAAGCTCTCTTTGAAGCTCTGAAATGCGTGTGTGTACAATTCTTCAGTCTCCATCCCGTGACATTCCCAGGATTGTGGGAGACATCTGGTGCAGGCAGTGAGTGGAAGGCTGATCTTTGTCTACTCCACAGGGAGGTTGCCGGGGAATCCAGAGAATGAGTCAGCTTCTCATGTGCGATGAGAAGCTGCTGACAACAGAACAAGAAGAAAGACACAAAATGCTGGAGTAACTCAGCAGGATGGGCAGCGTCTCTGGAGAGAAGGAATGGGTGACGTTTCGGGTGGAGAAGGGTCTCGAGATGAAAAACGTTTAAACCCATTCCTTCTCTCCGGAGATGCTGCCTGTCCCGCTGAGTTACTCCAGCATTTTGTGTCCATCTTCGTTTTAAACCCGCATCTGCAGTTCCTTCCTGCACATTTCAGCTGACAACAGAGCCAAGGGCACAGGAGTGGAAGGGAGGGGAAGAACATACTAAAAATAAACGAGAACCAACAAACGTTCAGCTCAGTGGCGCAGCTGGTAGAGCCGTCGCCTCAAAGCCGGGTCTCGATCCTGACCTCAGGGGGCTGCCTGTGTGGAGTTTGCACGTTCTCCCCTGTGACCGGTTTCCTCCCACTTCACAAAGACGTGCGGGTTTGTCGGGTAAGCAGGAACGGGGTACTGATTGGGGACGATCAGCCATGATCACATTGAATGGCGGTGCTGGCTCGAAGGGCCGAATGGTCTACTCCTGCACCTATTGTCTATTGCCTATTGTCTATTGTCTATTGCCTATTGTTTATTGCCTATTGTCTATTGCCTATTCCAAAGGCCTGCAGGTAAATAGGCATCTGTAAATAAGTGTGTAGGATGTGAGAGTGGGATAACACGTATCTAGTGTACGGGTGATCAGTAGTCAGCACGGGCTCAGTGCGCTGAAGGGCCTGTTTCCGTGCTGCATCTTTGAAGGAAAAACGAGCAGAAATGATCCCTGCAGCTAAAGATTCAACCATTAGCAATACAGAGGCGCGGAGGGAGCGGCGCAGTGGTGGGACGGTGGCACAGCGATAGAGTTGCTCCCACACAGCGCCAGAGACCCGTGTTCGATCCTGACATCGGGTGCTGTCTTTACGGAATTTGCACGTTCTGGGTTTTTCTCCGGGTGCCCTGGTTTCCTCCCACACTCCAAAGATGTACAACTTTGTAGGTTAATTGGCTTCAGTAAAATGGGTGAAATAGTGTAAAATAGTATGTAGGGTAAGAGCTAGTGTGATCGTCGGCCGGCATGGACTTGGTGGGCCGAAGGGCCTGTTTCCACGCTGATTCTCTAAAGTCTGAAGTCTAGCGAGAGTAAGAACCAGACTGCTCACGTACAGATACAGGAACAGGCTCTGGTTTCCTGCTGAGGGTCAGTTCAAATGGGTGCACTCAGTTTAGCATATTGGCAGCACAGAGTTTGAGAACCTGAGAACATAGAACTGTTTACCCAGTGCTTTTTTGGTGAAGGTTTGTGTTAGTGCAGCATAGCAGCACCTCCGGGCGGCACGGTGGCGCAGCGGTAGAGTTGCCGCCTTACAGCGCTTTCAACGCCGGAGACCCGGGTTCGAACCCGGCTGCGGGTGCTGTCTGTACGGAGTTCGTTCGTTCTTCCCGTGAACGCGTGGGTTTTCACCGAGATCTTTGGTTTCCCCCCACACTCCAAAGACGTACAGGTTTGTAGGCTGATTGGCTTGGTATAAAGGTAAATTGTCCCTGGTGTGTGTAGGATAGTGTTAGTATGCGGGGATCGCTGGTCGGCAGAGACTCGGTGGGCCAAAGGGCCTGTTCCTGCCCTTTATCCCTAAACTGAAGTAACTAAACTAAACTAAAAACATCATTATTTCCTATTCCAGCTGCGTGACATGTATATTTATTAAAGGTTCACAGCAGCAACTTTTTCTCTTCAATCAAAGGACTGTGTTTACCTAAATTTCTGTCAACAGGCAAAGAACATGTCTAACGGATCAAGAAGCATGGGTGACCTGCGTGGGTTTTCTCCAGGATTTCCGGTTTCCTCCCACACTCCAAAGCCGCGCATATTTGTAGGTTAATCGGTTCGGTATAATTGTAAATTGTCCCTCGTGCGTGTAAGATAGCGTTAACGTGGGCGGGGATCGCTGGTCGGCACGGGCACGGTGGGCCGAAGGGCCTGTTTCCACGCCGTATCTCTATGGCCTCTTTTATACAGAGACACAAGGAACTGCAGATTGTGGGTTAATGGGCTTGGTATAATTATAAATTGTCACTAGTGTGTGTGGCTTTAGCACGTGCGGGGATCGCTGGTCGGCGCGGACCCGGTGGGCCGAAGGGCCTCGTTCCACTCTGTATCTTTGAAACTAAAACTAAAAAGCAAGACACCAAGGAGGGAAATCTCTGAAACCCTGATTTTTGGGGGTCAGTGCCTGCGCTGTCTCTTGGCTGGGTGGCTTGCAATCTTATGTGATCAGAAATATTAGAAAAAGTGAGTGCTTTTTATAGGCTGTGTCTTGCAGCTGACTACTCGAGTGCATGGAACCCTCAAGAGAACCTTCACTTGAACTGAGTTGGATGAGTTCGTCATGGCCACATCTCAAGACATATTCTCTCCTCTGCTTTTTTGACCCTATCTGCCATTATGTGTTCAACATCTTCACAACTGATAAAACACAATGAGAAAAGGCAAAAAGCACACTTCCGTGATGAGATTTTAGACTTTATTTAGAAGATACAGTGCGGAAACACCCCCAATCGGCCCATCGAGTCCGCACAGACCAGCGATCGCTAACACTGTCCTGCACACACACACACGGGACAATTTACAATTTGTACTAAAGCCAATTCACCTACAAACCTGCACGTCTTTGGAAGTGTGGGAGGAAGCCGGAGCGCCCAGAGAAAACCCACGCAGTCACAGGGAATGAACCCGGAACAGAAATAGACCATATGGCACCGAGTCTGCTCTGCTATTTGAACTTGTCTGACCTACTTTCCCCTCTCAACCCTCTTCTCCTGACTTCTCCCTGTAACCTTTGACACCCTTACTAATCAAGAACCTATCAATCTTTGCCATTAGAATACCCCGTGACATGACCTCCACCCCTGCCTGTGACAATGAATTCCACAGATTCACCACCTTCCGGCTACAGAAATTCCTCCTCACCTCCATTCTGAAGCACGCCCTTTAATTCTGAGGCTGTGCCCTCTGGTTTTAGACTCTCCTGTTACTGGAAACATCCTTTCCACGTTTACTCTATCTAGGCCTATCGCCATCTGGTGGGTTTTAATGAGATACCTCCTACATCCATCTAGACTCCAGCGAGCACAAGCCCAGAGCCTTCAAACGCACCTCATGTATCATCATCACAATCATCTCCGGGATTGCCGCCCACATTGCAGCTGCAGTTCTTTCTGCAGTTCAGTTGCAGTTCTGCATTTGCTGTTCCTCGTATCTCCTATAGTTTTGGACAGTTTGGTTCCGATCCAACACGTCACTTACAAAGCTTAGACCACAATAACAGTGAGAATGTCAACACGGGATGAATCATGAACACACAAATGAAAACAACACTTAGCACCAGAGGTTTAATATTCACAGGGTATTTTCCAAACAAACCATACAGTTAAATTGTGCCAAAGATAGACGCAAAATGCTGGAGTAACTCAGCGAGTTCCAGCATTCCAAATCAGGTCGGGGGGAGGAGTTCCCTCCGCCACAGGTACCATGTAATCCCGTGCTACCTGCTCCATGGTCGGATAGTCGCCGACTAAACCGTCTGCCCCACCTGGTTTGCCAGGTGAGGAGGGGGCTGTGGACCCCCAGCAGGACAATTTCACGTCAAGACCTTTCTTCACACTGGTTAGGGTTAAGGGTAACGAGAGATATAGACGGCGATGTGGAGAGTTAAAGAACAATGGGTGAAAGACATGTAAAAAAGTAACAATGATAAAGGAAACAGGCCATTGTTACCCGCTTGTTGGGTGCAAACGAGAAGCTGGTGCGACTTTGGGTGGGAGAGGGATGGAGAGAGAGTGGATGCAGGCACTACCTGCAGTTATATTGAGGATCCTGGTTATGAAACCTTCACATTGTCATCGGCTACTCCTCAGGCAGCTATTTGACTTCACGCTGCCTTGGCAAGGATGAGTCGCATCCTGGCCATTCCCTCTTCTCCCCTCTCCCATCGGGCAGAAGGTATAGAAGTGTGAAAACGCTCACCTCCATTTTCAGGGATAGTTTCTTCCCAGCTGTTATCAGGCAACAGAACCATCTTACTGCAACCAGAGAGCAGTGCTGAACTACTATCCACCTCATTGGGGGGTGACCCATGGGTGATCTTTGATCAGACCTTACTGGCTCCATCTTGCATAGTTATTCCTTTATCATATGGCTGTACGTTGTAAACGGCTCGATTGTAATCGTGTATTGTCTTTCTGCTGGCTGGTTAGCACCTCAAAAATCATTTCACGGTACACATGACAATAAACTAAACTGAACTGATTTAAAAAATGTGGATACATTCTGTTTTAGATTTTTAGTTTTAGCTTTAGAGATGCAGCGCGGAAACAAGCCCTTCGGACGACCAAGTCCGCGCCGCCAGCGATTCCCGCACGCTAACACTATCCTACCCACACTCGGGATAACTTACATTTACACCAGGCCAGTTAGCCTACAAACCTGTACGTCTTTCGAGTGTGGGAGGAAACCGGAGCACCCGGAGAAAACCCGCTCGGGTCACGGGGGGAATGTGCAAACTCCGCCCAGGCAGCAGCCGTAGCCAGGATTGAACCCGGGTCTCCGGCGCTGTAAGGCAGCAGCTCCACAGCTGCGCCACCGGGCAGCCCTGATTTGATTTGGTTACTGGCCCCGATAAAAAGGAATATTATGCAAGTTTTTATATTTTTCAAAGTAAGCAGTCCTAACCCCCTCTATGTTGGCAATTTCACCAGCTGGAATGCATTCCTGACCTCCCATCCACCTCATTGTGAGCTTTGAATTACCTTTATCAGACTTTATTTTGCACTAACCGTTATCCCCTTGATTCTTTATCTGTGCACTGTGGACAGCTTGATTGTAAACATGTTTTGTAGTCATGTATTTAAGGCGGGAAAGATCTAATGGGAACTTGAGGGGTAACTTTTTCGCACAAAGGGTGGTGGGTGTTTGGAACGAGCTGCCGGAAGAGGTAGTTGAGGCAAGGACTATTGCAGAAACATTTAGACATGTACATGGATAGGACAGGTATAGAGGGATATGCAATAGTACCTGCCTCAATTACCTCCTCCCGTAGCTCAATCCATACACCTACCGACCTTTGTGTAAAAATGTTACTCCCTCACCTTAAACCTATGTCCTCTGGTAATCAATTCCCCTAATCCGGGCAACAGGCTCTGTGCATCAACCCGATCTACTCCTCTCATGATTTTATGCACCTCTATAAGATCAACCCTCATCCTCCTTGCCTCCAGGGAACAGAGTATCAGTCTGCTCAACCTCTCCCTATAGCTCAGACCCTCGGGTCCTGGCAACCTCCTCGTAAATCTTCCCAGCACCCTTTCCAACTGGACAACATCTTTCCTATAAGATGGTGCCCAGAACTGAACACAATATTCTAAATGGGGCCTCACCAACGTCTGATATAACTGCAGCATGACCTCCCAACTTCTCCACTCAGTGCTCATGGCTGATGAAGGCCAATGTGCCAAAAGCCTTTTTGACCGCCCCATCTACCTGTGACGCCACCTTCAAGGAACGATGTCCCTGCATGAGTACATGGTTGTGGATTGAATGTTTTAGATGCCATTACTCACCTCCTCCAGTACATCGGCTAGTTTGCTGAGTATTTCTTCTGAAATGGTTTGAAATGTCGGTACACTGTGGAACAAAAGGTTTCCTCATTAGCCGCATGTCATATAACGAGACTATCAACCAACCACCGTTAATTAAACAAAAATCCGAACATAAGAGAGATGGTCGATTAAATAGTCCAATTAGAGTCATAGAATCTTACAGCGTGGAAACAGGCCCTTCGGCCCAACCTGCCCACACCAGCCGACATGTCACATCTATACTGGTCCCACCTGCCTGCGTTTGGCCCACATCCCTCTAAACCTGTCCTATCCATGTACCTGTCTAAATGTTTCTTAAACATTGCGATAGTCCCTGCCTCAACAATTTCCTCTGGCAGCTTGTTCCACACACCCACCACCCTCAGTGTGAAAAAGATACCCCTCGGGTTCCTCTTAAACTCCCCCCCCCCCCCCCCGAGCATAGTCAATGCCAGCATCAGTACCATATTAAAGTCAAAGCAAGGCTTTCTTTGTGACTTGGTTTGAAATTAATGCTCAGTTAATGCCCAAGGTCCTTAAGTGGGGGGCTACCATCGACTCCACAGTCAAAAAGGCACAACAGAGGATGTACTTCCTGCGGCAGCTGAGGAAGCACAATCTGCCACAGGCAATGATGGTCCAACTCTACACGGCCATCGTAGAGTCTGTCCTCACCTTCTCCATCATGGTCTGGTTTGGCTCAGCCACCAAGCACGACACCTGGAGGCTGCAGCGAATCGTCCGATCAGCAGAGAAGGTTATTGGCTGCAACCTTCCCTCCATTGATGAACTGTACACTGCAAGGGCCAGGAAGCGAGCGGGCAAGATCACCTCTGACCCCTCTCACCCTGGCCACAAACTCTTTGAATCACTTCCCTCTGGAAGGCGACTCCGGACTGTCAAAGCTGCCACAGCCAGACATAAAAACAGTTTTTACCCACGAGTAGTTGCTCTATCAACAGCCAAAAATCTGTAGCCTCCCTTTGATTTGGTATTTTGTTGGTTCACATGCTTGATCAATGGTGTTTTATCATTAATGTTTTATTATTATTAATGTTTAGTGTTTTCAGAGTCATTCGTAACTGTCACTGTGTGTCATGTTGTTACTTGTGGGCGGAGCACCAAGGCAAATTCTTTGTATGTGAATACTTGGCCAATAAACTTACTGACTTACTTAGTTACTTACCTATGACTTCTTATCTAACTTAAAGGGCAGGAACTCAGCTCATTTAGTTTCCAAAAATATATATTGAGAGGTCCCTTATTTTATTTGGTTACTTTAGAATGAAAGAAGGGTCTCGACCCGAAACATCATCTATCTATGTTTAGAGTCACAGTCATACAGTGTGGAAACAGGCCCTTTGGCCCACCGAGTCGGTGATCACCCCGTACACTAGCACTCTACCCGTGTAGTGACAATTTATAATTTTTAACCAAAGCCAATTAACCGACAAACCTGCATGTCTTTGGAGTGTGGGAGAAATCTACGAAGTCTAAAGTCTAAAGTTTGGCGGGTTTATTGGCTTCTGTAACTTGACATAGACATAGAAAATAGGTGCAGGAGGAGGCCATTCGGCCCTTCGAGCTAGCACCACCATTCATTGTGATCATGGCTGATCGTCCCCAATCAATAATCCCTGCCTGCCTTCTCCCCATGTCCCTTGATTCCACTAGCTCCTAGAGCTCTTTCTAACACTCTCTTAAATCCATCCAGTGACTTGGCCTCCACTGCCCTCTGGGGCAGGGAATTCCACAAATGGCAGGGAATTGGAGGGCTGGATGGAACTAGTGGGTGGGTGTTCGCTAGTTGGCGCAGCAACGGTGAGCCAAGGGGCCTTATCCTTCCACGCTGTATCTCCAAAAGACAATCTGTCTTTTCACTTTTCCAATATCACCTCAAAATTAATGCAAGTTGCAAATAAACCTGACATTTTCCATTTATTAAAGTCTAATTACAATTAAAGTTGAATATTAACCGGTTATAGAGCACCACCAGCACAATTTCAAAAATCAGGTTTTCAAAACTCTGGACCAATTTGCAATATAAATCTGAAGACTCATCAGTTATGAGGTCACCATGTTCCAAGTCATGAAATGTTCATCAATCCATTTGGTAAATAATGCTTCACTGATCCTCAATGGAGATTCACGCATGTTAGTTATTACAAAGCCATGCAGTTAAGAACAATCGTTCTGGCTTTGAAAGCAAATTAAAGATACAAATCTACCATCTGACGCAAAAAAGAATAAAAGATTTATTCTGTTCAGATAAGACAAATGCCTAACCCTTTACAAATGATTCACGTCAGGAATGGGCCGTGAACTGTGGAGGAGAGGAGACACAAGGAACTGCAAATGCCGGTTTTCAGGAAAAGATACAAAATGCCGGAGTAACTTAGCGGTTCAGGCAGCATCTCTGGAGAGAAGGAATGGGTGACGTTTCGGGTCGAGGCCCTTCTTCAGATTGATGTCAGGGGAGAGAGAGATACAGAGATAAGGAAGTTTAAGGTGTGGAAACGAGACAAAGGGAATGGAGTTCAGGGAAATGTAGAATAGGTCATTGTTAGCTGGAGTAACTCAGCGGGTCAGGCAGCATCTCTGGCAGCACAGTGGCGCAGAGGTAGATTTGCTGCTTAACAATGCCCGAGACCCGGGTTCGATCCTGACTACGGGTGCTGTGCAGAGTTTGTACGTTCTCCCCGTGACCGCGTGGGTTTTCTCTGGGTGCTCCAGTTTCCTCGCACATTCCAAAGACGCGTAGGTTTTGTAGGTTAATTGGCTTCTGTAAGTTGGCCCTAGTGTGTAGGATGGAACTGGTGTTCGGGCGATCGCTGGCCGGTACGGATTTTGTGGGCCGAAGGGCCTGTTTGCACACTGTACCTCCAAGCTAAACTAAACTGAACAAACCGTGGATAGGTGACATTTTGGATTGAGACCGTTCTTCTGACTGAAATTGGGTCCAAACTTGAATCGTCACCTATCCATGTTTTTCATTGATGCTGCCTGGCCTGCAGAGTTTCTCCAACACTTTGTGTCATTTTTTTAAACCTACGTTCCATGTAGTTTTCTAAACCTTTGCAAGGTTACCTCTCAACCTCCTGTGCTCCAGCAGGTCCCAGCCTATCTAGAAACATAGAAAATAGGTGCAGGAGGAGACCATTCGGCTCTTCGAGCCAGCACCACCATTCATTGCGATCATGACTGATCGTCCCCAATCAACAACCCGTGTCTGCCTTCTCCCGTGCCCCTAGAGCTCTATCTAACTCGCACTTAAATCCATCCAGTGATTTGGCCTCCACTGCCCTCTGTGGCAGGGAATTCGACAAATTCACAACTCTCTGAGTGAAAATGCTTTTTCTCACTTCAGTCTCACCATAATGGCCTCCCCTTTATTCGAAGACTGTGGCCCCTGGTTCTGGACTCGCCCAACATTGGGAACAATTTTCTTGCATCTAGCTTGTCCAGTCCTTCTATAATTTTATATGTTTCTATAAGAGCCCCCATCATCCTTCTAAACTCCGGTGAATACAAGCCTAGTCTTTTCAATCTTTCCTCATATGACAGTCCCGCCATCCCAGGTATCAATCTCGTGAACCTACGCTGCACTGCCTCAATAACAAGGATGTCCTTCCTCAAATTAGGAGACCAAAACTGCACACAATACTCCAGATGTGGTCTCACCAGAGCCCTATACAACTGCAGAACAACTAGCCTCTCGTTATAACTCAAGCCCTCCACATCCTTGTGAATCTTTTCTACACCCTGTGCAGCCTAATGACATCCTTCCTGTAACTGGGTGACCAGATCTGTACCCAGTACTCCAAGTGCGGTCTCAACAAAGTCCTCCTCCACTGTCAGATGAGGTCAAATGCAAATTGGAGGAACAGCACCTCATATTTTGCTTGGACAGCTTACAACCCAGCGGTATTAATATCGATTTCAAGTAACCCTTCCTTATGCATCCCCTCTCTCTCCATCCCCCCCCACCCTGGTCATCCCGCTAGTTTTACTGTTCGTATCCCCTCGTTTCCACCTCCTCTCCAGCCAACAATGGACCATTGTGGGCTCTACGGCCATCGGTGCCGGCTCCGATTTGCTCCGTACCTTTTCACACCTCTAGTTTCCCTCTCCCCTGATTCTCACACTGAATGAGGGCTTTGACCCGAAACATCACCTCTTCCTTCTCTGCAGAGATTTTTGTGTTCTTGTTCTAGGTCTGTATAAAACTTGAGAGTCTTCAAGGTACAACAGAAGTCTTTATTACATTAACTCAATGCAGGCAGCCAGACAACATAAAACTGTCTGCAACCACACGATCTGACTACACACTCACACTGTGCACAGACAGAACTAACTATGTACAAAACATCTCCCTTTGTCCTGTGCAGCGCCACCTGCTGCACGGGAGGAGCAACGTGTCCTCCCACCCCACACGGTCCACCAAACATCACAGAGATGCTGCCCGACCCGTTGAGTTACTCCAGCATTTTGTGTCTATCCTCGTGAGCTTGCAACATAACGTCGCAACTCCTGTACTCAGTGGCCCCGACCGATAAAGGCAAGCGTGCCAAATGTCTTCTTCAACACCCTGTCAAAAGTTTCTTTTGTTACTTGGCCAGATCTATTTTTATAAAACATGAGACTGAAGACTGTGAAAACAAGGCCATGTGTGAGGGGAAAAAGTACTTAACAGATGTGAGACCAGCGTACTTGTTGAAAATTACCTTGTCATGCAGATTCATGGAGGTTGAAAAAATAAACTTGTCCCAGAGAAGATATTTCATGGCAGCAGGACAATTGGGAACGGGATCAAACATCTGGAAGAGTCTCTTTCAATGGCCAGAAAGTTAGTTACTTTAGTCTAGTTTAATTTAGAGATACAGCGGGGAAACAGGACCTTCGGCCCACCGAGTCCGCGCCGACCGGCGATCCCCGCACACTAACACTGTCCTACACACACGGGGGACAATTTACAATTATACCAAGCCAATTAACCTACAAACCTGCACGTCTTTGGAGTGTTGGAGGAAACCGAAGATCTCGGAGAAAGCCCACGCGGTCACGGGGGGAACGTACAAACTTCGTTCAGACTGCACCCATAGCTGGGATCGAACCTGGGTCTCTGGTGCTGCAAAGCGCTGTAAGGCAGCAACTCTACCGCTGCGCCACCGCGGCTGCCAGCTTCTATACATATGTTTAATTCATTCATTCTATATCTCTCTATACGATCTATACCTCTCGTTTTCCTTTCCCCTGACTCGCAGCCTGAAGAAGAGTGTCGACCCGAAACATCACCTATTCCTTTTCTCCAGTGCTGCTGTCTGACCCGTTGAGTGACTCCAGCATTTTGTGTCTATCTTCAGAAAGCTAGTTTAGATTAGTTTTAAGATACAGCGAGGAAGCAGGCGCCTCAGACCACCAAGTCCGCGCCGACCAGCGATCCCCGCACACTAACACTATCCTACATACACTAGGGACAATTTATATTTATACTGAGCCAATTAGCGTGCATCCCGGCACGTCTTTGGAGTGTGGGATGAAACCAGAGCACCAGGAGAAAACCCACGCAGGTCACAGGGGGGGACGTACAAACTCCATACAGACAGCACCCGTAGTCAGGATGGAACTCAGGTCTCTGGTGCTATAAGGCAGCAACTCTACCGCTGCGCCACCGTGCCATCTGGAAATGCAAGGTAAGCGATATTTAAGAGGTTCAAAGATTGGTGGGAGGACCACAAGGGAAGGATGGAGAAACAAGAAACTGCAGGTGGTGGCTTATGGAAAAAAAAGTGCTGGAGTAACTCAGCAGGTCAGGCAGCAACTGCTGATAAGTCAAGACCTCCAGTCCAGGTCACATCGTTGTGAATCCTCTCGACACCCAGTGGTGGACATAGATAGCAACGTCTGAAGAAGGGTCCCAACACTGGGTTCGACCCTGACTATGGGTGCTGTCTGTGTGGAGCGTGTACGTTCCCCTACCGTGACCACGTGGGTTTCCCCCGGGTGCTCCGGTTTCCTCTCGCATTCCAATGATCAGGCCCTCTCATAGATGAACTGAGGCCCAGGCTAATTTCAATTTTAGAGGCCCCCAGACAATGATCAAGCAGAGGCCCCTAAATTTTAGAGGCCTCCAAATCACAATCTCTTTGAAGCAGACAGGCATGAGGCGCATGCCAAATGGCACGTTGCCCCCCCTCTGACAGGGCCTGCCAATGATGTGCAGTTTTGGAGGGTAAATTATAAATTGTCCCGGGCGTGTGGGATAGTGGTAGTGTGTGGGTGATCACTGGTCAGCATGGACTCGTTGGGCCAAAGGGCCTGTTTCCACCCTGTATTTCTGAAGTCTGAAACTCTAAACCTGAAACACCACTTACATCCAGACTGGATGAATAATTTCAGCACTTTGTGTGTGCTTTTGTTGTTAAACCAGCATCAGAGCTGATCGCCTCGATGAGGAGGGCCCACACGCCGCCGGCCACGGGAGTTAAGACCGTCCCGTCAACGGAGGGCTCGAGGCCCCCGACCGAGGAAGAACAAAGGAAGAGACTTCAACTTTATTTCGCCTTCCGTCACAGTGAGGAATGTGTAGGAGTCACTGTGGTGGATGTTCATGTTAAAATGTGTTTTTGAGTGATCTGTTGCTTTTAATCGTATGACTGACCTGGCCAGTGAAATTCCTCGTATGTTTGCAAAACACACTTGGTGAATAAAATCTGATTCTGATCATAGGTTTATAAGTTCCAGGAGCAGAATTAAGCCATTCGGCCCATCAAGTCTACTCCGCCATTCAATCGTGGCGAATCCACCTTTCCCTCTCTCAACCCCATTCTCCTGCCTTCTCCCCATAACCCCTGACACCCATACTAATCAAGAATCCACCAACCTCCACCTTAAAAATATCCACTGACTTGGCCTTTTGTGGCAATGTGTTGCACGGATTCACCACCCTCTGATGAAAGAAATTCCCCCTCATCTCATTTCTAAAGGTACGTTCTTTTATTCTAAAAAGGCTATTCTATGGTCTCTGGCCCTGGACTCCCCCACTAGCAGAAACATCCTCTCCACATCCACTCTATCCAAGCCTTTCACTATTCGGTAACTTTCAATGGGGTCTACCCCTCATCCTTCTGAACCCTTGGTGGCCATTTCAAATGCAGGAAGCGGGCAGAAACTATAGGTCTGCAAACCTCAGTCTTTCCAACCACCCAAGTGCAGTTTGCCCTCTGGGGTGTTGTGGTAATCTAGTGCAGTACCTGTACCTGTTGAGGGTCTGGGTCCACTGACCTTCCTACACCAGTAATGAGTGGGTTAACCTATGATGAGCGTTTGTCGGCACTGGGCCTATACTCGCTGGATTCAGCAGAATGAGGGGGCGACCTCATTGAAACATACAGAATAGTGAAAGGTTTGGATCAGAGTGGATGTGGAGAGGATAGTTCCACCAGTAGGAGAGTCTAGGACTAGAGGACATAGCCTCAGAATTAAGGGACGTTCTTTTAGGAAGGAGATGAGGAGGAATTTCTTTAGTCAGAGGGTGGTGAATCTGTGGAATTCTTTGCCGTGGGAGGCTGTGGAGGTCAGCTCAGTGGATATTTTTAAGGCAGAGAAACACTGTAGATTCTTGACTAGACAGGTTGGTGTGGACTCTTTATATTAGTTTATATTACTCCCACACTCCAAAGACATACAGGTTTGTAGGTTAATTGGCTTTGGTATAAATGTAGAATTGTCCCGAGTGTGTAGGAGAGCGTTAGTATGTGTGGATCGCTGGTTGGTGCGGACTCGGTGGGCCGAAGGACCAGTTTCCGCACTGCATCTCAACTTATAGATCTTGCAGAAGTGTATAAAATCATAAAAGGAATACATTGTGTAGATGCACAGAGTCTATTGCCCAGAGTAGGGGAATCAGGGACCAGAGGACATAGGTTTAAAGTGAGGGGGAAAAGATTTAATAGGAATCTGAGGGGTATCTTTTTCACACAAAGGGTGGTGGGTGTATAGGGGAGTTAGTTGAGGCTGGGACTATCCTAACCTTTAAGAACCAGTAAGACAGGTGCATGGATAGGACAGGTTTGGAGGTGATATGGACCAAACGCAGGCAGGTGGGACTATTGTAGCTAGGGCATGTTGGCCGGTGTGGGCAAGCTTGGCCGAAGGGCCTGTTTCCACACTGTCTCACTCTTGTGACTCTAGAACTAAACTTAAACAACTAAATTTTAAGAATAGACATTAAAAATTCCGCTGGAAAACATTGGCGTGTGTGTGTCCCGCTCCCATTCCCACGGCCTGTTTGTCACCCCCACTACATTCCCATCCTCAATCAGGGCTTCCTCCTCAATAATAATATTCCAAACAATCCCGCTCTGCCAAGTTAAACAGAGAGCAGCAACGTTACTCTTGCAGCTTAGACAAGAGTAAAAGTTTAGTTGTGGCACACTGCACATCTGTAAAAATATGGTCCCTTGCCTAATTTAAGGGATTATATCGCACGTCTATCAGGAAATTACTATTTTGGCTGAATCATAAATGATTTTCCCTAATGCTTTCTCTGGAAGAAAGTTCACCACCCGGTTACTTTTCAAACTTAAGTGTCTTTCCTTCCGTAACACTTGAGGATTGGTTTGATCATTTTTCTTATTCTGCAGACAAGCTGCCAAGGGTGCAGAGAAGATTTACCAGGACATTGTCTGGGCTAGAGGGTCTGAGCAATAGGGAGAGGTTGAGCAGGCTCGGACTCTGTTCCTTGGAGCGCAGGAGGATGAGGGGATGTCTTACAGAGATGTACAAAATCGTGAGAGGAATGGATCAGGTAGATGCACAGTCTCTTGCCCAGAGTAGGTGAATCGAAGACCAGAGGACATAGGTTTAAGGTGAAGGGGAAAAGATTTAATAGGAATCTGAGGGGTAACTTTTTCACACAAAGGGTGGTGGGTGAATGGAACGAGCTGCCGGAGGAGGTAGTTGAGGCGGGGACTATCCCAACATTTATGAATAAGTTAGACAGGCACATGGATAGGACAGGTTTGGAGGGATATGGGCCAAACGCAGGGAGGTGGGACTAGTGTAGCTGGGACATGTTGGCCCGTGTGGACCTTGGGTGCCGTTTGTACCTAGTTTGTACCTTCTCCCCGTGACCACATGGGTTTTCACAGAGTGTTCCGGTTTCCTCCCACACTCCAAGGACGTACAGGTTTGCAGTTCAATTGGCTTCAGTAAAATTGTAAATTGTCCCTAGTGTTTGTAGGATAGTGTTAGTGAATTGGATGATCGCTGCTCGATGTGGACCCGGTGGGCCAAAGGGCCTGTTTCCGCACTTTATCTCTGAAGTCTAAAGTAAGGTATGCCCTTCAACTTTAATTTCTCAGCAACTTATTCATTTCTTACATTAATACGCTTCCCTATTAGATCTTCTCTATTAACCTCTCCATAAGCTTAGTTTAATTTAGTTTAGTTTAGTGATACAGCATGGAAACAGGCCCTTTGGCCCACCCGCGAGTCCGTATATCACCCTGTACACTAGCGCCATCCTACACACTGGAGACAATTTGCAATCTTTACCAAAGCCAATTAACCTACAAACCTGCACGTCTTTAGAGTGTGGGAGGAAACCGTAGCGAAAACCCACGAACGTACAAACTCCGTAAAGACAGCACCCATAGGCAGGATGGAACCCGGGTCTCTGGCGCAGTAAGGCAGCAACTCTACCGCTGCGCCACCGTGCCACCCCAAATAATGAGAAGATACAATTGTCAATGTGTGCCAATGTGTAATTTGTGAAGAGATAAACCACAACTTAATTTGCTGACGGTATTGGTGTTTTGTTACGGTGCAAAGCAGGTGAGTCATATTTACACAACCACTATCTGTAATCAGATGAAGTCATTGCATTTTGGTTTATGTTTCCCACGCATAAATTAGGAGCTTCACAAGAGCACTTTGGAAATCCAAATGAGCATTGCAGTAATTGTATGGTTGGATAACTGGTTGGATTTTAAAAGTTGGACTTTCTGGGGAACCGAATAATGATTCTGGGAGTAAGCAAAGCGATTAAGCCGGTTAATAGCAACGAGAATATAGTTTAGTTTAGTCTAGCTTTGTTTTGTTTTGTTATGTTTCGTTTCGTTTCGTTTGCAGATGCAGCGCGGAAACAGGCCCCTCGGCCCACCAAGTGCGCGGTGACCAGCGATCCCCACACACCAGCGCCATCCGGCGCACGCGAGGGACATTTTACAAGTGTACCGAGCCAATTAACCTACAAACCAGTACGTCTTTGGAGTGTGGGAGGAAACCGGAGAACTTGGAGAAAACCCACGCGGTGACGGGGAGAACGTACAAACTCCGTACAGACAGCACCCGCAGTCGGGATCGAACCCACGTCTCCGGTGCTGCAAGCGCAGTAAGGCGGCCGCTCTACCGCTGCGCCACCGTGCAGCCCCTGGTTAATAGCTAGTTAATAGCAGTTGCCATAACGATGCTCGAGATGAGGAGTAGGAGGAAGTTGACCTTTACGTCACTTTACAAACTGGGGAGGAATGAAACAAATACAACAAAAATAACAAACCTCTTTAGAAATTCCATGTACTCGGCATGCTTGATTAGTCCCGTTCTCATCATTATCGTCTGGAAACATGGTCGGTCGATGGCCCAGAGCTTTACGGTCGTAAGAGCTGCCAAAGCACAAACGGAGAGAAACTCTGGTTAGCTGGCAAGTGGATCAAAATTCACACCACACATCTAAATCTATAATAAGAGAGAACAAGTAAAATGGATCAGCATCGTTAACTTACTGCACATCAACCCAAAGCTACATCTCACCGAGTTTAGATCTGTCATCAAACAAGTTCTTCTATCAGTTACCACAACCCATAATTGTTATGTGTGGGAAGGAACTGCTGATGCTGGTTTACACCGAAGATAGATACAAAATGCCAGAGTAACTCAGTGGGTCAGGCAGCATCTTTAGTTTAGTTTAGAGATGCAGTGCAGAAACAGGCCCTTCAGCCCACTGACTCCCCACTGACCAGCGGTCCCCGCACGCTAACACTATCCAGCGCCACCAGGGGACAATTTACAATTTTACCGAAGCCAATTCTTCGACAGACCTGCATGTCTTCAGAGTGTGGGAGGAAACCTGAGCACCCGGAGAAAACCCACGCAGGGCACAAGGAGAACGCACAAGCTACATACAAACAGCCAGGATCGAACCCAGGTCTCTGGCGCTGTAAGGCAGCGACCCTACTGCCGCGCCACCGTGTCGCCCGGGAGAAAAGGAACAGGTGACGTTTCAGGTCGAGACCCTTCTTCAGAATAGGGCCGCACATGATTGTATTCTTGATTGCAATCTTTAGACTTTAGACATACAGCACGGAAACAGGCCCTTCAGCCCACTCAGTCCTGCAAGGTATTTTTAATCATTAATGCATGTTTATGGCTGAAGAATGTCTTGCATCAAAAAACCTCAAACCCTTCACAATTGCCGATATGTCAAGAGTCAAGAGTGCTTTATTGTCATATGTCTTTAAACCGAAGATAGACACAAAAGTTGGAGTAACTCAGCAAACAGGCAGAAGCATATCTGGAGAGAAGGAATGGATGACGTTTTTGGTCGAGACCCTTCTTCAGACTATGTAAACATAATGTGTGGGAAGGAACTGCAGATACCAAAGAGCAGAGTATTCGGAACCAACCACCCTCTGTGGAAATAAATGTGCCCTGCACCCTCCTTTGAGTTTTGTGTGGTCTCACCTTAAAGATACCTAACCCTTAACATTTCCAACCTGGGAAATGGCACAATCGCAAACGTCCTCCTCCACCACCCAACCCCTGGCAGCACGTTCCAGGCACCCACCATCCTCTGTGTAAAAAATGTATCTGTGGTGAATCTGTGGAATGAATTGTCACAGGCGGCTGTGGAAGCCAAGTCATTGGGTATTATTAAGGCGGAGGTTGACAGATTGTTGTTTGGATAGATAGAGTCATAGATTAATACAGTGTGGAAACAGGCCCTTTGGCCCAACTTGCCCACACCAGCCAACAAAGTTCCAGCTACACTAGTCCCACTTGCCTGCGCTTGGTCCATACCCCTCCAAACCTGTCCTACCAATGCACCTGTCCAACTGTTTCTTAAATGATGGGATAGTCCCAGCCTCAACTACCTCCTCTGGCAGCTTGTTCCGTACACCCACCACCCTCTGTGTGAAGAAGTTACCTCTCGGATTCCTATTAAATATTTTCCCCTTCACCTTGAACCTATGTCCTCTGGTCCTCGATTCCCCCACTCTGGGCAAAGGACTCTGTGCATCTACCCGATCTATTCCTCTCATGATTTTGTACACCTCTATAAGATCGCCCCTCATCCTCCTGCGCCCCATGGAATAGAGACCCAGCCTACTCAACCTCTCCCTATAGCTCACACCCTCTAGTCCTGGCAACATCCTCGTAACCTGTACGGGTGTCAGGGGTTGGGGGGGGAGAAGGCAGGAGAATGAGGTTGAGCGGGAGAGACAGATCAGCCAGGATTGAACGGTGGAGTAGAATCAATGGGCCGAACGGCCTCATTCTGCTTTATAAATTATGAACCTATGGAACTTATTTCCACTCTGGGGAAAAAATGGTTCTGGTGTCCACTCTGCCTATGTCGCTCATTATTTTATATACTTCTATCAGGTCTCCCCTTGGTGTGTGGCTTTCTATTGTTACTGTCCAGTTCAATTAATAAGCAAAAACGGGTGAGCTGACGAAATCTTTCAGAAATCTGACACTGGGTTCCAGCCTTTTGTCATTCAGTCTTTTTAAAACATCATGTTTCATTTCCTTTCGGTATTTCTCTTCCAGTCCCCAAGTCACATCGAATACTGAGCTTGCACATGCTTTCTTTTGCTACTCTTGGGCTGAATGAAAATGCTCTCCCGCTGAAAGATCACCCAGCTCAATACTGTGGACCTGCAATGTGGAAAACGGTTCGTTCATTCATTTATCCTTCCATTGTGATTTGCGCCCGTTCTTTGAACGACTCTAGTGGCATGGTGGCATAACGGTACAGTTGCTGCCTTACAGCGATAGCTACCCCGGGTTCAATCCTGACTACGGGTGCTGTCTGTACGGAGTTTGTACGTTCTCCCCCCAGTCACCTGCGTGGGTTTTCACCTGCGTGAGATCTTCGGTTTCCTCCCACGCTCCAAAGACGTACAGGCATGTAGGTTATCAGAGGTCATGAGGCCACAAGTGATAGGAGCAGAATTTGGCCCATCTGGTTATGCTGATTTCAAATAATATATGACATAACATATGATGAGCGTTTGTCCGCACTGGGCCTGTGCTCACTGGAGTTTACTGGAGGATGAGGGGACACTTATTGAATAGTGAGAGGCTTGTATCGAGTGGATGTGGAGAGGATGTTTCCACTAGTGGGATAGTCAAGGACTAGAGGCCATAGCCTCAGGATTAAAGGACGCTCCTTTAGGAAGGAGATGCGGAGGAATTTCTTCAGTCAGAGGGTGGTGAATCTGTGGAATTCCTTGCCGCAGAAGGCTGTGGAGGCCAAGTCAATTGACAATTTTTAAGGTAGAGATGGATTACTGATTAATACAGTTGTCAGGGGTTATGGGGAGAAGGCAGGAGAACGGGGTTGGGATGGAGAGATAGATCAGCCATGATTGAATGGCGGAGTAGACCAGATGAGCCGAATTCTGCTCCTATCACTTATGACCTTATGACCATGTGGTGTGGATCAGGTGCAGGCAGATGGAATTAGTTTATCTTGGCATTATGCATTGTGGGCCAAGGGGCCTGCTCCCATGCTGTACTGTTTTTATATTCCATGTTGATAGAAGATAAGTTCACCACAGTACACTGGGATTTAGTGCTAAAAAGCGAGAAGACACTTAATCAGAGAGTCGGAAATGGGCAAGGGCCTTGTTAATCTGAAGCGGATCATTGAGTTTATTGCAAATTTGATTGAATAAATAAATTATTAATGAATAACTTTATTACGGACTCAAGGTTACAGACAAGGGGCAACATTACATTAAAAAATGCATTGCATATCAAATATCATAAATATATATAAAATCATGGTAAATCACATAAAAACATCATCATTTATATATTTAAAAAAAAACCCCACAATACTTAAGTTAAAAATCCAGAGTAAAAAATGATCAATGTCGTACAACGAGACAACGATACCAGTGTCTCCACAACTGGGATTCGTAGCGTGTAGTTCTAACCCTTATGTTTGTCAAGGCCACAATAAGCACATTTTTAGAGTCATTTATCCTGCAAATGAATTTATACATGTGGTGTCTTACGATAACTTCTAAAGTACTGACTCCTGCAGCCACAAACATATTACTGGCACTACACCATCTTGGTTGCCTTAGCAGTGTTCTCATGGCATCGTTATATGCAACCTTTAGTCTCTGCATACTTGTCTTTAAATAGTTCGACCACAGGTGCGCAGTGTAGAGGGGTGTGCAGTATGCTCTAAATAGCGACATCTTCACCACATCTGCACACGCATCAAATTTACACAAGAGGATATTCGTGTGTATATACAGCATGCGTCGTTGCCTATAAA
Source organism: Okamejei kenojei (assembly GCA_035221665.1). Lineage (NCBI taxonomy): Eukaryota > Metazoa > Chordata > Chondrichthyes > Rajiformes > Rajidae > Okamejei > Okamejei kenojei. The sequence goes on from CM069145.1 coordinate 51,763,805, forward strand.
TATCCTCATCATCTGTCATTTGTTCTGTAATAATATGCCCTAGATATTTTATCTTATTACAGACACTAAGATTGTTGTCAGACAATTTAAAATCAGAATATTTTAGGCTTTTATCCTCTTTGGTTCTACAGACCATAACAGCACTCTTACTAGCATTATATTTAATGTCATGTTCCAAACCATACACGGAACATGCAGTAAGGAGCTGCTGGAGACCAGCGCTAGATGGACTAAAGACCACAAGATCATTTGCATACATAATATGGTTCACTAGAATATTACCAATCATGCACCCAGTGTTACAGGCTTTCAATCATTTTAGATTGAATATATAGATTAAAAAGGACTGGGGACAAAATTCCCCCTTGTCTAACACCATTGCTAACCCCAAATGGGGCTGAGACCCTATTGCCCCATTTTATTTGCATAGTCTGGTGGGCATACCAGTAGGCCAGTATTCTCACAATGTATTTAGGCACCCCTCTTTGACACATTTTACCAAACAGCTTTCTGTGATTAAACAGGTCAAAGGCTTTGGAAGCATCAATAAAGCACGTAATGATTGAAGAGTTTTTGCCTCTATATTTGTTTACAATCTCCTTTAGGGCATATATGCATAAGTCAGTGCCATGTTTAGCTTTAAAGCCAAACTGGTTATCTGTGGAGTTAACAAACTCATGTATTCTATCCAGCAGAACTCTTTCTAAGACTTTTGACAATATGCTGGCTAAAGCTATGGGCCTGTAATTATTTAGACTGCCTACTTTACCCGCTTTGTCCTTAATAACCGGCACTAACAGGACAGACAACATTGAGTCTGGTAACATGCCATGAATCATAAAGCCAGTAACACAAATAGCTAGGAGAGGAGCTATCCTCATACTCGCATACTTAAGATGTTCAGCAGAGATATGATCCAAGCCACTTGCTTTGTTGTTGGACAGCTTGTTCGTGGCAAGATACATCTCATGTGACATAATCACCATCGAGTCATTACTCTCAATATTGTCCACCCAATACAAGTCACCTTGGACACAGTTGAATAAAGTGCTATAATGTTGTCGCCATAACTCCGCGATATTAGCTGTTCCGGAGATTCCATCTACAGTACATGGTTGAGATGTTTTACAACTGCTAAGAGCTCTCACTTCCTTCCAAGAATCTGTAGCATTGTTACTTAGCAGCTTCTTAGCCATGGAATCAGCCCTCATAGCTTGCTCATTTTTACAGATGAAGCGAACAGCATACTTATACCTTGCATTAGTGAGCTTCTTGTGCTCAAACACAGGCCCCTGTCTGGGTCTACCTGCCATAGCCCATGCTTTGGTGGCTTCACGGGCTTCAGTATGATACTCAGCTACATACTTATTCCAGCCAGGTCTGATGTTATGTGTCTTATTTTTATGCTTGCAGTAGGGCTTACTGCCGACATATAAGGCGCTTACTATATCATTATACATGGAGCAGATATCTCTTCTTTGCTTCATATCTTTACAGTTAACATTACTACATATTATTGCATCTTTAGGTAGATGAATATTGCTTAAGGATTTATCTATGACTCCTATGACTCTGTGACAAATAATTGCATTAATAGCGTGAATGACTATATCTACAAGATTCTACGAGGATGTTGCCAGGACTAGAGGGTCTGAGCAATAGGGAGAGGTTGAGTTGGCTGGGTCTCTATTCCTTGGAGCGCAAGAGGATGAGGGGTGATCTTATAGAGGTGTATAATATCACGAGAGGAATAGATCGGGTAGATGAACAGAGCCCCTTGCCCAGAGTAGGTGAATCGAGGACTAGAGGACACAGGTTTAAGGTGAGGGGGAAAAGATTTAACAGGAATCTGAGGGGTAACTGTTTTACACAGAGGGTGGTGGGCGTGTAGAACGATCTGTCAGAGGAGGTAGTTGAGGCTGGGACTATCCCAATGTTTAAGAAAGTTACACAGGTACATGGATAGGACAGGTTTGGAGTGATATGGACCAAATGCGGGCAGGTGGGACTAGTTGGCCTGAAGGGCCTGTTTCCACACTGTATCACCCTATGACTCTGTGACTCTGAGAACGAACGTATTCAAATTCTTTACTACTACTTTACTGCCAGTCCGCCAGAAATTAAATCAGCCTCCTCCATTCGAGTGTCTTTAGGGAAGACTGCTTCATGTTCTACAAGAAGGGAAAATGAAAATCACATAACAAACTGAAGTGTTTAGTCTAGAAAACCCTCAACTGACTGGCTGTTCACTCTGAAATCTGTTCAGATCAAAAAGGCAAACGCTCTGGCTAATTTGAATCATTCTTCTGTTTCTCTCCTTCATACACAAACATTCACTTCACTTCTTTTTACTGGACTGGTGGTTTTTCATTGGATTTCTATGGACTTCAGTCAGACTTGTCCAAAATATAACAAAGTACAATCAGATGCAAAAAGCTACACAAAGTGCTGGAGTAACTCAATGGGTTGTGGGCCTGTCCCACAGGTGATTTTTTTAGGCGACTGCTGGTGACTAGGCTGTCGCCACATGGTCGCCGTCCCGTCCCCACCCGAGTGCCCCCCCCCCCCCCCCATGGGTGGCCAGAGACGTCGGCAGTCAGACGTGAGCTGTACCCCCAGGCCCACAGCCAGCGCAGAGAAGCAGCGTTAAACCCAGCTCAACTCTGCCTGGTTAACCTGCCTGGTCTTGCGGGAAATATGGGCAGCACGGAGAAGTAGCGCAGGTGTCCCGTCAGTCAAGTCAGGGCTGTAGGTTAACCCGGCGAGACAGGCAGAGTTGAGCTGCATTTAGCGCTGGATTGAGCCTCCGAAGCCTCGCGCATGTTTGTGCGAGTGTGTGCATGCGCGCGCGGCCGCCAAAAAATTGTGTCCTCCCTGTCCCCCGGTCCCCTCCATGTTTTGATAGCGAGTTCCGCTCTTGCCTGTACGGTCGTGAGTCGTCTCCTCAGTCACCCAAAGAGTCGTAGCGTCTTTTTGGTCGCCGCTGGATTTTCAACATGTTGGAGACAGTCGGCGACAGTGGGTTTGATGCGTAGCTTGACCGCCTGACGTAGGTGCTGTCGTAGTTGTTGCCAGGTTAACGTAGGTTGTCGCCAGGTGCTGACTTCGTTTTTTTGTTTTTAAAGTAATGATTCTATTTCAAATTTTATGTCGAAGGCGGGTCAAGTCGCCGGTTTTTCTGCGACCTGCTACGACTATGATAGTCGCCGGCAGTTGCCTAAACGTAGCCTAAGTGGGACAGGCCCATCAGGCAGCATCTCTTGGGACCCCTTTACAAATCGCACCATGTAACTAACTGTTCTGCTTTAGTTTAGTTTAGTTTAGTTTAGCTTAGCTTATCTTAGTTTAGTTTAATTTAATTTAGTTGAGTTTAGTTTACTTTAGTTTAGTTTAGTAAAGCGCCTGTCCCACTGTACGAGGGAATTCAAGAGTCCTCCCCTGATTCGAGCTCGTGTAATGTACATAGCGGGTACGTAGGGGCTCGTGGATGTCATGTTGCGGCTCGTACGAGTAACGGTAGGTACCCGGGAAATCCGGTAAACTCGTGACGTTTTTTCAACACTGTGAAAAATGTCCACGAGCAAAAAAAATACTCGTGATGAAAAGAATTGTTACTTTTTACTCGTACAAGCCCCTACGTACCCGCTACATACATTACACGAGCTCGAATCAGGGGAGAACTCGGGAGAATCTGGAATTACCTCGTACAGTGGGACAGGCCCTTTAAGCTAAGTTTTTTCAGTTAAGTTAAGTTAAGTTAAGTTAAGATGAAGGTAGACAAACATGCTGGAGAAACTCGGCGGGTGAGTTCAAGATTTATGGAGAGAAGGAATAGGCGATGTTTCGGGTTGAGACCCTTCTTCAGACTGATGTCATTTAAGTTAAGTTCAGCTTATTTTGGTTTCGTTTAGTTCAGTTTACGTTAGCTTATTATCGTCGCGTGCGCTGAGGGACGGTGCAAAAGCTTCTGGTGCGTGCTGTCCAGTCAAAATAAGAACGATACATGATGACAACGAAGCTGTCCACAGCGAACAGATAAAGGATAAATGGTACAACATTTAGTGCACGATAAAGGTAAAATTGTAAATTGGCCCTAGTGCGTGTAGGATAGTATTTGTGTGCAGGGATCGCTGGTCGGCGCGGACATGGCGGGCCGCAGCGCCTGTTTCTCTAAACGAAACTAAAAAAAAATAAATAAAGATAGCCGAGCCACAGGACTCCCAAGCAAGAAGCCTGTTTAAAGAAAGGAAACTTTCCACTGTATATTGAGCGGGCCATAAAAGGTAAACTGGAAGGAAGGAAAATAAAAATGCTTATGTATCACTATGGGTCTGAGGGCAGAATATGGTCATGGTCGGGTACCAGACTGATAAAGCCATCAAATCAGAAGGAATAGGAGTAGAATTAGGCCATTCGGCCCATCAAGTTTACTCCGCCATTCAATCATGGCTGATCTGTCTTCCCCTCCTTACCCCATTCTCCTGCCTTCTCCTCATAACCTCTGACACCCGCACTAACGAATAATCTATGTATCTCTGCCTTAAAATCAAACCCTTTTGAAATTCAATACAGTGGTTTAAAGCAAATTGCAGTCTACCTAGAAATGGACAGCAGATTGTTACCCATTCCTTAGGAAGAAGGCATCTTTCATACTTTCTTAATGGTGCCAAAGTGAGCAGAAAACTGCAGTTGAGCAGATTTGAAGGGCCGGCTCGTCAGAGATCAGTGGATTGTCAGTGGTGTCCAAGGTTGTTTTGGGAATGAGGTTCAGTCAACACTTGTGTGGGTGTAATTCGCACCTGCCTCAGATGCAGCCCGGTAGTATCTTGTCCAGCTCTTGGTGTAACCCAAAGCACACATGCTGGTGGGATTCAAGGAGGAGAAATAGAAACATAGAAACATAGAAATTAGGTGCAGGAGTAGGCCATTCAGCCCTTCGAGCCTGCACCGCCATTCAATATGATCATGGCTGATCATCCAACTCAGTATCCCGTACCTGCCTTCTCTCCATACCCTCTGATCCCCTTAGCCACAAGGGCCACATCCAACTCACTCTTAAATATAGCCAATGAACTGGCCTCAACTACCCTCTGTGGCAGAGAGTTCCAGAGACTCACCACTCTCTGTGTGAAAATGCATGTTCTCAATGGAGGTAGAGGAGTATATGTGTGTGTACATTGGCTGGGTGGTGGAGGAGAGTGTGTGTGTTCTCATCGAGGGGTGGAGATGTGCGTGCGTGTGTATGCGCGTGTGTGTGCGTGTCTGGGTGTGTGTATGTGCGCGTGTGAACTTGTATGTGTGAGTGTGCGTGTGTGTGGGTCTGGGTGTGTGTTTGTGTGTGTGTACATGTGCGTGTGCATGCATGTGTGTATGTGTATATGTGTGTGAGTGCGTGTGCGTGTGTGTGGGGGGGAAGCATGTGCAGCTGTGTTTGCGTGCATGCCTGCGTGCGTGCGGGTGTATTTATTAATGTGTGCATTTGTGCGCATGTACATGTGCATGTGCCTGTGTGTGTGCGTGCTCGGGTGTGTGTTCCAAGGGAGTGTGAGGGAGGGTGTTCAGATCCTCAGCTGCTGCAGGAAGAGATGCACTTATGCTTCCACAGCGCATTTACGCAACTTCATTACACCTCTGCTGTCTGGAGCAAGTGTTGTCGGAGTGCCGTCACGGACTTGAAGTGTTGTTGAGGTGTCGTCACGGGCGTGAAGTATTTTTGAAGAGTCGCCATGGACGTGAAGCATGTTTGAAGTGTCTTCGCTGTCATGAAGTATTTCTGGAGAGGCCTCACTGTCATTACTTTCATTTTTGTTAGCATGTGAAATGCAGAGAAAAAAACTCATGGATAACATAAATTTTACTTCGGAGCATTGCGAAGCGACAGGCAGGAGGAGCCCGCTCCTCCAGCGTAAGTTTAAAAACTGCCCGCAGGTAAGTACTTACCATTCTGAGGTGGTTTGTTGGCTCTGTGTGCTGTTGTTTTACAGAGCGCACCATGGAGTCCAGAAAGTCAAGAAGAGCCGCTGCTAAAGTTGCTGCTGAGGAAGGAGGCAGCCAGCGGCGTCCGAGTACTCCTGAGCTGCTGGTTCAAACCGCAGCGCCCGACTTCACGCTACAGGCCACAGGTGCTCCTGGGACTGGCGGCAAATCCACCTGGAAGTCGGGCAGGTCCGCTGACTCGGCTGAGTCCGGACCGGAGGACACCCCGCTCGCGGGAAGCGACGGCGGTCGACTGTCCCGCATGGAGCGGATGGTGGAGCAGTTGCTCCAACGTGACCTGCTACAGCAGGGGCAGGGTCACAGTGGGTCTCCTAGCAGACGCACGGCAGCATCCTTTTCAGGACTGCCAAATGTCTCACCCTCTTCGCAGGGGAGCATTAGGAGTCAGAACTGGGCTGACTGAAGATGGGGGCATGGCTGAAGATACGACAATGGTATGTATGCCAGAAGAGGAAACTTTTGGGCATGGTCACTAAATTTGCATTGCCTACCCAAAAAGGGCTGCCGTTACATCCTAAGTTGGCAGCCAGTATAAATTACATGGCGACAAACCAACTGCAAGAGCAAGCCATCAATGATACGGCAGCAAAGTACCTAGCTCCGGAGAATTGCATCTCCCTCAATGTGCCTGCTGTTAACAACCCCATTTGGGATAACATGAGCCTTGGCATAAGGAGCCATGAAGTCAAACTTCAAAAAATCCTTAAATTACTGGCTGCTGGGATTAAGGCCGTTGGACGGAGTTGGATTTGCCGGAGGAGCTGCAGGACGCGCTAGCTCTCCTATGTAACACTCAATATGAGATCAACAGTTACAGGAAGAGCGTCATCCGGCCTACACTCAACCCGAAGTTCGCGGGGTTGTGCAGACCCAGCAGTGCACAGCCGCCAACATTGCTATTTGGGGACAACCTGCCTAAACAGGTCAAAGACCTCGACGAGGAGGCGAAAGCTATTGGCATGATTAAGGTGCCGGCTGCCACCAAGTCCCCATACCAGCGGCGGCAGCACCCTATGCATCCACCAGCAGACAACGCTACGGCGATAGACCACCTGCTGGTGAAAGCTCGAAGGCCGGAAAACCTGCTGAACGGTCTTTTTTAGACCATGGCCCAGCACGGCCTTCTTGGAAGATGCACCACCCCCACACCACAGCGCCTCCACATCACAAGAAACAAGGACAGAGGCAACCAACGCAGCACCGCCGGTAACCATGGAGGTAGGTGGGTCTGGTTGCCTCATGAACATCGCATGTTTAGACTCCTCACGGGTTGGGGGACGGTTGCACTTGTTTCGGGATGCATGGAGTACTTTAACTACTGATCCTTTCATACTGGAAAGTATTCAGGGATATAAAATTGAATTTGTTCACAAACTCCCTTCCCCTGTTCAGCACACACCTAGTCGGAAGTTTGTACTTTCACAGAAAGAAAAGACAGAAGGTCATGCTGAACTTCTAAGACTAAATTCAAAAGGGGTAATTGAGAAAACTAAAAGAGAGTCTCATGAGTTCGTATAGAACATTTTCACTAAAAATAAAAATGACGGCGGATGCTGCATCATCATAGATTTGACTGAACTGGATACTTTCGTACAGTATGCCCATTTCAAAATGGAAACCTTTGTCACGGCCAAACAACTAATTTCCAATAGGTACTTCATGGCTTGCATCGACCTAAAGGATGCATACTATTCAGTACCAATAGACAAGGATCATCGCAGATATTTGAAATTTGTCTGGCAGTACAAAGCTCTACCTAATGGATTGTCATCAGCACCCAGACTGTTTACCAAATTATTAAAACCAGCTTTAGCGTGTCTCAGGAAACAAAAACATATTGTTATGGCTTACCTCGATGATATTTTAATCGTGGGAAAAACTTTGGAGTTGGACAAACTGGCCGTCTCAGCCACCGTGCACCTATTTCAAAAGCTGGGATTTGTCATTCATCCAGATAAATCAAAATTGATGCCTTCTACTACTATGGACTATTTGGGTTTCACAATTGATTCTGTTCATATGTCTGTCACTTTGCCACCAAACAAAGCGTCAGACTTGATAGAAGCATGCAACAGCCTTACTGTCATCAGGAAACCATCTATTCGGCAAGTAGCCAGAGTGATTGGGAAGTTAGTGGCTGCCTTTCCAGCCACACAATTTGGCCCACTACATTACCAAAACCTACAAAGGGCAAAAATAGCAGCTCTCAAGCACCATGCGGGCCATTTTGACAGGCCAATGCAATTACCAGGGAAAGCGAAATTAGAATTACAATGGTGGATAGACAATGCACGACATTGCTCTAACCCCATCACTATCACAAATCCCTCGGTTATACTACAAACTGATGCCAGCGCAAAAGGTTGGGGAGCAACTAATACCACCTCCAGTTGTGGTGGTAGATGGAGTGCACATGAATTTTACTTCGGAGTCACGTGAGTGACTTCGTGATGACCCCGCCAGGCACGCATGCGCGACATATCGTCGACCGCATGTGAGCGACAGGCAGTGAGGAGCGTTGCTGCTCTACTGCAGGACCTGCAGGTAAGGAAAACTAACCTGCCGTCCTTCTTTCATTTCAGGACTCTGTTTCACAGAGTACTCCAGGCCGCTTCGGCACTGACTGCGGACCGCGGGATGCGGGCAGTCAGTGGCGGCTCGTACAGAATGGAGTCGGGAAGAGCCCGTTGACCCAGGTGGGTCCCGGTTCTCACTCGCCGGCGGAGGATGGCAGAGGCAGCCCGACTCTACACATCAGCCCGCAGGACACTGTGGGCTGGCGGCATGAATAAAGGAGCGGGGGCTTGCAGGCTCGCCGTGCGCAGTGAGCGACGGCAGAGCAGCAGCCCGACTCCACACCGCAGCCCGCAGGACACCGCGGGCTGACGGCATTAACAAAGGAGTGGGGGCTAGCCCCAACTCAACTCTACTCCACAGCCTGCAGGATCCCTGTCTGTATTAACAGGTAATGGGGCTTGCAGGAAATGGCTGTGGGCTGACGGCTTTACACTGCGGACCCGGTAGGGGCCGGGCTCACACTCGCCACTCGTGCAGCGACGGCAGAGCGGCAGCCCGAATCTACACCCGCAGCCTGCAGGATCACTACGGGCTGACGGCTACACTACCCGGAAGTGGACCAGGAGGGTCCGGGCTCGGAGGCTGTCATTCGCGGGCAGCAAAGGCGGAGCAGGAGCTCCAACTTAACGTTGCAGGCCGCAGGAATTCCGTGGACTAACGGCTATGCTACCCTATAGAGGTAGTAGACAGAGCCGGGGCCCCGACTCACACACAGGCGGGAGCCTTGCCGTTAGCGGCAGTCTATGTCCCGCATGTAAGTCTGGTCACCATTGGAGCTGGGAGGGGGGGGGGGGGGGGGGGGGGGGGGGGGGGGGGGAGAGAGTGCGCTCCTCCACCGGAAGCTCATAAAGACCCTCAGGTAAGATACTAACCTTGAGTTGTTAGCTTCAGTACTAGACTTTGCTCACAGAAACAATGATGGGAGACCAGAATGAAGGCATCGAAGTCTTCCTCCCAGGGCCATGGGACTTCGGATGGGAGTCAGCGCCCACTATTCCCAGTGCTGCCCGCAACGCCGGCAGCACCCACTCTGTGGGCCGAGATAAGAACGCGGAAACCGGGGAGCCCTGCAGCAGTCAGGACCCGATTCTCCACCACGGCTGGCCGTGGAGCAGGAGAGTGGTAGGAGCACCGGGCAGGAGCAGGGTAGGCAAGACCCTGACTCCCTACCACTGTCACCTAAGCATAGGGACAGTGGAGCAAAGGTGCGTAAACGTGTTATTCGCCTGGCGGCACGTTCTCTCTCCCCAACTATGCAGGTCACCAGAGAGAGGACCAGGGGAAGAATCGCACAACAGTCGGTGAAGCCCCGCTGTAGGAGCCGGGGTCGACTTTCCACCGGAGCAACCGCCAGTTCACGGACCGGTGAAGGATTGAGGCCTGGGTCTGCAAGCCCGCATGTGCGGCCGGCACAGACTCACCGCCGGGGGAGCCTGCCAGATTGCAGGCCGGTGTAGTCTCATCTCGGTCACCGCACCCTCCTTTAGCGGCAGGACGTGACCGAATGTCGGGACAGGCGGCAAGCCCGCGCGGACGTCGGGGTACCACGCTTCGGCGGCCGGGACCGACTCATCACCGCTCATGTCTTATCAGACTAGCGGGCCGCCTCCGCCCGGAAGACGGCGGGCCAGCGGCAGGTCCGCGCGGGAGTCGCTTAGCCACGCAGAAGCGGCAGGCAGCAACATCCTGTCTAGGCACTCTTGTTATCACCTCGACGAGGTGCGGGGCGATGACAGAAGCCTCAGGGATTCTCCAGAACCTGAGGAAGTCGACTTGTCATCCGCAGATGCGGTGGCGGTCGCATGGCTCGGATGGAGCGTATCCTAGAGCACAACCTCTGCACCTGGACCAGATGTCCTCCAGTCCAGGAGACATGCGGCTGGGCCACCCAGCAAGTCCACATCATCGATGGGAAGATGCCACGGATCAGCAGCTGGCGGACACGTAAGACGGGCTGGAGCAGGAACCTACAGTACCTGAGAAAACCCAGGAGGAACTGCTGAATGTGGTCTCCAAGTTCGCCCAGCCGAAGCACACAGGGGCCAGCATAGACTACCTCACCACACACCAGCTGCAGGAACAGGTCCTTACCGAGGCGATCAACATATACCAGGCCCAAACAACTGCATATCGTTGAATGTACCGACAGTCAACACGCCCATCTGGGGCAACATCAGTCCGGGGATAGGGCACAGTAGCTGAAGTACCTAAAACATCCTGAAATTGCTGACGTCGGGGATTACTGCCTTTGCCAGGTCGGCTGACGGCATGGAAATGATGGCAGAACAGGAGGATGCTGTTGCAATATTAGTCATGAAGTTTACACTTCCCGGAGTATCGCCACCAAACCGACTCCAAACCCCATATTTGCGGGGTTGTACTAGGCATCTGCAACGCCACCACCGAAACAGCTGTTCAGGTGAGGACCTGCCCAAACAGGTCTAGGACCTGGATTAGGAGGCGAAGGCAGACGGGTTGATGAACCCACCTCCCTCCAGCAGGCCGGCAGTGCGCAGACAAACACCATATGCAAGACCTCGGGGGGCCACCTGAAAGACCAGTAAGGACCTACACGCCGGCAGCACCTCAACACAATTCAACGGAACACCAGGAACCAGAACGTCAGGCCCGCCGGTAACCATGGAGGTAAGGGGGTCTGGTTCTCTTGGCAGTGCTGCATGTTTAACCTCACAAGTAGGAGAACGGTCATATACATTCTGGGATGTAAGGGAGCTGATTTTCACTATCCCAGGGAACAAAGCTATAGACATAATAGAGGCATGTAACAGCCTTGCTTGCGCCAGGAAACCGACTATTAGACATACTGCTAAAATAATTGGTAAACTTGTAGCTACATTCTAGCTACATAATTGGGCCGTTACACTATCTAAGCTTGCAAAGAGCAAAATCTCGGCATTAAAAGCGAATGCTGGACATTTTTACGGGCCTATGCAGCCGCCAATCAATGCATAAATTGAGCTACAATGGTGGATTAGCTAAGTTTGTGATTGTTAAATCCCATCATTACGTCAAACCCATTAGTCGTGTTACAAACCGACGCAAGCACCAAGAGCTGGGGAGCTACCGACACCATTTCCAGTTGGGGTGGTAGATGGGATTTGCACGAGTCTACTTTTCTTCAATCACAAGGTATAAACTGTTTAGAAATGCTGGAAGCATGTCACGGGTTACGGGCTTAATGCACTAATCTGCAGCATACGCATGTCCGTCTTCAATAATACCACTGAGGTGGCGTATTTAAACCTTATGGGTGGTATCAAGTCAATATCTTGTGATGAATTGGGAAAATTAATTTGGCTCTAGTGGATTGAAAGAAATATTTGGATATCAGCTACGTACCTTCCAGTTAAGCTCAATACAGTGGCGGACACCAGGTCACAAGTATTTAATAACGACATCAAGTGGATGTTGAACCTCCAAATATTTGCTAAAACTATAGCCTAATATGGAACACCAGATATTGACCTCCTTGCGTCCAGGTTGAACCATTGGATACCAACATATGTGTCTTGAGAACCAGATCCTGGGGCAGTGGCGATGGACGCGTTCTCGCTACATTGGGGGGAAATGGGTTTCTATGCTTTCCCCCATTCTGCTTCATCAGACAGGTGTTGCAGAAAATGCAACCAGGTTCTGCAACAGAAAGGACCATGGACATCATACAGCAGCGTGCAGAGAGAGTCCACCAGGAAGCAGTACCTTACCGGTGATCTCACCAGCTGGTATCCACTCTGAAGGGTATGTCTATCCCTCCCCGACCTCGATATATTACCAGAGATATAGGGGGTGGTGTTGACCCTACTCAGGAGCTGGTCGCCTTTGGCGGATTTACCACTAGACGTATTCACCTTCAGAGTGGTGATGGTACTGGCACTGAAGACAGCACAACGGGTCCAAACTCTACAGGAATTGCCTGGATAGAATGGTTTCGACCCACAATAAAGTCACTGCATTATAGAAGAGTTGCTTAAACTACACAGACCTGCAACTACAGGTCTGAAAATGGGCATCAGGAGGTGCTGCAGGTAAGACACAAACATTTTAAAATGTCATTCTACCAGGGCTGCATCCACATCAGCGGCGAGGACCATGGAGGTGTTCACGGATTATCTCCTCGCAATAGCGGGCTGGGCCAGTGAAACTACATTTCAGCGGTTTTATAACAGACCTGTGGCCGCTCCCGCAATGTTGGCGGATTCAGTTTTAAGTGCTGTTCCCTAAACGTTTGTCCCCGAGTTCAGGGGTTTTATTGTTGTATTAACAAATGTTCTTATTTTTCAGCTTGTTCAAGTCTGAAATACGTTAACATACTTCCTCCATCAGTATTACGGCAGTGTGTGAGCATGGACGTGGTCCAGGGCATGGAATCACAGAGCTTTGAAATCTTCACGAACTCACTCACGTGGCTCCGAAGTAAAATAGTAAGATTAAACTTACTATTTTGAAGTTTGATCTTTATTTTATGAGGAGTTGCAATGAGGGATTTCGTGCCCTCCGCTCCCAACCCTCTATCATAAGGTCAACTGGTATATTCAAGTTCTTTAATCTTACTATCTTCAGTCATTGTTGTTTTCTGTGATTCCACACCGCTGCTTTGAAGAATGTCGCGCATGCGTGCCTGGCGGGGTCTTCACGTAATCCCTCATCGTAACTCCTCATAAAATAAAGATCAAATTTCAAACTGGTAAGTTCTCATTTAATCTTACTATTATCAGGCAGGGTGGCACGGTAGAGTTGCTGCTTTACAGCGCCAGAGACCCGGGTTCTATCTTGACTACGGGTGCTTGTGTGTATAGAGTTTGTACGTTCTCCCCGTGACCTCGTGGGTTTTCTCCAGGTGCTTCCGTTTTCTCTCACACTCCAAAGACGTGCAGGCTTGTAGGTTAATTGCCTTTGGTAAAAATTGTAAATTGTCCCCAGGGTATAGGATGGTGCTAGTGTACGGGATGATGGCTGGGCGGGGTGGACTCGGTGGGCCGAAGGGCCTGTTTCTGCACTGTATCTCTAAACTAAAGCTGAGATGGCGGAACTCAGCGAGTCAGGCGGCATCTGCGGAAGGAACGGACATGTGATGTTTTGCATCGGGACGTATTGAAGAAGGGGCCCGACTCGAAGCATCACTTGTCCGTTCCCTCCACGGATGCTGACTGACCTGTTGAATTCTTCCAGCACTTTGTACTTATTGCTCATGATTCCAGCGTCTGCAGTTCCTTGCGTCCCTACTGAGTTTGCTGACTGTGGCTGTGACAGTGAAACAACTTCAGCAAGCGGTCTGATCAACCCTCTGGCTGGCTGCGTGCATTTGATGGAAGCAGCGATTGACAGCTCTCCTGAACCAGTAACTAAGGGCGGCACAGTTGTGAAGCGGTAGAGTTGCTGCATTACAGCGCCAGAGACCCAGGATCGATCCTGACTACGGGTGCTGTCTGTACGGAGTTTGTACGTTCTCCCCGTGACCTGCATGGGTTTGCTGCGGGTGCTCCGGTTTCCTCCCAAACTCCGAAGGCGTGCAGGTTTGTAGGCTAATCGGCTTGGTATAAATGTGTGCAGGATAGTGCTAATGTAGAAACATAGAAACATAGAAAATAGGTGCAGGAGCAGGCCATTCGGCCCTTCGAGCCTGCACCGCCATTCAATATGATCATGGCTGATCATCCAACTCAGTATCCTGTACCTGCCTTCTCTCCATACCCCCTGATCCCTTTAGCCACAAGTGCCACAGCAATGAATTGGCCTCAACGACCTTGATCCAGCCACATGGGCCACATCCAACTCCCTCTTAAATATGGCCAACGAACTGGCCTCAACTACCTTCTGTGGCAGAGAATTCCACAGATTCACCACTCTCTGTGTGCAAAATGTTTTTCTCATCTCGGTCCTAAAAGACTTCCCCCTTATCCTTAAACTGTAACCCCTTGTTCTGGACTTCCCCAACATCGGGAACAATCTTCCTGCATCTAGCCTGTCCAACCCCTTAAGAATTTTGTAAGTTTCTATAAGGGTGTGATCTCTGGCCGGCACGGACTCGGTGGGCCGAAGGGCCTGTTTCCACGCTGTATCTCTATACTAAACTAGATAGGGAACGCATTGCCGCAACTGGTAGAGGCGCTTCCTCACAGCGCCTGAGACCGGGATTCAATCCTGACATCGAGTGCTGTTACAGGTAACTCCAAATGCTTTGCTGTAGTTTGCATTAGCTTTCAAAGTGCATTTAAAAGAAAATAATAAAATCTCACGAATTATCTTCCGGGTCAAATTCGATCAAAGAGATTAATTAGCAATGGGTGAAAAGATTGCCATTTAAGTGAGGGATTTGGCAGAAATATTGCCTCTTAATTACAGCTCGTTGGCTCTGCTCATCCAACTTACATAGCAGAATGTGTCATACCCTTCACAGATTGATATGCACCAAATGTCACCTTTGTTAAATTAGTACATATTTTATACCTGGTCATGACAGCTCCACCACATAATTAAGCTGTAGTCGAGGAAAGAACTCTCATCTGACGAAGGGTCTCGCCTCCAAACTGTCACCTATTTCTTTTCTCCGGAGATGATGTCTGTCCCGCTGAGTTACTCCAGCTTTTTGTGTCCATCTTCGGTATAAAGCAGCATCTGCAGTTCCTTCCAGCACATTCCGTCTGAACCTGAGACTGCCTGGGCTACACATGCGACTTTGGCCTTTGTTTTGTTTTTTTTCCACTACATTAGATTTTTGTATTTATTGAACTTGTTTGCTTGTTATATTACCTATTGATTCCTCTATTTACAAACCTGTTGAGTGACTGCAAGTAAGAATACCATTGCTCCGTTTTCGGCACATAAGACAATAAAACACCCTTGACTCTTGTTATATGAACCTTTGACATTTCAGTGCAAACTGATTAACTGGGAAAAATATATCCATATTCAGCTGAGAAGGACCTGACGTGAACTGTATATCCGGATGCATCACAGCAGGGTTTGGGAACATCCAGGACCGCAAGAAATTGCAGCGAATTGTGGACGCAGCCCAGACCATCACACGAAACAACCTCCCTTCTATTGACTCCATTAACACCTCACGCTGCCTCGGCAAGGCCAGCAGCCTGATCAAGGACGAGTATCACCCTGGCCACTCTCTGCCTCAGAGGGCAGGGGAGGCAGGTTCTCTGGATGCTTTCAAGAGAGAGCTAGATAGGGCTCTTAAAAATAGCAGAGTCTGGGGATATGGGGAGAAGGTAGGAACGAGGTACTGATTGGGGATGATCAGCCATGATCACATTGAATAGCAGTGCTGGCTCGAAGGGCCAAATGGCCTACTCCTGCACCTGTTGTCTATTGTCTATTGTCTATTGTCTTCTACTCTCTCCCATCTGGCAAAAGGTACAGAAGTGTGAAAACGCTCACCTCCAGATTCAAGGACAGTTTTTTCCCAGCGGTTATCAGGCAACTGAACCATCCTACCACAACCAGAGAGCAGTGCTGAACTATCTACTATCTACCTCGTTGATGACCTTGGGACTATCCTTGATCGGACTTTGCTGGCTTTACCTTGCACTGAACGTTATTCCCTTATTGTGTATCTATACAGTGTAAATGCACTGATTGTCAACATGTATTGTCATTCTGCTGACCGGTTAGCACGCAACAAAAGCTTTTCACTGTACCTCGGTACACGTGGTAATAAACTAAATTAAATGTAAGATATAGTTTGGCTTTGAGAGTCCTGTTCAACGATGGGAATTCTCGCGTACGCAATTATTTTTAGATTCATTTACTTCTTTAATATATCTTGCCCCTTTAATGTTTTGAGAATTGCAATGATAGTCACGCAATGATAAAAAAGACTAATGGGCCTGTCCCACTTTGACGATTTTTTAGGTGACTTCCGGCGACTCGAAAACCGGCGACTGGCCCCCCCCCCCCCCCCACGACAATGTCCACAGCAGTCAACCACCTAGTCGACGTCAAGCTACGGCAAGCTACCGATGACCGGCGACCCATTAGAACGTCCACCTACGACCACACCCACGACAACCTACGTCCACCCGCCACAAGCTACGACAAGGTAAGGCAATTCAGTCACCGGTACCTGTCGCCGATTGGCGAAGGTTGATGTAGGTAGTCGCCAATGGAATTCACTGGCGTCAGCTCCGGCGACAACCCTACGTCAGCACCTACGTCAGGAGAAGTCAAGCCACGCTCATTGGCGCCAAGCCAAGTCGCCGACTGTCGCCGAAAAGTTTTGAACATTTCAAAATCCAGCGGCGACCAGAAAAATGCTACGATTCTTTGGCCGACTGAGGAGACTACTCACGACCATACAGGTGACACCCCGGCGACCATGTAGTGATAGGCTAGTCGCCTGTCGTCACCTAAAAAATCGCCTAAATGGGACAGGGGCGTAAATCATATCTACGAATCTCACATCAATTATTCAGTTGTGTTTAAGGGACGTTTTAAGATCCTGGAGGAATATAAGATCAGAAGGTCATGTGATAGGAGTAGAATTAGGCCATTCGGCCCATCAAGTCTACTCCGCCATTCAATCTCTCCCTCCTATCCCCATTTTCCTGCCTTCACCCCGTAACCTCTGACACCTGGGTACTAATCAAGAATCTATCTATCTCTGCCTTAAAAATATCCACTGACTGTGGCAAAGAATTCCACAGACTCAACACGCTTTGACTAAAGTAATCTCTCCTCATCTCCTTCCTAAAAGAACGTCCTTAAATTCTGAGTATGGTTTATAAAAGCACAAAATGGGATTGATTCCTGAGTGGCACAGTTGCCTCCATTTTCTTTAGTTTTTGTGACTAATGTCAAAGGCTAGAGGGCGTAACTTTAAGGTGAGAGGGGCAAAGTTCAGGGGGGATGTGTGGGGCAAATTGGCAACACTCCCCCATATTATACTCAATTTGTCAGATCTTCACCCCAGTCACGTAGATTAATTAGAGTTACTGAACTACCTCTGGCATGGCCGTATTTACACTGGAGTTTTGTGGGCAGTTCTGGCTGTCCCATTACAGAAGGCTTGTGGAGGTTTTGGAAAGAGTGCAGCAAATGCTGCCTGGATTTGAGAGTATTAGCTAGAAGGATAGTTTGGACAGAGCTATACCTAAAGCCCCTGTCCCACTTTCCCGAGTTACTCCCGAATTCTCCCGAGTTTTCCCCTTGATTCAAACTCAGAGATGCCAGCCGTAGGTCCTCGGGGCTATTTTTTTAACCTGTAGATATTTTTCAACATGCTGAAAAAATGTCCCGACTTACCTGTGGTAGCTATGGCCGGCATTACGAGCCGCTACGAAATATCTATGGCCTCCTACGGACTCGCTACAGACTCCTACGGACATTCACCGAGTTTGAATCAAGGGGAAAACTCGGGAGAATTCGGGAGTAACTCGGGAAAGTGGTTCAGGGGCTAGCTCTCTCTTTATCAGTTATCTGTACACTTCTTCTCACGTATGGCTTGCACAGCCTAAAGTTGTAGGACAACTCATTCTACAACTTTCACACAGAGAGTGGTGAGTCTCTGGAATTCTCTGCCACAGAAGGTAGTTGAGGCCAGTTCATTGGCTATATTTAAGAAGGAGTTAGATGTTGCCCTTGTGGCTAAAGGGATCAGGGGGTATGGAAAGAAGGCAGGTACAGGATACTGAGTTGGATGATCAGCCATGATCATATTGAATGGCGGTGCAGGCTCGAAGGGCCGAATGGCCTCCTCCTGCACCTATTTTCTATGTTTCTATGTTTCTATGTTCTATTTGATCTTATTTGATCGTTTCAAGAGAGAGTTGGAAAGGGCTCTTAAAGATAACGGAGTCAGGGGATATGGGGAGAAGGCAGGAACGGAGTACTGATTGGGGATGATCAGCCATGATCACTTTAAATGGCGGTGCTGACTCGAAGGGCCGAATGGCCTACTCCTGCACCTACTGTCTATTGTCTATTGTGCACGGCAGGTCGATTGCATTCGTCGAAACAAGGCGGGCCACGTGAAGGTTGCAATCTCCCGCCCCATCTGTACACTGGGTGGCTCGCTTGCAATCATGTATGGTCGTTCCACTAACTGAAAGCTTTTCAATGTACCTCGCTACATGTAACAATAAACTAAACTAGACTAAATTAAACTGCTCCGCACCCTCTCCAGAGCTTCCACATCTTTCCTGCAAGATGGTGACCAGAACAGCACATGATACCGTAAGGCATGCAGTTCTTCAGTCGGGTCAGAGTGCTGTTCATGTCATGGTGCAGTATATCCCTTTCAAAGCTACCCAAATGGCAGCATCTACAACAGATCAACAGAGGACCTCCTTGCTTAAACTGACACAAAGTGAGATCTAACAAACCTCTGAGAAGATTCGTACATTGAAGATTGCACAGCTAATGTGACTTTCCAAAGTGGCATTGAGGTGACCCCCAGCATTATGATAACTATGGTAAATTATAACGAGACGATTTTCATGCCCCCTAACTTTCTTTAGCAACAAAGGGTCGAAAGGCGCATTTAAATGATGCATTAATATTAATAAGGTGGAATTGACTCATTCTGGGATTTTCCCAATCTTTCATCTCGGCTGTTATTATGTTTACTCAACCCGTGTGGGTTAGAGCAGCAATTAGAGTGAAGATACATCAATGGTATAAGGTAACATTTGAACGTTGCTTCTCTGGAGAAGAGGAATGGGTGACATTTTGGGTCTAGACCCTTTTTTCAGAAGCAGGGCCTTGACCCAAAATATCACCCATTCCTCTTCTCCAGAGATGCTGCCTGTCCCGCTGAGTTACCGCAAAGAATTCCACAGATTCACCACCACCTCTGACTGAAGAAATTTCTCCTCATCTCCTTCGTAAAAGAACGTCCTTTAAAATCTGAGGCTATGACCTCTAGCCCTAGACTCTCCCACTGGTGGAAACATCCTCTCCACATCCACTCTATCCAGGCCTTTCACTATTCTGTGTGTTTCAATCTTCTAAACTCCAGCGAGTACAGGTCCAGTGCCGACAAAGGCTCACCTTAGGTCAACCTACTAATTCCTGGGATCGTTCTTGTGAAAGCCACCGAGCCGGGCCCCTGCTCATCCCCGAGTACCAGGGGTGGGGGTGGGGTCAGCGACAGCGGCAGACGCCTGTACAAATGGACTGTAAGAAGAACATTGAAACTTACAGAACAATGAGAGGCATAGATAGAGTGGATGTGGAGAGGATGTTTCCACTGGTGGGAGAGTCTAGGACCAGAGGTCATAACCTCAGAATTAAAGGGCGCTCTTTCAGAAAGGAGAAGAGGAGGAACTACTTTAGTCAGAGGGTAGTTAATCTGTGGAACTCTTGCCACAGGAGGGCTGTGGAGGCCAAGTCGGTGGATATTTTTAAGGCAGAGATAGACAAATTCTTGATTAGAACGGGTGTTAAGGGTTATGGGGAGAAGGCAGGAAAATGGGATTAGGAGGCAGATTGAACGGCGGAGTAGACTCGATGGGCCGAATGGCCTAATTCTACTCCTGTACTTTGCGAACTTGCGAATGTGAGGTCTTACCTGGATAGAAGGAATGGGTGACGTTTCAGGTGGAGGTCTTTCTTCAGACCATTCCTCCCATCCAGAGATGCTGCCAGTCCTGCTGAGTTACTCCAGCTTTTTTGTTTCTATCTTCAGTTTCAACCAGCCTCTGCTGTTCCTACCTCCACATTCTTTATCCAGCACAGGAACAGGCCCTTTGGTCCACCGTGTCTGTCCCAACCGTGTTGCCAAGACCATCTCTCGTCTGCCTGCACATAATCCATATCCCTCCATTCCCTGCATATCCATGTGCCTATCCAAAAGTCTCCTAACTGCCTTCACCCGGCCCCGGCACCACATTCCAGGAACTCGCCACCCTCTTGTGCCCCATACAACTTCATTAAACTTTGCCCCTGTCACCTTAAAACTGTTTTAAACTCCACTGTTTTGATATTTCAACCTTGCAACCGTGTCGTGGTCTTGTGAGCTTGTGCGCCTCATTGACCCCCTAGAGCTATGCCAGCGGGAGATTCATCTCCGGTTAGGGTCTCCCACGCTGGACAGGTCGAAGGGTAGAGGCGAGACGAAGAGCGATCCACTGGTCCTCCAGGTTGGAGGTTGAGCGCACGGCTAACAACCCTGCCTCGTAAAACAAAAATGTTACGGAAACAGCAACTGAAGGAATCTACGCTACTGAGTGGACGACCTTCGTTGTTGCCCTACATGCCAGGAGGCATAATCGGAAAGTTTAACTTCTTTAAACTTTCCCCCTCTCACCTTAAATCTGTTTTAAACTCCACTATTTGATATTTCCACCCTGGGAAAATGGTTCTGGCTCTTGGATCCCTATCTATATGCTCCTTATATATTTTATATAAAATTATATTTTATAACTTTATGTACTTCAACCAGGTCTCTCCTTTAACCTGCGGTTTAATTTCTAGCTAAATTTGCAAAACCGTCGGTCTGGATATTTCTTCTTCGAGGCACTTTGCTATCTGTAGTTGCCAAGCAACCTATTGGTAACCTTCAGTAGCGTGATGAAAGCAATGGAGCACAAATTCTGAAACCAAATACAGAGGTTTCATCTACACAGAAGAATTTAAACCAACATTTTGACTTCAAAGTCGCACAGATTATCCACTGGTGTTATTCACACTGTTTTTCGCCTTCCATCGCAGTGAGGAATGTGGAGGAGTCACTGTGGTGGATGTTCATGTTCAAATGTATTTTGTGTGTTCTGTTGCTTTTTATTGGTATGACTGGATGGCAATTCAAATTCCTCGTATGTTGCAAAACATACTTGGCTTAGGTATGTTACAAAACTTACTTTTAGCGGCGCTGCAGTTCCGTCACTGCCCGTGCGCGCGACTTTGGTGCCTTTGAGAGGGGGGGGGGGTTTAAAATGCGATTTGTCTTCAGGCTATTGAAATCAATTTTGAACAGGCTTTTTAGTTGCTGAAGAGAAATTGCTTCGACTGCCGTTTTATTAAGTTTATTAAAAATTAGCGCTGGAAAAATGAAAAGCAGGAGTAAATTAAAAATCATCTTCTAATGCCGTCAACGCTGACAACTGGACGGATCTTACGTAGGGGACAAAAGAAGGTACACAGTTTATTTGTACGTTAAAATGTGCTTCTTAGGAAGCCTTTAATCAAAATTTCATGTTGCGAAAAGGTGACGTAAAAAATATACGGACCGGCAGTATTTTTCCTGCCGGTATGGGGGTTAAATTCACCGCAACCGCAACGTTCCAATCCATCGCGTTCCACAAAAACCCACTCGCAAGTTGATTTAAATGGCCATTAATTTACGGGAATTGAACTCTAAATTCCTTCAGGGTACACAAAAATTTGGCCTATAAATTCATGACAATGAGATTTAAAAAACATGTTATATTGTGAATTCTTGTGTGAATGTTATTTGGACATTTAGGCTTTTTAAAAATGTTAACCTTTTCTTAAGAAATGGATAGATGTTTAGATCTAGTAATTGAATTCTGTAATTAGCTACAATTAGGTAACTAACTAATTATATGCTTTAATTTCAGGTCATCCAAGTAAGATTGTTTCATATTTGTTTCAGAATGCTTCAAGCTATAATAACTGAAAATTTCATTCAGTTCTCTTAATTTTTAAGAAAATTATGGGCTTTTGACTGTCCTCGATCACAACTTTTGTGTTAAGTCAATGGAAAAGCAATGGGGAACAAGATGCTAATTGCCGAGTATGAAAATGGCCATAGCTTTTTTAATACCGAAGATATGAAAGTGAATTAGGTGTCAACTTAAACTTCTTTTTATGCTTTATCTGATGGGATAAATTGCAGACTTGATTTTTTAAATCTCGAAATTTTGTAACATTGCTACTTGGCTAATAAAGTATGAATATGATTATGATTATGACTGTAATGCAGCAAACCTTCACTCTTACAATTTACAATACACATTCATGATTTAGATGCAGGGATTAAAAGTAACATTAGCAAATGTGCAGGTGACACAAAGCTGGGTGGCAGTGTGAACTGTGAGGAGGATGCTATGGGGATGCAGGGTGACTTGCACAGGTTGGGTAAGTGGGCAGATGCATGGCAATGTAGAAGGAAACCGGGACTTCCGGAGAAAACCCACGCGGTCATGAGGAGAACGTACACACATGAATGAAAGATATACAAAAAGCATCCTCCACTGTCAGAGTGAGGCCAAACGCAAATTGGAGGAACAGCACCTCATATTTCCCTTGGGCAGCATTAATGTAGTTTACTCTAACATCAAGCAGGCCTTGCATCCCCTACCTCTCCGTCCCTTCCCCACCCAGTCGTCGTACTAGTTTCACTGTCATCCTGTTGAGTTTCACTGTCTGCATAATTCATTATCACCTACCCCGCAACCAACAATGGACCATTGTGGGCTCCACCTTTCTTTGATCATTGTTGCTTTTCGCATATCTTTAAGTGTCTACCCTACCCACAATATAATGGAATACACCCCCAACACAGTAAACCAAGCGATGGTGGACACAAAATGCTGGAGTAACTCAGCGGGACAGGCAGCATCTCTGGAGAGAAGGAATGGGTGACGTCTCGGGTCGAGACCCTTCTTCAGACTGAATTACTTGAATCCCGCTGAGTTACTCCAGCATTTTCTGTCTACCTTCGATTTAAACCAGCATTTGCAGTTCTTTCCTACACATTAGCCAGGCAAGTCTAGGCGATGCTTAAAACCTCCTCGTCATCTGGTCTCTCTTGACTAATTATTAGCTTACTGCAAAGGTGGTGCCTTTTACGGTGAATATAATGTTTCTCTGATCTGTTTTACGATGTCAATGGCTTGATATAATTAGCCAAGCGACCTCAGACTCTGCATAAAATCTCCTCACTTTTGTAACCCTGATTTATTTAGTTTAGTTTAGTTTAGTTTAGTTTAGTTTTGTTTAGTTTAGAGATACAGCGCGTAAACAGGCCCTTCAGCCCACCGAGTCCGCACCGACCAGCGATCCCCGCACAATAACACTACCCTACACTCACTGGGGACACTTTCACATTTATACCAAAACCAATTAACCTACAAACCTGGGGTACACAAAAGGCTGGAAAAACTCAGCAGGTGCAGCAGCAAATAAGGAGCGAAGGAGATAGGCGACGTTTCGGGTAGAGACCCTTCTTCAGGTCTTAGTTTTTAGTTTAGCGATACAGCGTGGAAACAGGCCATTCGGCCCACCGAGTCCATTCCGACCAGCAATCACCTGTAATCTAGTTCTACCCCTATATTCTAAGGACAATTCACAGAAGCCACCTTTGGACTGTGGGTGGAAACCAGAGATCCTGGAGAAAAGCCACGCAGGTCACGGGGAAGAACGCACAAACTCCGTACTGGCAAGCACCCGTAGTCAGGATCGAACCTGGGTGTCTGGTGCTGTAAGGCAGCAACTCTGCAACTCTGCAACGCCACCGTCCCTGGTCACTATCCGGCAGCCCTGTCAATAATCTGTCACACGGGCGCTTTGCCATGGCGTGACCCTCTGCTCAATTGCTGCCTCCTTCGAACAATCTCGGGCAGAGCCCAGACTCTCAAGGGCTGTCATGGATGATGAAAGAAGGCACTGTGTGAGTCACGGTCTTGATGAGGCTCCGGCAAATGCAATCCGCATCATTCAGAAGATGGAGATTATGAGCAATTCTCCAGAAATCTCATCTTCAGGAGGCAGAGCGCATTAAAAATAATGACTATCGCCCGCGAACACACATCAACACCATTGTTTCAAGAGCAAGCAAGAGCAATGTGAAGTATAGTTTGCATGTATTACTTTTAAATGTACCTCATCCATTTCCCTCAGGAATGACTGGAAAGGAAAAGTTACGCTGCGACTTGCCAGAGATAAAGAAGCTTCCTAGCCATCCTGTCCTTATCCCCAGGAGCACGTCCTCATCAAAACTATGATTATAAATGGCTTCTTGGTCACGTATCTCTGCACCCACACACGGTAGAGAAATAAACACAATGACAAAGCGTTTGATAGCACGTCGTGGTACGAGAATGATCCCAGGGATGACTGGGTTCACATATTTTAGTTTAGTTTAGTTTAGAGATGCAGCACGGCAACAGGCCAGTCAGCCCACCGGGTCCACGCCGACCAGCGATCCCCGCACGTTAACACTATCACACACACACACACACACACACACACACTGGGGACAAGTTACAGAAACACCAAGCCGATTAACCTACAAACCTGCACGGCTTTGGAGTGTGGTAGGAAAGCGAAGATCTCGGAGAAAACCCACGCGGTCACGGGGAGAACGCACACACTCCGTACAGACTGCGCCCCTAGTCGGGATAGAACCCGGGTATCCGGCGCTGCAAGCGCTGTAAGGCAGAAACTCTACCGCTGAGCCACCATGACGCAAAGATGAGTTTTTGACGGCACTAGGCCTCTACTCACTGGAGTTTAGAAGGATGAGGGGGAACCACCGAATAGTGAACCTGACCGAATAGTGAAAGGCTTGATATAGTGGATGCGGAGAGGGTGTTTCCACTAGTGGGAGAGTCTAGGATCAGAGGTCGTAGCCTCAGAATTAAAGGACATTCCTTTATGAAAGAGATGAGGAGGAATTTCTTTAGTCAGAGGGTGGTGAATCTGCGGAATTCTTTGCCGCAGAAGGCTGTGGAGGCAAAGTCAGTGGATATTTTTAAGGCAAAGATGGATAGATTCTTGAGGGAGAGATCGATCAGCCATGATTGAATGGGGGAGTACACTTGGCCTAATTCTGCTCCTAATGGCCTAATTCTGCTCCTATCACTTATGACAAAGGGAGTCCTGCCATTATGGATCGTACATTCTGAATTCTTACCGCTGTGAGCATGCTTTAGAATGAACAGTTACCAGATTGCATTAAGAAATGCATTTTCACTTGAAATCTAGTTTTAATTGGATTACTTCCATTCTGAGTTGTGCGGTTTGGATAAACTTCCTGTCGGTTCCCTAAACCAAAGGCACCAGGAAGTCTGCGTTATGTTAACTTGTCTGGTTCTGGATAACAAAATATATAAAAGGGCAATCCTAATATATAGGTGCTGAACACTGTGTGCGTAGTCTTCGAAGTTTAAATTGGAAGAGGCAGGATGGAACTAATTGATGAATGACTATCTTACGACAGAGAGATACCACAAACGTGCAAATATTAACAAATGGGTCATACTTTGTCTACGGGAAATTAGCAGAAGACATAAAACATGAACGACAGCACAAGATTTACGAGGGTGTCGGCAGGACTGGAGGATCTGAGCTTCAGGGGAGAGGTTGAGCAGGCTGGGACTCTATTTCTTGGAGTGCAGGAGGATTGTGGGGTGATCTTATAGAGGTTGTTTAAAAATCGAGGGAGGACGCACAGAGTCTCTCGCCCAGAAGAGGGGGATCGAGGACCAGAGGACACAGGGTTAAGGTGAAAGGGGAAAGCTTGAATAGGAATCTGAGGTGTAACTATTTTACACAAAGGGGTGGTGGGTGTGTGGAACGATCTTCCAGAGGAGGTTGGGACTATTGCAACGTTCAAGAAACAAATGGACAGGTACGTGGGTGGGATGCGTTTGGAGGGATATGGGTCAAAGGCGGGCAGGTGGGACCAGTGTAGCTGTGATATGTTGGCCAGTGTTGGCAAGTTGGGCTGAGGGCGCTGTTTCTATACCGTATGGCTCGATAACAGGCTCCACAGCCGAAATGTCGGTGCAGAACACAAAGCCAAGATAAGTTAATATCCTCTGCCTGCACATAATCCATATCCCTCCATTCCCCGCATATCCACGTGTCTTTCCACAAGCCCCTTAAACGCCAATATTGTATCCCGCCCCCCACCACCAACCCTGGCAGGCCCAGAACTATGCGTTCCAGGCACCAATCCCCCACTGTGTGAAAAACGTGCCCGCTGATCTTTAATGAATGAATGAATAATGAATGAATGTATGAATAAGTTTAATGGCCAAGTATTCACATACAAGGAATTTGCCTTGGTGCTCCGCCCGCAAGTGACAACATGACATACAGTGACATTTTGCCCTCTCACCTTTAAGCTATGCCCTCAGGTCTCTGGCATTTCTACCCTGGGGAAATGTGCTGGCAGTCTGCCCTAACTCTTCATTTTATATACTTCTATATGGTCCCCCCTCAGCCTCCAGCATGCCAGAAATAAAACAATGCAAGTCTGTGCAATCTCTCCTTGCAGCTCATGCTAGTCCAGGCACCATTCTGTTAAACCTCTTCTGCGACCCCCCTCCAAAGCCTCCCCACATCCTTCCTGCATTTCAAAGGTTCTGTTTATTGTCACGTGCACCAATTAAGCTGCTTCTCGACCTACGATGGGGTTACGTTCCGATAAACCCATCGGAAATAGAAAATATCGCGAGTCGAAAACGCATTAAATACATTTAATACAATCACGTGACCGGAAGTGGCGTGCGACTCACTGCCCAGCGTTGTCGAAGCATCGTAAATCGGGGAGCATCTGGACAGTAAGACTCGGATTACCAGACAACCATACTGAAAAAAACAACAACACACACAACTACATAAAAGCTACCATAAACATCCACCACAACGGATTCCCTACATTCCTCACTGTGATGGAAGGCAATAAAGTCTAATCTTCTTCCTCTTTATTCTCCTGCGGTCGGGGCGGTCGAACCATCTGCAGTCGGCGCGATGTAAGGCCGCAGTATGGACGGAGAAACGATACAGAACGAAAATCGCATCTCAGTTGAGGTTAGAGATTTTAAAAAAGTTTCCCCCAACCCCATTAAGATAATTTTATTAAGGTAATGAAAACGGACATTTATGTGAATCTGATTGATTGATCGATACATTATTACCATCCGTGACATGTCACAGTGAAATACTTTATTTTGTGTAGCACACAATGTATGTAGGACAGTGTTAGTGTGCAGGGATCGCCGGTCGGTGTGGACTCTGCGGGCCAAAGGGCCCGTTTTCCGCTCTGTATCTCTAAACATAACTAAACTATTCTTTAATAGACACAAAATGCTGGAGTAACTCAGCGGGACAGAAGGAATGGGGGACGTTTTGGGTCAAGACCCTGCTTCAGACTGGACCTGAAACATCACCTATTCTTTTTCTCCAGAGATGCTGTCTGACCCGCTGAGTTACTCCAGCATTCTGTGCCTATCTTTGGTTTAAACCAGCATCTGCAGTTCCTTCCTACAATAAACTAATCTTTAGTTTAGTTTAGAGATACGGCATGAAAACAGGCCCTTTGGCCCATTGAGTCCGCACCGACCAACGGTCACACATATACTAGTTCTATCCTACACACTAAGGACGATTTACAGGGGCCAATTAACCTACAAACCCACATGTCTTTGGGATGTGGTAGGAAACCCGTAGAACCTGGAGAAAGCCCATGCGGTCACAGGGAGAACGTGCAAACTCCACCTGGCGAGACAGTGCCCGATGTCAGGATCGAACCTGGATCTCTGCTGCTGTGAGGCAGCAACTCTACTGCTGCACCACCTTACCTACCTGACACAACCTGATGGAGTATCTGTACACTGTAAATTAATCGTTTGTAAGAATGTTTGGTTTAGTTTAGTTTAGAGATACAGTGAGGAAACAGGCCCTTGCGGCCCACCGGGTCCGCGCCGACCAGCGATCCCCGCACTATCCTACGCATTAACCCTATCCGACACACACTAGGGACAATTTTTACATTTACCAAGAGATACTCGTGCAATAATCTGAGATGTCTGTTTAATATAATGCATTGATATAAAACTGAAGAACAAGACTTATCAATTATTTCATTGGACGCAGAAAAAGCATTCCATCAAGTAGACTGGGACTACCTTGTTAAAGTATTGCAAAAATTTCAAATGGGAGAGAATTTTATCTCATGGGTAAAACGATTATATGACAGGCCCACTGCCAGAATATTAACTAATAACATGTTGTCTCCGAAATTTCAATTATCCAGGGGCCGGGCCCGCTGCCGGAACGCCGCACCCACAGTTCTGAAGCCGGGTCCGCCGCCGCCGCCGCTGGAACGCTAGAACGCCACCACAGCTCTGAAGCCGAGTCACCGCTGGAACGCCACAGCTGGAAAGCTGGAACACCACAGCTCCGAAGCCGGGTCGCCGCCGGAACACCGCCACGACTCTGAAGCCGGGCTGCCGCCGCCGCCGCCGCCGCTGGAACGCTGCCACAGACTATATTATTCAAAAACTAAAATGTAATTTTTTTCCAAATGTCTCCCCAATTTGTGATATATGTCTATCCCAACAGGCAACCATAGCACATTCATTTGTTTTTTGCATAGAAATCCAAACATTCTGGAATGAAATCTTTGAAATGTTTACAAAATTATTCAAAATAAAACTGAAACCGAATGCAGAATTGATTATTTTTGGAACAATGCAAGCCAGCTTTGAGCTGACTTCGTTCCAAAAGAGCTTCCTTAATTATGGCTTAATAATGGCAAAAAAACGTATATGTATTCTGGAAAAACGCCCCACACCAACGATAAAAATGTGGATTTCAAATATGTCCGAAATGTTACACCTCAAAGATACGAGATTCCTCCTAGCAGGCAAATCAGACCATTTCCAAAAGATTTGGTCTCCATTTATCGACTTATTACAAGAATAGGGTGCAACACAACTTTGAAATAAATGGTTTCAGGACCTGGTGAGGGGTGTGTGAAGATACGAAGTAGGTACATCCCTTTTATCTTATTTTACTTTCTTATATTTTCTGTTTTCTATTTTTCTCTTCCTTTTTCTTTGTTATTCTTTCTTGTGTTTTACACTTCTACGGGTTCTTCCTGATCACTCTCTCACGCACTTACTATCTTATCTAACTTTCTCTATTCTTCTTCTTCTTCTTAAAGTTAAAAATAAGAAATGGTACAGGAAATGCATTATGTTATTTTTGGCTTATATCATTGTAATGTACATTACTTCTAATAAATAAAATTAATTAAAAAAAAACAAAAAAAACAAGCTAATTAACCCACAAACCTGTACGTCTTTGGAGTGTGGGAGGAGACCGAGGATCTCGGAGAAAACCCACGCAGGTCACGAGGAGAGCGTACAAACTCCGTACAGACTGCACCCGTGGTCGGGATTGAACCCGGGACTCCGGCGCTGCATTCGTTGTAAGTCAGCAACTCTGCCATGCTGACTGGTTAGCAGGCAACAAAAGCTTTTCACTGTACATCAGTACGACGTGACAATAAACTAAACTAACTGAACTAACTAAATAATGAAGGATAGTCCGTGGGCAGGGGACAGTGCGGGCCGAATGGCCTCTTCCTGAGCGGTACCTTTCGATGTCCCATGTTCTGTTCTGCACTGCTTCCACTCAGCTTGCTCCCGTTGAAAGCCTGCGTCATGTTTGTGTCTTTGTTCAGACTCACATTAACGAAAGACAACCCAGAAACATTTAATCCATAGACAGGCTGTCAAAAATCCTTTGGCATCACAGTAAATTATACTTCCCCCCCGCGGCAACAGACAACAGTTAACAGATTTTGTTGGCCAAGATAATTTATTATACTTCAAAGAATTTAATCTTTTTCAACTGCTCTAATGGTTAGTGGATTAAAGTAGCAACGAGCAAGTAGTCCCCTCTGACATCAGCAGAAGGCTAAGATGGGGCCCGTGGTTCTTTTGGTACTGCCATCTGATGAGAGAAAGATTATGTTGTGATCTACAATGTAAATTAGATATAGAACTTCAAAAATCCTCATCGTCACCTATACAGCTCTCCAAAGCCATGCCTGGAATATTTTTTCCAGGCAATTAGAATAAAATCATGATCGGGTAGATGCACAGTCATAGAAACTCAGAAACATAGAAAATAGGTGCAGAAGTAGGTCATTTGGCCCTTCGAGCCAGCACCGCCATTCAATATGATCATGGCTGAATCAGTACCCTGTTCCTGCTTCTTCCCCATATCCCTTGATTCCGTTAGCCCAAAGAGCTAAATCTAACTCTCTCTTGAATACATCTCTTAAATACATAATTGAATGAGTCCCTTGCCCAGAGAAAGGGAATCGAGGACCAGAGTATCTAGGTTTCAGGTGAAGGGGAAAATATTTAATAGAAATCTGAGGGGTAGCTTTTTCACACAAAGGATGGTGGGTGTATGGAACGAGCTGCCAGAGGAGGTAGTTGAGGCTGGGACTATCCCAACAGTTAGACAGGTACATGAATAAGATAGATTTGGAGGAATATGGGCCAAACGCAGGCAGGTGGGACGAGTGTAGCTGGGACATGTTGGCCAGTGTGGGCAAGTTGGGCCAAAGGGCCTGTCTCCATGCTCTATCACTCTAAAGTAATTTTAGTTAAAAATCCAAAATAAAATTGCCGGTCAGCACTCGGCATGTCTTTGCGATGTGGGAGGAAACCAGAGCACCCGGAGGAATCCCATGCATAAGATCATAAGTGATAGGAGTAGAATTAGGCCATTCAGCTCATTAATTCTAATCCAATAGTCAATCATGGCTGATCTACTGTATATCTCCCTCCTAACCCCATTTTCCTGCCTTCTCCCCATAACCCCTGACACCCGTGCCAACCAAGAATCTATCTATCATTGCTTTAAAAATATCCACTGACTTGGCCTCCGCAGCCATCTGCGGCAAAGAATTCCACAGATTTACCACCCTCTGACTAAAGAAATTCCTTCTCATCTCTCTTCTTCTTTAAAGAACGTCCTTTAATTCTGAGGCTGTGACCTCTAGTCCTAGACTTTCCCACTAGTGTTTCATCCTCTCCACCTCCACGTGATCTTTGACCCCTGCATTACCTGCGTTCAGTCAATGGCAACTTGCCCTGAGAAAATTCGTAAATCACAAGAGAAAACAAAATGTAGGATTCAGATTAAAGGTTAAGTGAAAAACAAGCACAGAATTCTCTTCTTTTTCGACCTTAATTTCTTTGTGCACGTGCAGATAATGTGGCTTCACAGTCATGAAGTTATACACCACGGAAATGGGCCTTTCGGCCCATCTTGTCCATTCCGACTAAAATGCCCCATCTAAACTAATCCCACTTGTCGGCACTTAGCCCAGGTTAAAGAAAATTCCTCCGCATCTCCCAGTTGATTTTGCGAAGGTCAGGAGGATGTTTCGGCGAATGATCCTGGGGATGAGTGGGTTAATGTGTGAAAAGATTAAATGAGAAACTTACCAGTTCGAAGTTTGATCTGTATTTTATGAGGAGTTACGATGAGGGATTACGTGAAGACCCCGTCCAGCACGCATGCGCGACATTTCTTCAAAGCAGCGGTGTGGATTCACAGAAAAACACAACAATTGAAATAAATATAGTAAAGAAAAAATAAGAACTTAATTACCAGTTGATCTGTATAATAGAGGGTGGGAGCGGAGGGCACGTAATCCCTCATCGTAACTCCTCATAAAATACAGATCAAACTTCGAACTGGTAAGTTCTCATTTAATCTTACTATTTTACTTCGGAGTCACGTGAGTGACTACGTGAAGACTTCAAAGCTCTGTGAATCCGAACCGTGTACCAGCTCATGCTTCACTCACTGCCTGAAGACCTTAGAGGGAGGAAGCATGTTATACAATCAACAATAACCTGTTTGTGAACAAAAAAGGTTTATTAATAACAACAAAAAACAGAGAGCTCCCCCGGGCTTAAATTAAATATTATCTGCAGACTCTAAAATTCTGTCTGCAAATGTAGCAGGCTCCGCCAGCGGCTTATTATAAAACCTTTGGAAAGTTCTTTCCGAGGACCATCCTGCTCTGGCCAGAATATGGTCCATAGGCACATCCATTTGCCTAGCCGCCGACGTAGATGCAGCCCTGGTGGAATGAGATTTGTACACATTAGTATCGATTCCCGCGGACTTAAGCACCTGCTTGAGCCACCTTGAAATGGTTTGGCTCGTCACCTGACCATGAGGCTTCTTGTGGCTTATCCATAAGGCTTTTTCTCTCCCTCTTAAGTTATATGTTGTGTCTATGTAGTTGGCGAGATGGGTCTTGGCACACAACCGTGGGTCAGGTGAATATGCCCGGAACTCCATAACTGGAGGCGTGGGTACCTGGTCTAGATTGTTTGACCAGCCCCTGAATGTGAAATGTGATACAGTCCAATGACTCTGTCATGCTGTCCAGCCTCAGAAGGTGGAGGGACTGTACCCTTTGAGCTGACACTAGAGCCATGAGCATGACTGATTTCAGTGTAAGTTGTTCCAGAGTAAGTGACCTGGGTGGTGGCCATCCCCTAAGGTACGTCAGTACTATGCTGACATCCCAGATCTGAGTGTACCTAGGCCTAGGGGGATTGGTGTTAAAAATGCCCCTCATGATTTTGACCACTAGTGGATGGGACCCCAAAGTCAGTTGTCCTGCTGCTGGAACCAAATAAGCTGACAACGCACTCCTGGCTGTATTAATGGCGCTGTAGCTGAGTCCTTCCCGATGTAATCCAAGCAGAAACTCCACAACACTGGTGGCTGTAGCTGTGGTGTAGGTAGTTCCTGTTTTGGAGCAATACCGTTCCCATTTTCTTATATTGGTCAGGTATTGTCTCCTGGTGGACTCCCGGTGAGATGCGGTCATCATGTTGATGGCGTCCTCAGACAGTCCCAGGCCCAGTAGAGGTCTTTTTAGAATCTGCAAGCCAGGAGATTGACTCTGTCATGGCACGGGTGACTAATGCCTGACACTGGGTGGATTAATAATTGTCGACTGCTGGGGAATTCCAACGGTGTTTCAACAGCCATGTCGAAAGCCACTGGGAACCATGGCTGTGTAGGCCAGTCAGGTATTATCAAGATTCCTGAAGCGGAATCCAATTGAATCTTGCGTAATACCCGACTGATGAGGCAGAAGGGAGGAAAAGCATAAAAGAACATTTTCCCCCAATGCAGCGAGAATGCATCAACTGCTGCTGCCTCAGGGTCTGGTTCCCAAGCGACATACGTTGGTACCTGGTGATTCAGCCTGGATGCAAATAGATCGATATCTGGTGTGCCATATTGCTTTGTAATTTCAGCAAACACTTTGGGATTTAACATCCATTCGATGTTATCATTAAATCTACGTGACCTGGTGTCTGCCACTGTATTTTGCTTACCTGGAAGGTAAGTTGCTGATTACCAAATATGCCTTTCAACACACCATTGCCAGATTAGGTTGGCCAAATTGTCACACGATATCGACTTTACACCACCCATGTGATTGATATAAGCCACCACCGTGGTATTATCTAGTTGCAACCGGACATGTGCATGATGCGTATTACATGAATATGCTTTTAACCCATAAAACGCACCCAACATTTCTAAATAGTTGATACCCCGTGTCTGTAGGCAAGATGATTCAAATTTACTCCATCTGCCCCCTGTGCTGGATTGCATGTTAGTTGCTCCCCAGCCAAAGCACTGGCATCCGTTTGAATGGTTAATACTGGGTTGGTGATCATAATGGGACTGGAGCTGAGTCTTACATTCCTCGCCCACCATTGTAACTCTGGAATGGATTCAGCAGTTAAACTCATAGCTCGGTCAAAGTGACCTGAGTTTTGCTTTAGTGCATGCACTTTAGCTCTTTGCAAATTTTGATAGTGCAAAGGCCCAAATTGTACAGCTGGGAAAGCTGCTACCATTTTGCCAATAACTCTAGCTACTTCCCGTATGGTTGGCTGATGTTTATTCATGAGTTTGTTGCATGATAGCGCCAATTCTGATGCTTTCCCCTTCGGCAGAGTTACAATCATGCGAACAGTATCTATCGTAAATCCAAGATAGTCCATGGCAGTGAACGGTGTAAGATTGGATTTTTCTGGATGTATGACAAACCCCAAAGTTTCAAACAAACGTTTGGTGGCTGCGACTGCCAAAATAGCTGTCTCCAAGGTTTTCCCTACTATTAAAATGTCGTCTAAATACGCCATGACTATATGCTTTTGTTTCCTCAATAATGCCAAGGCAGGTTTTAAGATTTTAGTGAACAACCTTGGAGCAGAGGTTAGCCCATTTGGTAAGGCTTTATATTGCCATAGCTGTTTCATCCAGATAAATTTTAAATATTTTCGATGGTCCTTGTGTATGGGTACTGAGTAGTAGGCATCTTTTAAATCAATGCTTGCTAGAAAGTACCCTCTAGAAACCAATAGTCTGGCTGTTTCAAAAGTATCCATCTTGAAATGTATATACCTGACAGACTTGTTCAAAGTAGTTAAGTCAATGATGATGCGTCGTCCACCATCTTTTTTGATTTTAGTGAAAATATTAGACACAAATTCCAAAGGTTCATGTTTTGTTCTTTCAATGACACCTTTAGCTTGTAATCTCATCAGTTCAGCTTGACCCTCTTGTTTTTCCTTGACTGAGAGGGTGAATACCCTTTTGGGTATATGCTGAACTGGTGGAAAATCTTTATGGACAAAGTCAATTTTGTAGCCATGAACGCTGCTGAGTATATACTTGTCATTAGTGATGGATTCCCATGCATCCAAAAACAAGTGCAATCTCCCCCCTGTTAGCACAGAGCCCCTACTGCACATATGCTGAGAGGAACCAGACCCACCTACCTCCATGGTTATTGGTGCTTCTTCTGCCTCTTCGCTGGGTGATGAGGCGTCTGCTGGGCTGTAGAGGGTTGATGTTGATCTCGATGTTGTTGGGGGTGGCGCATTTTCCATGGGGTCCGCTCTGGGCCCTGGCCTAAAAAAGGCTTACGGGGAATGGTTGCGGACCCCGAGCTTTCACCAGTCCCATAGTGTGGTTGACGACTGGTGGACGCCATGGGGTACTGCCGCCTGGGTTTGTTGGGTCTGCTCGGTCCCAAACCTGCCCTCACGAGACCAAAGGTCTTGGATTCTTCTTCCAGGTCTTTCACCTTTTTTGGAAGGTCTTTCCCAAAGAGCAGAATAGGAGGTTCTGACCCCGGTGTTTTGCAGAGTCCCGCAAATTTAGGGTTGAGGGCAGGCTTGATAATCTCCTTTCGCAAATTATTTATCTCATATTGAGTGGTGCACAGCAGAGCTAATGTGTCTTGCTGATTTGTGGAGATGTCCGCACCATCAATGGACCGAGCATAAGATGTTATTCCTGCAGTCAGGAATTTAAGGATCTTCTGGAGCTTCAACTCCAGGTTTCTGATGTTCTGCCCCAAATGTCCCCAAATTTGGCTATTGACAGCAGGTACATTCAAAGATGTACAATTTCCTGGGGCTGTATATAGTTGAAGAGCCTCATTGACCACTTGTTCTTGTAGGGGTTTAGAGGACAGGTGGTTAATGCTGGCTGCAAGTTTTGGCTCTAATGGCCGACCCGCTTGTGGAATGGCCACGTAGCGGTTGACCACACCCAGCAGCTCTTCCTGTTCCTGTACACCCTGCGTACTCCCGAAATCTTCAGCCAGTGACCCCTCTTCTTGACCAGCCCAGACCTGGTCGCCAATGCTGCCTTCAAAAGAAGGTGAAGCAATGGCCAGTGCCGTAAAAGGCACTGCGGGAGTGCCTGAACTCCCTTGGCGAGGCTGCTGCTGCTCTCTCAGCAGATCTCGCTGGAGCAATTGCTCCATAAGCCGTTCCATGCGGCTTAGGCGGCTGCCTGTGCTCTCGAGCGGTAAGGCATCTTCATCCGAAACGTCGGACACTACCGCCCGGTTCCGGCTGTAGGTACCTCCAGCCCGCTGCTCAGGCAGCACTAGCGGTGCTGGGCTCGGCTCGGTAGTTATAACCGCCGCCTCTTGCCCCCCCTCCAAAGAGCATTCCTCAACGGAGGACGAACGGGGGCGAGCTGCAGACTTCTTTCCTCGGGCCTTGCTCATTCTCCTGGAACACAAGACCACAGAGAGAAAGACACACGGCCACGGTAAACTTACCTGTCGGCCCGACTTTCAATTTGTAGCGGGAGCGCCTTGAACTCCCGTTCGTCGCGGTGCACTGCATGAACGCTAATAAACTCACGTGACTCCGAAGTAAAATGTGTGAAAAGTGTTTGGTGGCTCTGGGCCTGTACTCGCTGGGGTTTGGAAGGATGAGGGGGGGATCACATTGAAACCTACTGAATAATAAGAGGCCAGTGTGCAGGTGAGCGTTGATCGCCACGAACTCGGTGGGCCGCATGGCCAATTTCCAGGCAACCACCCGTACACTGGTTCTATCCTACACGCTAGTGTTAATTTACAAAAGCCGATTAACCTACAAACCTGCACGTCATTGTGACATAAGAGGAAACCGTCCCGGTCACAGGGAGAACGTGAGAAGTCATAGCCCAAATCAATGGATATTTTTAAGGTGGAGATAGATTCTTGATTTGTAAGGTTCTCAGTGGTTATGGGGAGAAGGCAGGAGGATGGGGCTGAGAGGGAGAGATAGATCAGCCATGATTGAATGGCAGAGTAGACTTGATGGGCCGAATGGCCTAATTCTGCTCCTATCACTTATGAACTTGTGAACATGACCCGCTGAGTTACTCCAGCAATTTCTGTCTATCTTCGAGCATCTACCAGCATCTGCAGTTCCTTTCTACACACTTCAAATTAGATGACCTGCTCTTAGGATGTGCGATGAATATACATACCGTCAAGCGAAGACAGTACACGTTCATAAGTGATAGGAGCAGAATTAGGCCATTCGGCCCATCAAGTCTACTCTGCCATTCAATCATGGTTGATCTATCTACGCAACCATTGAATTGGCCTGCAGCATATTTCCGCACCGGAAAGCCAGCAACAATCCAGGAGTGACATCAGCAAAATGAGGCCAAGGAAACTAAAACATTTCCATGACATATGACTCCATGAAGTAAATATTTTGTTTTTGCAGCATCAGTCCTACCTTAGGGCTAGACAGAACATGTTTCCAATGCTAAATGACTCAACACAGGCAATATTGAAAATTCGTTACACATCCTTTTAGAGACTATTGCCCAATTTTCTATGTAAACCAGAACATCTTCCATCACAATGCTTGCCCGTAAAACACTGCTTAAAAGCGTTTCACGGTAGCTGTTAAATGAATGTTTAAGTGGAACCAATGCTGTTAAAATTAGATTTACAGAGGATTAAAACAACTTTTGTTCCAACCTTTTTTTTTTACATAAAAGGCAATGATCATGAAACAGATGTGAAGGAATAAATGTAGGTTTGATCAAGGATTTTGTAGGGTTAGATTGCATGGGATCCAGAGAGAGGTTGATTAGTTCGGTTGTCAGGGGTTAGAAGGCAGGAGAACACGGTTGAGAAGGAAAGGTTGATCATAGAAACATAGAAACATAGAAATTAGGTGCAGGAGTAGGCCATTCGGCCCTTCGAGCCTGCACCGCCATTCAATATGATCATGGCTGATCATCCAACTCAGTATCCTGTACCTGCCTTCTCTCCATACCCCCTGATCCCTTCAGCCACAAGGGCCACATCTAACTCCCTCTTAAATATGGCCAACGAACTGGCCTCAACTACCTTCTGTGGCAGAGAATTCCACAGATTCACCACTCTCTTTGTGAAAAACGATTTTCTCATCTCGGTCCTGAAAGACTTCCCCCTTATCCTGAAACTGTGACCCCTTTTCCCGGACTTCCCCAACATCGGGAACAATCTTCCTGCATCAAACCTGTCAAACCCCTTAAGAATTTTGTAAGTCTCTATGAGATCCACCCTCAATCTTCTAAATTCCAGCGAGTACAAGCCGAGTCTATCCAGTCTTTCTTCATATGGAAGTCCTGCCATCCCAGGAATCAGTCTGTTGAACCTTCTTTGTACTCCCTCTATGGCAAGAATGTCTTTCCTCAGATTAGGAGACCAAAACGCAATACTGCAGGTGTGGCCTCACCAAGACCCTGTACAACTGCAGTAGAACCTCCCTGCTCTTGTACTCAAATCCTTTTGCTATGAATGCCAACATACCATTCGCTTTCTTCACAGCCTGCTGCATCTGCATGCCTACTTTCAATGACTGGTGTACCATGACACCCAGGTCTCGTTGTATCTCCCCTTTTCCTAATCGTTCACCATTCAAATAATTGTCTACTTTCCTGTTTTTGCCACCAAAGTGGATAACCTCACATTTATCCACATTATACTGCATCTGCCATGCATTTGCCCACACTCCCAATCTATCCAAGTCATCTTGCAGCCTCCTAGTATCCTCCTCACAGCTAACACTGCCCCCTAGCTTTGTGTCATCCGCAAACTTCAAGATGTTGCATTTAATTCCCTCGTCCAAATCATTAATATATATTGTAAATAGCTGGGGTCCCAGCACTGAGCCTTGCGGCACCCCACTAGTCACTGCCTGCCATCCTGAAAAGGACCCGTTCACTCCTACTCTTTGCTTCCTGTCTGCCAGCCAGTTCTCTATCCACATCAATACTGAACCGCCAATACCGTGTGCTTTAAGTTTGTATACTAATCTCTTGTGTGGGACTTTGTCGAAAGCCTTCTGAAAGTCCAGATATAACACATCCACTGCTTCTCCCTTATCCACTCTACTAGTTACATCCTCAAAAAATTCAATAAGATTCATCTGACATGATTTACCTTTCGTAAATCCATGCTGACTTTGTCTAATAATTTCACCATTTTCCAAATGCGCTGCTATCCCATCTTTAATCACTGACTAGCAGTTTCCCCACTACCGATGTTAGACTAACTGGTCTGTAATTCCCCGTTTTCTCTCTCTCTCCCTTTTTAAAAAGTGGGGTTACATTAGCTACCCTCCTCAGGAACTACTCCAGAATCTAAAGAGTTTTGAAAAATTATCACTAAGGCATCCGCTATTTCTGGGCCTCCTTCCTTAAGTACCCTGGGATGCAGCCTATCTGGCCCTGGGGATTTATCGGCCTTTAATCCATTCAATTTATCTAACACCACTTTCCGGCTAACCTGGATTTCACTCAGTTCCTCCATCTCATTTGACCTGTGATCCCCTGCTATTTCCGGCAAATTATTTATGTCTTCCTCAGTGAAGACAGAACCAAAGTATTTATTCAATTGGTCTGCCATGTCCTTGTTCCCCATGA
The DNA here is from genome assembly GCA_035221665.1 of Okamejei kenojei. Lineage (NCBI taxonomy): Eukaryota > Metazoa > Chordata > Chondrichthyes > Rajiformes > Rajidae > Okamejei > Okamejei kenojei. Next base: position 51,803,393 of record CM069145.1, read on the forward strand.
TCAATACACCTGTTTCTGACTGCAAGGGACCTACATTTGTTTTAACTAATCTTTTTTCGCTTCACATATCGATAAAAACTTTTGCAGTCAGTTTTTATGTTTCCTGCCAGTTTTCTTTCATAATCCATTTTCCCTTTCCTAATTAAGCCCTTTGTCCTCCTCTGTTGGTCACTGAATTTCTCCTAGTCCTCTGGTAGGCTGCTTTTTCTGCCTAATTTGTACGCTTCACCTTTTGCTTTGATACTATCCCTGATTTCCCTTGTTATCCACGGATGCGCTACCTTCCCTGATTTATTCTTTTGCCATACTGGGATGAACAATTGTTGTAGTTCATCCATGCAGTCTTTAAATGCCTTCCATTGCATATCCAACGTCAATCCTTCAAGAATCACTTGCCGTTCTATCTTGGCCAATTCACGTCTCATACCCTCAAAGTTACCTTTCTTTAAGTTCAGGACCCGTGTTTCTGAATCAATCAGCCGTGATTGAATAGGCTTGATGGGCCGAATGGCCTCATTCTGCTCCGACAACCTATGAGGGATAGCCAACTGGAAGGAGAATTGGTTTTCATGGAAAGAAGCGGAGGGTGATGGTAGAGGGTGATGTCTAACGGGGATGTCTAACGGGGCTGAGGAATGCCTAACGGGGTTCGGCACGGATGAGTGTGAGGTGTTGCATTTTTGGAAGTCAAACCAGGGCAAGACCTTCACGATAAATGGCAGGGCTCGAGGGGAGTGCTGTAGAGTAGAGGGATCCAGGAGTGCAGGTGCATAGTTCCTTGAAAGTGGCGTCACAGGCAGATTGAGTGTTCAAGAAAGCTTTTGGCATTCATGAGTTAAGGTCCTGTCCCACATGGCGATTTTTTCGGCGACCGCTGGCATTTGAATAACTACTTTGGTTCTGTCTTCACTAAGGAAGACATAAATAATCTGCCGGAAATAGTAGGGGATCGCGGGTCAAATGAGATGGAGGAACTGAGTGAAATCCAGGTTAGGCGGAAAGTGGTGTTGGGTAAATTGAATGGATTAAAGGCCGATAAATCCCCAGGGTCAGATAGGCTGCATCCCAGGCTACTTAAGGAGGTAGCCCCAGAAATAGCAGATGCCTTAGTGATAATTTTTCAAAACTCTTTAGAGTCTGGAGTAGTTCCTGAGGATTGGAGGGTAGCTAATGTAACCCCACTTTTTAAAAAGGGAGTGAGAGAGAAAACGGGGAATTACAGACGTATCAGGTCACCGAAAAATACGCGGCGTGATTCGGCGTGACGTGGCGTGATGGCGTATCGACGCGCGGTGTTTTTTCAAGTGCAGCAACTTTTCTTTTGTCGCTGCTGGATTTTTGAAATGTTCAAAATCTTTCGGCGACCCTGATATGACGCCGGCAGTCGCCAAAATAAATCGCCATGTGGGACAGGCCCTTTAGGGTACGAACTAGGGTATGAAGCTGCAGAAGGTGTTGGTGAGGTCATGTTTGGAGTACTGTGTTCATTTTGGTCACCCTGCTATAGAGAGGATGCTGTTAAGTTGGAAAGAGTGCAGAGAAGATTTATGAAGTTGTTGCCAGAATTTGAGGGCCTGAACTGCAGGGAGAGGTTGGGCAGGCTAGGACACTATTCCTTGGAGTGCGGGATGATGAGGGGTGATCTGAGAGAGGTGCGTGAAATCATGAATAGAATGGATTCGGTGAATGCCCAGAGTATTTTCCCCAGAGGAGAGGGATCAAGAACCAGGGGACATAGTTTAGTTTCGAGATACAGAGTGGAACCGGGCCCTTCGGTCTCCCAAGTCCTCGCCGATCAGTGATTCCCCACATATTAACACTATCCGACACACACTAGGGACAATTTTCCTCTAGTATCTTTGGTTAATACTCTCAGTGGGTTTTTTCAGGCAGGGAATGGGGATGGAGATTCTGACTTAGGTAAAATCTGACTCACGCAAGGGTTCACGGAACGTAACCCCTTTTCACACAGACAGTGGTGAATCTGTGGAATTCTCTGCCACAGAAGGTAATTGAGGCCAGTTTGTTGGCCATATTTAAGAGGGAGTTGGATGTGGCCCTTGTGGTGGAAGGGATCAGGGGGTATGGAGAGAAGGCAGGTACAGGATACTGAGTTGGATGATCAGCCATGATCATACTGAATGGCGGTGCAGGCTCGAAGGGCCGAATGGCCTGCTCCTGCACCTAATTTCTATATTTCTATGTTTCTATGTAAGTCGGGGAGTACCTGTAGTGCCTGTGATTCTGTGATTGTTAAAATACAGCTAGAATCGTGGAGTCATACATAATTGTAACAGGCCCTTCGGCCCAATTTGCTCCTGCCGTCCAAGATGCCCCAGCCATATTACGCCCACCTGCCAGCGTTTGGCCCATATCCCTCGAAACCTTTCCTACCCATGTACCTGTCCAAATGCCTTTTCGATGGTGTTATAGTCCCTGCTCCAACTACCTCCTCTGGCTGCTCGTTCCATACACCCGCCATTCCCGAAACGTCACCTATTCCTTTTCACCAGAGTTGCTGTCAGACCCGCTGAGTTACTCCAGCTTTTTGTGTCTATCTTCAATATAATTTAAAACCTGATTTGCCGAAGTTAAAAATATTAATATTATAGTTCACATTTTAAATGGACACCAATTAAAAACAGCATTGGTGCGGAATCTTTTCCCAGGCACCACTGAACAATTAACAGGGATGCACTGTTAGCACGCACTTTTAAATCTATGAGCTAATTAATTTCAGATTCTGCATCTCCTTCCTGAAAATAAATGCTCAACGATTCAAAAATTCAACCAACCATGCACTTCATACTGCCTCAGTTATTTTCAATGCATTAATCCACTGTTGTATTGTGGACCGCACGTCCTCAGATCCAGTTATCCACTCGTCTGCTCGCACCCGTGTTTGCCAGTAGTTTTTAGTTTCAGAGATACAGCGTGGAAACAGACCCTTCGAGGCCCACCGAGGCCGCGCCGACCAGCGACCCCCACACACTAACACTATCCTACACCTACACTAGGCCCTTCGAGGCCCTCCGAGCAGCGATCCCCACACACTAACACTATCCTACACCTACACTAGGCCCTTCGAGGCCCTCCGAGCAGCGATCGCCACACACTAACACTATCCTACACCCACACTAGGCCCTTCGAGGCCCTCCGAGCAGCGACCCCCGCACACTAACACTATCCTACACCTACACTAGGCCCTTCGAGGCCCTCCAAACAGCGACCCCCGCACACTAACACTATCCTACACCCACACTAGGTTCAATTGTTTATTACATTTGTACCAAGCCAATTAGCCTACAAACCTGTAAGTCTGTGGAGGAGTGTGGGGGGAAAGCAGAGTTCTCGGAGAAAACCCACTCAGGTCACGGGGAGATCGTACAAACTCCGTATAGACAAGCACCCGTGGCCAAGATCAAACCTGAGTCTCTAACGCTGCAAGGCAGCAATTAAGTCCATTTTAGTTTAGTTTTGTTTATTTCAGTTTAGTATAGTTAATTGTCACGTGTACCGAGGTACAGTGAAAAAGCTTTTGTTGCGGGCTAACCAGTCAGCAGAAAGACAATACTGTACATGATGACAATCGAGCCATTTACAGAGACATGATAAGGGAATAACGTTTAGAGCAAGGTAAAGCCAGCAAAGTCCGATCAAAGATAGTCCGAGGTTCACCAATGAGATAGATAGTGGTTCAGCACTGCTCTCCGGTTGTGGTAGGATAATTCAGTTCCCTGACAACAGCTGGGAAGAAACTGCCCCAGAATCTGGATGTGTGCGTTTTCACACTTCTGTACCTTTTGCCCGATGGGAGAGGGGAGAAGAGGGGGTGGCCATGCTGCAAACTCGTCCTTGATTTTGCTGCTGGCCTTGCCGAGGCAGCGTGAGGTATAAATGGAGTCAATGGAGTTAACCGACAACCCAGAGCACCCGGAAGAAACCCACGCGGTCACAGGGAGAATGTGCAAACTCCACACAAACAGCGCCCGAGATCAAACCAGGATCTCTGACGCTGTGAGGCAGCAACTCGACCTCAAACCAGGATCTCTGACGCTGTGAGGCAGCAACTCTACCGCTGCGCCACCCTGAATCTCTTTGCACCTGTAATGGGGAAACCAGAACTCCATGCAATAATCCAATGCAGCTTCCTGGTTTCATGTATCTTGTTGTGTTTTCTGACTGTTGGCAGAAAACACAACTTCCCTCCTGATATAAAAAAAGTTCTATCGGATTTCTATGGGTTATTGATTGGGGACGATCAGCCATGATCACAATGAATGGCGGTGCTGGCTCGAAGGGCCGAATGGCCTCCTCCTGCACCTATTTTCTATGTTTCTATGTATCGTAACCAAAATCGCATAAATCATCGTTGTGACTTCCTGACTCTTATGCTCAGTATCCTGAGCAATGAAGCGAAGCATACCATATACTGTACCTTCTTTACCTAGTTAGCGGGGGAGCACAGTGGCACAGTGCTAGAGTCGCTGTTTACAGCACCAGAGGCCCGGGTTCGATCCTGACCATGACTGCTTGTCTGTACGGCGTTTGTACGTTCTCCCCGTGACCGCACGGATTTTTGTCCGGGTGCTCCGGTTTCCTCCCACATTCCAAACATAAAGGTTTGTATTTTAATTGGCTTTGGTAAAGATTGTAAATGCCCCCTAGTGTGTAGGATAGCGGCAGTGTACGGGGATAGTTGGTCGGTGCTGACTCGGTGGGCTGAAGGGTCTGTTACCGCGCTGTATCTCTAAACTAAACTAAACATAGCACGGTCCGGCCCAAGGACATGGAGGGAAAGTTGTCATTGAGAAAGTCTTTGGTGAAGGACATTGCATTTCAAATGGGAAGCAATGCACAGTATTCTTTGGACCAGATTACGCTGTTAGTGCCGTGTGAACTGCTCATCGCTGACTCACACAGTGGCACTCAAGGCTCACATTCGCACTTGGCTGGGAGCCACATCTACTTCCTGTCTGCTGAGTTCGGTTCAAGATGAACAAGGAGGGCAAGTGGAGCTTCTTAGAAAACGGAGTGGGGTGTTGGTGAAGACACAAGGCTGTGGGTGGACAACGGCGAGAGGGCTTTCTGCGGTTAGGTGTGGAATTGAGTGGCGACTACAAGGTTGTCTGTGACACAGTTACTGATGATGAGCAGTTAACGCTGTGAAACGGAGGCACTCGAAGGCACTGGTCAGGCCGCATTTGGAGTGCTGTGAGCAATTTGTGGCACAAGAACTGCAAATGCTGGAAAAATCGAAGGTAGACAAAAAAATGCTGGAGAAGCTCAGCGGGTGAGGCAGCATCTATGGAGATAAGGAATTGGCGACGTTTCGGGTCGAGACCCTTCTTCTGTTTGACGTCACTGAGCCTGTACTCGTTGGAGATTTTGAAGAATGAGGGGGGGCCTCATTGAAACGTACAGAATAATGAAAGGCTTGGATAGTGTGGATGTGGAGAGGTCCTGGACTGGAGGTCATAGCCTCAGAATTAAAGGACGTTCCTTTCGGAAGGAGATGAAGAGAAATTTCTTTAGTCAGAGGGCGGAGAATCTGTGGAATTCATTGCCACAGAAGGCTGTGGAGGCCGAGTCAATGGATATTTTGTTGAGGCAGAGAGAGATCGAATCTTGATTAGGACGGGCGTCAGGGGTTATGGGGAGAAGGTAGTAGAATGGGGTTAGGAGGAAGAGATAGATCAGCCATGAGTGAATGGCGGAGTGGACTTGATGGGCCGAATGGACTAATTCTGCTCCTATCACTTATGACCTTATAGAACACTACCCACTCTACAAGTAGTATGTCCCTTCTGCACACGTGCAGTTAGGTAGCCATCTCGCCATGGTTTCATCTGAACTTTGACCCTGCGGAGCATTCTCACGGTATTTTCCACTTGAAACCCGTTTCTCCTGACCTTGTGACCTCTGCTGGTGAGTGGGCGAGAGGGTGGAGTATGGACACTTTGGGGAAGCTAACCCCCCCCCCCCCCCCCCCCACCGCCTTAGTTTAGCTTAGTTTAGAGATAGGAAACAGGCCCCTCGTCCCACCGAGCCCACGCTGACCAGCGATCCACCGTCCACCCTAGTTCTCTCCTACACACACTGGGGACATTTTTACAGAAGCCAATTAACCCACAAACATACACGTCTTTGGAACGTGGGTGGAAACCGGAGCACCCGGAGCAAAACCCACACAGGTCACAGGGAGAACGTGCAAACTCCGTACAGACAGCAGACCCCTAGTCAGGATCGAACCCGGGGTTCTGCCGCTCCATCTCTACGGCACCGTGCCGCCAATCGGCCGCTTTGCCCGATGAACTCTCAGAGGCCGGAATCGGATATTTGGCTGAAGTAATAAATGCGGATCCACATGCAAATATTTAAACCTATTGTCTAAATAAAAATCCGAATAATTGATGGTTTGGGAAGAGCTTACTTACGTTGTGAAAGGGAAGGCAATTTAGCCTGTAATGTGTAGGGGAACGTTTACAAGCGCTGAGTATTCCCAGGGTGTGTAGTCAAGTCAAGTCAAGTCACTTTTATTTATATAGCACATTTAAAAAACAACTCTTGTTGGCCAAAGTGCTTTACATTAGTATAAGAATAGTATAACAAACAACTGTGGTTCATAGATTAAATACAAACATCTCTACATACAGAGGATGCCAAGAAAGGCTTGGAAGTAGAGGTGAGTTTTTAGTCTCGACTTAAAGGAGTCGATGGAGGGGGCAGTTCTGATGGGAAGAGGGATGATGTTCCACAGTCTAGGAGCTGCAACCGCAAAGGCGCGGTCGCCCCTGAGCTTATGCCTAGACCGCGGGATGTTCAGCAACCCCAAGTCGGCCGATCTGAGGGGCCTGGAGGTGGTGTGGTAGGTAAGCAGACTTTTGATGTGGGTGGGGGCAAGCCCAGTGTAGGAAGGAACTGCAGATGTTGATTTAAATCGATGGTAGACACAAAATGCTGAAGTAACTCAGCGGGTCAGGCAGCATCTCTGGAGAGAAGGAAGGGATGACGTTTCGGGTCGTGCTCTATTTTCAGACATGTCAAATTATAGATAGTCCGAGTGTCACCAATGAGGTGGAGAGTAGTTCAGGACTGCTCTCTGGTTGTGGTGGGATGGTTCCGTTGCCTGATGACAGTATTCCCATGGTGTGACCTTGAGGCATCATTGTACCATTAGGTGGACGTATACGGCTTTCAATAAATCATAAGTCTTGAAGATCATTCTATTTCTGTTATTTGCCTTTGTGGAAGAGCCCACAATGCAATTCAATTCAATTCAATTCAAGTCAATTGCCCTTTATTGTCATTCAAACAAGCAAGGTTTGAACAAAATTCCGTTCCTGCAGTCATAACAGCGAAAAAAGACCAAAATACACAATTAACACAATTCCACACAAACATCCACCAGAGTGAATCTCCAAACACCTCCTCACTGTGATGGACGGCAAAAGTCTTATCTCTTCCCTGTCCTTTGTTCTTCTCCCGCGGTCAGGCAGCCAAACTGCAACGCCGAGGCGGCCGATGTTAAAGCCCCCGGCGGGCGATAGTAAGTCCCGCGACAAATTTCAGCCGTGCCAGGCGATGTAAAACCCTGCTCCGGGCCGGTTCAAATCCTCGATTCGGGCGGGAGAAGTTGCCATTGCGGGAGCTCCGGAAATCGGACTCCCACCAGGGATCCATCCGCGAGCTCCCGGTGTTACCGTCCACAGGGCCCACGGCCGAAGTCCCACAAGACACATGAGTGCGGCAGGTCGTGGCGCAGAATTAACAACGAGCTTCCGGTTCAATTTTCTTCAACTTGGAGGAATTCCTTTCACCAGAGGGTGGTGAATCTGTGGAATTCATTGCCACATAAGGCTGTGGAGGCCGCCCACGGATATTCTTAAGGCAGAGATAGATAGATTCTAGAGTAGTGCAGGTGACGGAGGTTATGGGCAGAAAGCAGGAGAATGGGGATAGGAGGGAGAGATAGATGAGCCATGATTGAATGGTGGAGCAGACTTGATGGGCTGAATGGCCTAATTGTGTTCCTATCACTTATGATCTTATGAAATCAGATAATATTATACATGAATACAATCAAACTGAACACGTACTAATGCAGAGCGAAGGCAAAGATACAGATTGCAAAATATAGTTCTCAGCAATGTAGTGTAATTGTTCCAGAGAATAGGTCCCAAAAATCAGCAATGGATTGGAGAATCGGACTGTACCCAGCTTGCTATGGTATGGTCTGCTCTTTATTAGTCACATGTAGCGAGGTACAGTGAAATTCATTTTTGTATACAGTTCAGTACAAGTGTCACCCGGGGTGGCAGCAGCAGTAGAGCTGTTGTCTTACAGCGCCGGAGACCCGGGCTCGATCCTCACTAAGGGTGCTGTCTGTTTGGAGTTTGTACTGCGCGGGTTTTCTCCTAGATCTTTGGTTTCCTCACATCTCCAAAGATGTACAGGTTTGTAGGTTAATTGGCTTGGTGTCAATGTAAAATAATTGTCCCCCTGTGTGTGTTAGGGTAGTGTTAGTGTGCGGGGATCGCTGGTCGGTGCGGACTCGGTGGGTCGAAGGACCTGTTTCTGCGCCGTATCTTTCAACTAAACTAAACTAAACTATACATGATCATTTAGATGCATATTACATAAGCATCTTCAGATACAGTACAAGTGTATAGCAGCAGTACACTGAGACAGTATACAGAGTTGCAGACTGGTGCCATTTTCAAGTACCCGTTGTTGTAAGTGCAGGATTCTTGACCTGACCATGAAGGCCCGGTTGTCATGGTGACGTGCAGGGTCAGCCTGGCCAAGCGTAGCCATGGTGCCCTTCACCGCTGGTCCATGAAAGGAGCTCATGAACGGACTGTTTAGAAGTCTGAGAACAGAGGGGAAGAAGCTGTTCCCAATTCTAGTGGTGCGCACTTTCAAATTTCTGTATTGTTTGCCCAATGGGAGCAGGGAGAAGAGGAGCGACTGGGGGGGGAGTAGATGCAATAAAAGACCAAGTGCAGACTGGCGATCGTTTTGCTTAACACCAACACTCAGTCCGCTAAACCTACCTGATCTACCGGTTGCCGAACATTATAACACCCTATTCCATTACTGACCTTTCTGTCCTGGGCCTCCTCCACTGTCAGAGTGAGGCCGCACGCAAATTTGAGGAACAGCACCTGATAATTCGCTTGGGCACCTTACAACCCAGTGGCGTGAATATTGAATTCTCTAATTTCAAGTAACCTTTGCATTCCCTCCCTCTCTGTCCCTCCCCACCCTGGTCCTCTTGCTAATTTCACCGTTTCTATTTCATCGTCACCACCTGGTCCCCAGCCAACAATGGACCATTGTGGGCTCCACCTTTCCTGAGTCATCGATGCAGGCTCTGCTTTGGTCTATACCTTCCCATACATCCAGTGTCCTCCCTGACTGAGAGTCTGATGAAGAGTCTCGACCCGAAACATCATCTTTTCCTTTTCTCCAGAGATGCTGCCGGTCCCGCTGAGTTACTCCAGCATTTGGGGTACTCATACTCCAAATAAAAGGACTATTTCTGAGAATTGGCAGTGACTTCACTGCATGCCTTTTTCCTGACTTCAGATCCCAATCTTTGCCTTCACGCCATCAAAATGTGGTTTTTGAAATATTTTGTGTAGGGAAGAACTGCAGATGCTGGTTGTCTTATCTTACTGTATTTTTATTGTCTTATCTTTTATTGTCTTATCTTAGTTTTCTCTATTCCAATGGAAATTGCCCACAATCGCACGAGAGTCAAGAATCAAGAGATAGATACAAAATGCTGGAGTAACTCAGCGGGACGGGCAGCATCTCTGGACCTTTCTTCAGACCCGAAATGTCACCAATTTCTTCTCTTCAGAGATGCTGCACCTAAGTAGGCGTGCAGGTACAGCAGGCAGTGAAGAAAGCTAATGGCATGTTGGCCTTCATAACAAGAGGAGTTGAGTATAGGAGCAAAGAGGTCCTTCTGCAGTTGTACAGAGTCCTAGTGAGACCACACCTGGAGTATTGTGCGCAGGTTTGGTCTCCAAATTTGAGGAAGGACATTCTTGCTATTGAGGGAGTGCAGAGCAGATTCACAAGGTTAATTCCTGGGATGGCGGGACTGTCATATGCTGAGAGAATGGGGCGGCTGGGCTTGTACACTCTGGAGTTTAGAAGGATGAGAGGGGATCTTATTGAAACATATAAGATTATTAAAGGTTTGGACACGCTATAGGCAGGAAACATGTTCCCGATGTTGGGGGAGTTAAGAACCAGGGGCCACAGTTTAAGAGTAAGGGGTAAACCATTTAGAACGGAGATGAGGAAACACTTTTTCACACAGAGAGTTGTGAGTCTGTGGAATTCTCTGCCTCAGAGGGCGGTGGAGGCCGGTTCTCTGGATACTTTCAAGAGAAAGCTAGATAGGACTCTTAAAGATAGCGGAGTCAGGGGATATGGGGAGAAGGCAGGAACGGGGTACTGATTGTGGATGATCAGCCATGATCACATTGAATAGCGGCGCTGGCTTGAAGGGCCGAATGACCTACTCCTGCACCCATTGTTTATTGTCTATTGTCTGACCCGCTGAGTAACTCCAGCATTTTGTGTCTGTGTTCGGTTTAAACCAGCATCTGCAGTTCCTTCCTACACAAGTATCGCATATCAAAAACAGAACAATGGAATTCTGACTTGCAACAGCATAACAGGTCTGTAAACTCAGTGCTCACAGGTAACAGAATAAACAAAAGAAAGTTCAATAAATGTTTTAAAAATCTCATCACATCTGTGGTTCTGACATAAAACACAAAGTGCTGGAGTAACTCAACAAGTCAGGACGCATCTCTGGAGGACATTAGTGGCCGATGTTTTGGGACAAGACCTTTCTTCAGACTAAAGGATGAATTATTCCAGCACATCTTTTCCTAATTAATTGGACTGAAAGATAGGCTCGTGGAATGAGCGAGGAGATCATCAAAGGACCTCAGTTGCTTGCCGAGGGTACTCAAACAAGACATTACATATGTATACAAATGATAGGACTGGCATACGATGAGCGTTTGACAGCACTGGGCCTGTACTCGCTGGAGTTTAGAAGGTTGAGGGGGGACCTCGTTGAAACTCACAGAATAATGAAAGGCATAGAGTGGATGTGGAAAGGATGTTTCCACTGGTGGGAGAGTCTAGGACCAGAGGTCACAGCCTCAGAATTAAAGGGCGCTCTTTTAGAAAGGAGGTGAGGAGGAATTTGAGAAAGGACATCCTTGTGATTGAGGCAGTGCAACGGAGGTTCACGAGATTGATCCCGGGGATTGCGGGACTGTCATATGAGGAAAGATTGAAAAGACTAGGCTTGTATTCACTGGAGTTTAGAAGGATGAGGGGGTATCTTATAGAAACATATAAAATTATAAAAGGGCTGGACAAGCTAGATGCAGGAAAAATGTTCCCAATGTTGGGCGAGTCTAGAGCCAGGGGCCACAGTCTTAGAATAAAGGGGAGGCCATTTAAGACTGGTGAGAAAAAACATTTTTATCCAGAGTTGTGAATTTGTGGATTTCCCTGCCACAGAGGGCAGTGGAGGGCAAATCACCGGATGGATTTAAGAGAGAGTTATATAGAGCTCTAGGGGCTTAATGATTTTGGACGAGGGAATTAAATGCAACATCTCGAAGTTTGCGGATGACACGAGACTGGGGGGCAGTGTTAGCTGTGAGGAGGATGCTAGGAGGCTGCAGGATGACTTGGATAGACTGGGTGAGTGGGCAAATGCATGGCAGATGCAGTATAATGTGGATAAATGTGAGGTTATCCACTTTGGTGGCAAAAACAGGAAGGTAGACTATTATTTGAATGGTGACCGATTAGGAAAAGGGGAGATGCAGCGAGACCTGGGTGTCATGGTACACCAGTCATTGAAAGTAGGCATGCAGGTGCAGCAGGCTGTGAAGAAAGCGAATGGTATGTTAGCATTCATAGCAAAAGGATTTGAGTACAAGAGCAGGGAGGTTCTACTGCAGTTGTACAGGGTCTTGGTGAGGCCACACCTGGAGTATTGCGTACAGTTTTGGTCTCCAAATCTGAGGAAAGACATTCTTGCCATAGAGGGAGTACAGAGAAGGTTCAACAGACTGATTCCTGGGATGGCACGATTTCCATATGAAGAAAGACTGGCTAGACTTGGCTTGTACTCGCTGGAATTTAGAAGATTGAGGGGTGATCTCATAGAGACTTACAAAATTCTTAAGAGGTTGGACAGGCTAGATGCAGGAAGATTGTTCCCGATGTTGGGGAAGTCCAGGACAAGGGGTCACAGTTTAAGGATAAGGGGGAAGTCTTTTAGGACCGAGATGAGAAAATCATTTTCATACAGAGAGTGGTGAATCTGTGGAATTCTCTGCCACAGAAGGTAGTTGAGGCCAGTTCGTTGGCCATATTTAAGAGGGAGTTGGATGTGGCCCTTGTGGCTGAAGGGATCAGGGGGTATGGAGAGAAGGCAGGTACAGGATACTGAGTTGGATGATCAGCCATGATCATATTGAATGGCGGTGCAGGCTCGAAGGCCGAATGGCCTGCTCCTGCACCTAATTTCTATGTTTCTATGTTTCTGTGTTTCTAGTGGAATCAAGGGATATGGGGAGAAGGCTGGCACGGTTATTGATTGGGGTCGATCAGCCACGATCACAATGGTATTGGCCTCCGCCTGCACCCATTATCAATGAATTTATTTTGACAGAGGGTAGTTAATCTGTGGAACTCATTGCCACATTGGGCTGTGGAGGCCAAGGCAGTGGATATTTTTAAGGCAGAGATAGACAAATTCTTGATTAGAACAGGCTTTAAGGGCTCTGGGGGAAGACAGGAAAATATGATTTGGAAGCAGAGATCAGCCATGATTGAATGGCGGACTGGACTCGATGGGCCAAATGGCCTAATTCTTCTCCTATAACTTGTGAACTTGTGAAATAAATAGTTCATTCTTGTAGTGGCATTCAGTACATTTGATTCTCACAAACGCCACAGAGATCCATTACAGTTTAGGGTTTAAAGATACAGCATGGAAACAGGCCATACGGCCCACCGAGTCTATAACCGACCATCGATCGCTCGTTCACACTTGTTCTATGTCATCCCCCTTTCTCATCCACACTCAGGGCAATTTACAGAGGCCAATTAACCTACAAACCCAAACGTCTTTTGGCATGTGGGAGTGCCCAGAAGAAACCCATGCGGTCACAGGAAGAACGTGCAAGCTCCAAGCAGACAGCACCCGCGGACTGGATCAAACCCGGGTCTCTGGCGCTGTGTGGCAAGCAGCTCAACCGCTATGCCATTGTGCCGCTTCACACCTCTTCACACATCCTAAGCCTTCACATCCTTCCTGTAATATGGTAACCAGAACTCCATGCAACACTCCACACACTCTTTCCCTCAATTCTTTTTGTTTATTTAATTTAGTTTAGATACAGCGCTTAAATAGGCCCTTTGGCCCACCGAGTGCGCGCTGACCAGCGATCCCCATATGCTAACACGATCCTACACACTGGGGACAATCTTTTTTACATTTATACAAAGCCAATTAACCTACAAACCCGTATGTCTTTGGATTGTGGGAGGAAACTGAAGTTCCCGGAGAAAACCCACGCGGTCACGGGGGAGAACGTACAAACTCTGTACAGACAAGCTCCCCTAGTCGGGGTCAATAGACAATAGACAATAGGTGCAGGAGTAGGCCATTCGGCCCTTTGAGCCAGCACCGCCATTCAATCTGATCATGGCTGATCATCCCCAATCAGTACCCCGTTCCTGCCTTCTCCCCTGACTCCGCTATTTTTAAGAGCTCTATCTAGCTCCCTCATGAAAGCATCCATAGAACCTGCCTCCCCCGCCCTCTGAGGCAGAGAATTCCACTCTCTGTGAGAAAAAGGTGTTTCCTCATCTCCGTCCCTGGACAGAGTCGAGGGAGGAGGTACATAAAACAGATCTTGCATCTCCTGCGGCTGTAGGGGAAGGTACCTGGGGAGGGGGTGGTTTGGGTGGGAAGGGACCGGTTAACCGGGGAGTTGCGGAGAGAACGGTCTCTGCGGAAAGCGGATCGGGGTGGAGATGGGAAGATGTGACCATAAACAAGCCTGGCTGGATGAGATTTGTCACGACCTGCACATTTGTTCAAAAGAACAGTATTTATATAATCCAATAAACACTGATATTAGTGATGTGGTATCTCATATTTCTTTGTTACTTTACACAGAAGAGACTTTTCAGCACGGAAATAGGAACAACATTATTCCATGCTGAAAAGTAATATCTTGCTTGAATCTTCATCTCTCAGCTAACATCCATGCAGAGCCCTTTGATGATAATATCCTCACATAATCCAGCAGGTCTTTCCATCAAATTAATCAGATTACTTTGCTAGAAATTAACAATGATATGAGTTTAGCTGCAGTCAAATATATATGGTATATAATTTTGTATTCTATGTATCACGACCTACTTAGATGTTATTTGAGCATTATTAAAAATATATAATTGCTGTCCTGCCAATAATATTCTTCTCTATGTTTGCATTTCATAAAAATTTCATATTTCAATCCTTTGTCAACTTGTGGAACTTTTCTTTCTCATTATGAAGATTAAAAATAATTAATTTGAGCATGACAGAACTATATTTATTTCCATGTCCATCAGTACAAAATGAACGTGTGTTCCTTTCTTCATTTAGACTCCAGAGATACAACGAGCAAACAGGCCCCTCGGCCCACCGAGTCCCATGGCTACCAGCGATCGCCCCGTACACCAGCACAACCCTGCACACTGGCGACGATTTACAACTTACAGAAGCCAATTAACCCACAAACCTTTAGACTCGCAGTAACCAACCTGAATTATAACGTGGAAATAGGCCCTTCAGCCCACCCAGTCTGCGCCGACCAGCGATCAACCTGTGTACTAGTAGGGCTCTCGCTTAACGTTTTTTCCCTGTAGCCAGCCAGGGCAACCTCGACAGCTTTTTAGGTTGCCAAATGACAGCTTGGGTGGTCATTTAAGACGGCTTGCATGACGCGTGCGATAATGTGCTCGGACGAAGTGCGTAGTTACCAGTCGGAATTATGCTCAATGAAGCATTCACATATTATTTCTGCTTCAAATAAAGTCACAAACTAAACATATTCACCAGTCAAGACATGATATATACCACAATGACATGCAGCAAAATTACAATACAGTATCTCATCTCTTTTTACACGTTGCAATGAATGCAATTTCTATGATCTCTTTCCACTTCCAAACAAAAATATGGTTATTCAGCGCATGATCAACCTCGGTGAGACCAAGCGCAGGCTTGGCGATCGCTTCGCACAACACTTCCACTCAGTTCGCAGTAACCAACCTGATCTCCCGATGGCTCAGCACTTCAACTCCCCCTCCCATTCCGAATGCGACCTTTCTGTCCTGGGCCTCCTCCATGGCTAGAGTGAGGCCCACCCTAAATTGGAGGAACAGCACCTCATATTTAGCTTGGGTAGTTTACACCCCAGCGGTATGAACATTGGCTTCTCCAATTTCAGGTAGTCCTTGCTTTCTCCCTCCTTTCCCTCCCATTCCCAGCTCTCCCACAGCTTACTGTCTCCGCCTCTTCCTTTCTTTTTCCCGACCCCCACCCCTCCCGACATCTGTCTGAAGAAGGGTCTCGACCTGAAACATCGCCTATTTCCTTCGTTCCATAGATGCTGCCTCACCTGCTGAGTTTCTCCAGCATTTTGGTCTACCCCTTCACACAAGTTCTGTTATCCCACTTTCCTCACCCGCTCCCTGCACATTAGGGGCAATTTTACAGAGACAAGTTAACCTACAAAGCCAAGGGTTACACAAAAAGCTGGAGAAACTCAGCGGGTGCAGCAGCATCTAAGGAGCGAAGGAGATAGGCGACGTTTCGGGTCGAGACCCTTCTTCAGACTGGTCAGGGATCAGGGAAACGAGAGATATGGTCCGACAGAGGTTCACCTGCACCTCCTCCAACCTCATCTACTGCATCCGCTGCTCAAGATGCCAGATGATTTATATCGGTGAGACCAAGCGGAGGCTTGGCGATCGTTTCGCCGAACACCTCCGCTCAGTCCGCAAAAACCAACCCAACCTCCCGGTGGCTCAGCACTTCAACTCCCCCTCCCATTCCGTATCCGACCTCTCGGTCCTGGGCCTCCTCCACGGCCAGAGTGAGCAACACCGCAAGTTTGAGGAACAGCACCTCATATTCCGCTTGGGGAGTCTGCATCCTCTGGGCTTGAACGTTGAATTTTCTCAATTCTGTTAACCCTTGCTGTCTCCTTCCCACCTCTCCCTCAGCCCTCGGGCCCTGGCATTCCCTCTATCTCTATCTCCCTCCCCCACCCTAGTCGCACTAGCTTCTCATTTTCACACCACAAACAGCTTACAATGGCTTGTTCCCTTTATCATCGATACTTTTTTGCATATCTTTCATTCATTGTTCTTTATCTCTCCACATCACCGTCTATAACCGTCTATATATCTCTCGTTTCCCTGATCCCTGACCAGTCTGAAGAAGGGTCTCGACCCGAAACGTCGCCTATCTCCTTCGCTCCTTAGATGCTGCTGCACCAGCTGAGTTTCTCCAGCCTTTTGTGTAACCCTCGATTCTCCAGCTTCTGCAGTTTCTTCTTTAACAACCTACAAAGCCAATGTGTCTTTGGGATGTGGGAGGAAACCCACACGCTTGCAGGCAGAATGTGCAAATTCGACACAGACAGTGCCCGAGGGCAGGATCGAACACAGATCTCTGGCGTGTGAGGCAGCAAGTCCACCAGCTGTGCCACAATATTTTATTTTTCAAAAAAAAAAAATTATACGTTGAGTTATATGTTGGTTACTAAAAAAAAAATATCCATTTTCAGTCTTAAATCACTAAGTGACACTATGTCCCCCTTCACAGCTACTATATGTTTTAATTCAGTTCAAGGCTATTGGGGCAGTACATTGGCCATAAATTTGCTGCCTAAAATTGCCAGAGATCCGGAATTGATCCTGAATATGGGTGCTGTCTGTATGGAGTTTTGTTTTCTCATTTATAACATTGCTTACAGAGTACTATGTTTACATATTCTGTTACGCTGCTGCAAGTAAGGATTTCATTGTTCTAACTGGGGCGTGAGAGAATAAAACACTCTTGGCTGATGTGTGGGATAGTACGGGTGATCGGTGGTCGGTGGGCCGAAGGGCCTGTTTCCACGCTGTATCTTTAAATTAAACTAAAAACACTAAGACCAGAGGAAATGTAAAGAAGGGTCTCTACCCGAAACGTCACCCAATGTTTTCTATCCAGAGATGCTGGCTGCTCCATGGAGTTCCCCCGCACAATTAAAGCATGGAATAGTCTTCACCCTACCATAGTTACCCAACCAGACGCAATTAAATTTAAGGTAGCTTTATTTTTCCCAAGAACCCTTTTTTGCTTAAGTCCGAGTCAAGAATCAAGAGAGTTTTATTGTCATGTGTCCCAGACAGGACAATGACATTCTTGCTTGCTGCAGCACAACTGAATATGTAAACATAATACAGAACAGGAGATAAATGTTCAGTGTATCTATATACTATAGACCATATATCTACACAATAAATAAACAGATAAAATACAACAGGCTGTTATTTTTCCAGAGTTTGGAGTTTGGTGGCGGTGGGTCCACCAGTTTAAATTCCATTTTGAATATTTGTGGAGGACCAGGAAACCAAGAAGCAAGAGTTACTCCAGGGAGTTACTCCAGCTCCAGGGAGTGATTCTGCGTTGTTTTTCAGCAGTCACGGTGAGGCAGCGACCGGACAGCAATGGTGGCCAGAACTCCCACAATGCAAAGGGAGGGAGAAAGTGGCCGACGCCGACCAGTTGCCGTGGCAGTGCGCACGTGCAGTGTAGCACTGAGGGGAGACCCAAGAGCAGAGAGCAGAGAGCTAGCGCCGAGACGCGAGAGCCGAGAGCAGAGAGCTTGCGCCGAGAGCAGAGAGCCTAGCGCCGAGCCGAGACCCGGACACGGATGGCGGGCGGGTGTCCCGATTGCTTGCTAAGCCGGGCAAAATGGCATGGCTTTTAGGTTGCCATTGGCACCCGGGCAACCGCTAATTTCGAGCCCTGAGTACTATCCATCACACGAGGGACAATTTACAATTTACAGAAAAGAATTAACCTGCAAACCTGCACGTCTTTGGAATGTGGGAGGAATCTGGAGCAGCCGAGGAAATCCGAAGCAGTCACGGGGAGAACGTGCGATCTCCGTGCAGACAGCACCTGTAGTCAGAATCGAACCCGGGTCTCTGACGCTGTAAGGCAGCAACTCTGCCCTAAAGTTGACAAGTTGTTGCAGCAGGACAAGGCCATTCTGCCCATCAAGTCTATTTCGCCATTCAGTCATGGCTGATGTATTTTTTCATCTCAATCTCATTCTCCTGCCTTCTCTCCATAACCCCTGACACAAATCAGCGATTATAAAAGGATTATTAAAACATATAATTCTTGTTTTGCCAATAATATTCTTCTGAAAGCTAGCATTCCTTAACAAGCGAATTTAATCCTTTGTAAACTTGTGGACATTTTTTTTTCTCTTTCTGAAGATTAAATACAAATAATTTGAGCAATGCAGAATAATATTAGCTTCTATGTCCGTCTGTAAAAATGATCAGGCATTCCTTTAATTCTGACTTTAAAGCATGAGAGGCTATGGATGGGTCAAAAGAGGAACGCAGAACAAATTTAGTCCAGATAATGATAATAATTAACTCTCCGCTAATTCTGTTGTCATTTTTTAATATTCAACAACTTGCTGAGGTGATATTAAAAGGGTTAGTGCTGACCTTATGGGGATAAATCCTCAGAGTCAGTTATGAATGTTACTAGTAGGAAAGAACAGCAGATGCTGTTTATACGGAAGATTTAGTTTATTGAGTTTAGAGATCCAGCGCAGAAACAGGCCATTCTGCCCACCGAGTCAGCACCGACCAGCGATCCCCGCACATTAACACTATCCTACACGTGCTGTGGGACAATTTACATTTATACCAAGCCAATTAATCTACAAACTTGCACGTCTTGTGGGAGAGTGGGAGGAAACTGAAGTATTCAGAGAAAACCCGCTCGGTCACGGGGAGAACGTACAAACTCCGAACAGACGGCACCCGTAGTCGGGATCTAACCCAGGTCTCTGGCGCTGCAAACGCTGCAAGGTGGCAACTCTACCGCTGCGCCACCGTGCCACCCTAAATGCTGGAGTAACTGTGGGTCATGCAGCATCGCAGGAGAAAAGGAATAGGTGATGTTTCGGGTCAAGGCCCTTCTGCAGATTGAGAGTCAGGGGAGAATTATGAGATGGGGATGAGCCTTGTCATCTTTACAAGGATTGGTTTGGGAATAACTCTGCCCAAGGATGTAAGCTGTGCCCTTCGCACAGATGGCACCCGGGCGGCACGGAGGCGCAGTGGTAGAGTTGCTGCCTCACAGCGCCAGAGACCCGGGTTCGATCCTGACTACGGGTGCTGCCTGTATGGAGTTTGTACATTCTCCCTGTGACCGCACGGGTTTTCTCCGGGTGCTCCGGTTTCCTCTCATATTCCAAAGACGTGCAGGTTTGTAGGTTAATTGGCTTCGGTAAATTCTCCCTAGTGTGTGTAGGGAAGGACTAATGTACGGGTGATCATCGGCCCTTTAGTCTCTGTGGGCCGGAATGGCCTGTTTCTACGCCCCCATTTATTTTAGTTTAGTCCAAAGGTGCAGCACGGAAACAGGCCCTTGGGCCCAGCGAGAATGCGCTGTTCAGCGATCCCTGCACACTAACACTATCCTACACACCCTAGGGACAATTAACAATTTTACCAAGCCAATGAACCTACAAACCTGTACGTCTTTGGAGCGTGGGGGAAAACCGGAGCTCCCGGAGAGAACGCACGCAGTCACGGGGAGAATGTGATCAGAGATAAAATTAATTTATTCATATCACAGCAGTGTGTTATTCTGCTCTGTTTCCAAGTCCACTGAGTAGGAAGATTGTAATGTAGACCAACTCTACACCACCGATCCCACATTACATTGAATTAAAAAACCACGGTAAGAAAATGCCTACGATTGAAGCAGGTTTTTATATGAGAGTGGCACACAATGGAGCCAGAGCCAATGGAGCCAAATTCTACAATGCCAGAGACCCAGGTTCGATCCTGCTCACGGGCCCTGTCTGCTGGGCATTTCTCCCCGTGACTGCGTGGGTTTTCTCCGGGTGCTCTGGTTTCCTCCTACACTCCAATGATGTACAGCTTTGGAAGCTAATTGGCTTTGGGCTAAATGTAAATTGTCCCGAGTGTGTGTTAACGTGCGGGGATCACTGGACGGCGCAGGTCGACGGTGGTCAGAAGGGCCTGTTTCCGCTCTGCATCTCTGGGGTCTAAAGTCCAAAGGTTGGGAAGGATGCCTTACTGTGGGACGAGAGCAGGATGCACGATTTAATGCAGGGTTTTTCCAAGGAGATGCTGCAGCCTGATGGGATGAATGATGTTTTTTTGCAGTAGGCTTTTACGAAATTCACCAAACTAGATACATGGAAGAATATAAACATTGCACAATGAGACACCCCCTCCCCAGGTACCCTCCCCCTGCAACTGCAGAAGATGCCACCCCCTCCCCATGTACCTTCCCCAGCAACTGCAGGAGATGCAACACCTGTCGCCGTACCTCCTCCCTCGACTGTTCAGAGACCCCGACAGTCCTTTCAGGTGAGGCAGAGGTTCGCTTGCACCTCCTCCAACCTCATCTACTGTATCCGCTGTCCAAGATGTGGACTCTTATACATCGGCGAGACCAAACGCAGACTGGTGATCGTTACGCGGAACACCTTCGCTCAACACGGGTGTACCAACCTGATCTCCCACTGGACACTTTCATTCTCCTTCCCATTCCCACTCTGACCTTTCCGTCCTCGGTCTCCTCCATTGTAAGAGTGATGCTAAATGCAATTTGACGAACAGCATCTCATATTTCGCTCGAGCAGCTCACGGCCCAGTGGTATTAGTTTTGTTTCTCTCACTTCAGGTAGCCCCGGCATTCCCTCTCTCTCTATCCCTCCCCCACCCAAATAGCACCAGCTTCTCGTTTTCACCCAACAAACAGCTTACAACAGCTTTCCTTTATCATCGTTACGTTTTTGCATATCTTTCTTGCATTGTTCTTTATCTCTCCACATCACCGTCTATATCTCTCGTTTCCCTTATCCCTAAACGTCACCCATTCCTTCTCTCCAGAGATGCTGCCTGTCCCGCTGAGTTACTCCAGCTTTTTGCGTCCATCTTGCTCAATGATGCATTCAACGCACTCTCAGTTGTTATTTATTTTTGAATGTTTCTTCAGCATCAATTCCTTCTCTTCAAGGTCTCATTCTGCAAGATTAGCCACATATTTAGTTTAGTTTAGTTAAGAGATTCAGGAAATAAGCCCTTCGGCCCACTGAGTTCATGCCGACCAGTGATCACCCGGCACACTAACACTAGCCTACACACACTGGGGACAGTTACAATTATACCAAGCGAATTAGCCCACAAACCTGCAAGCCGACAAGCCTACAGGCGTGCCAAGAGCGAGAAACACATTTGGAACACGGTAAACCAAAATTGATCCAGAAGTGACCACATGAGCACGTGTATAGAAAACACCATTGGGCGGCACGATGGCACAACGGTAGAGTTGCTGCCTTACAGCGCTTGCAGCACCAGAGACCCGGGTTCGATCCCAACTACGGATGCTGTCTGTTCGGCGTTTGTACATCCCCTTGTGACCCGCGTGGGTTTTCGCCGAGATCTTCGGTTTCTTCCCACACTCCAAAGACGTGCCGGGTTTATAGGTTAATTGGCTTGGCATAAATGTAAATCGCTCCTGGTGTGCGTACGATAGTGTGGGTGTGCGGGGATCGCTGGTCGGCGCGGACTCGGTGGGCCGAAGGGCCTGTTTCCGCGTTGTATCTCTAAGCTAAACTAAACTAAAATGAAGAGCTTTTAATACACAGACTGTGAGCCGAATGAAATGCTGAGAAAAGACGCAGGTATGATCCTGACCTCGGGTGCTGCCTGTACGGAGTTTGCATGTTCTCCCCGTGACCGCGTGGGTTTCCTCCGGATGCTCCCACATTCCAAAGATGTGCGGAGTTGCAGGTTAATTGGCCCCTGTAAATTGCCCCTGCTGGTGTAGGAAGTGGATGAGAAAGGGAGATAGCAGAACTTAGGTGATCGATGGCTGGCGTGGATGATGGGCCGAAGGGCCTGTTTCCGTGCTTTGTCTCTCAACTAAGCTACAAACAATATTAAAAAATCTAAATAAAGGTCCTTACGTTTTGACTCCGTGCTTTGCCACATTAGGAGGCTGAACATTCGAAACCCTCAGTAGAAAGCTTATGACGTGCGGGTTTTTGTTGGATCATTGGCCTCTGTAAATTGCCCCCCCCCCCCGGTGTGCAGGGAGTGGATGAGAAAGTGGGAGAGCACAGGACTAGGGCGATCGATGGTCGGCGGGCCGAAGGGCCTGTTTCCGTGCTGTGTCTCCGAAACCAAGCCTGCAGGGGATTGTCAAGTTTAGTTTCAGAAACAGCACAGAAACAGGGAATGGCAAAGACTGGATGTTGCAAAGCAGTCGAACAAAACAACCAGCAGTCCCGGCACGATCGCTGTTTTGCACGCCGTGGGTTTTCAATAAGTGCTGCTCTGTTTTATTTCCCTTTGCTGCATAAATAAAATTAGAGCTGAAATTGGTATTTGCTGGACTGGTAATGAATGTTCCAACGTAAACCCCTGAATGTTCTGCCTTTATAACCCAATTATCTTGCACGGATTAAAGAGAGAAATGTTTTGGCAACCTGTTCACTGTCTCTGTTACAAGTTCATTGGCGGACAATTTCTTCACAGTGTGAATGCCCACAGGGGTAATTTCATGCTTTCCACAGGAATTTCTCATCACGTTGAGCATTGAGGAGTGGTGCAGCAGTAACTTGACTGTTTCCTGATGGAGTCATAGAGCGATACAGCGTGGAACCAGTGTGGCCCAACTTGCCCACACCGGCCAACCTGTCCCAGCTACACTCGTCCCACCTGCCCGCGTTTGGTCCATATCCCTCCAAACCTGTCCTGTCCACGTACCTGTCTAACTGTTTCTTAAGGGCCTGTCCCACTCGGAGCTCGTTTCATACGCCCACCACCCACGTTACCCCTTTGATTCCTATTAAATCTTTTCCCCCTCACCCTAAACCTATGTCCTCTGGTCCTCTTTTCCCCTA
Source organism: Okamejei kenojei (assembly GCA_035221665.1). Lineage (NCBI taxonomy): Eukaryota > Metazoa > Chordata > Chondrichthyes > Rajiformes > Rajidae > Okamejei > Okamejei kenojei. Next base: position 51,826,696 of record CM069145.1, read on the forward strand.
CTCTGGGCAAGAGACTCTGTGCATCTACCCGATCTATTCCTCTCATGATTTGGAACACCTCTACAAGATCGCCCCTCATCCTCCTGCGCTCCAAGGAATAGATCCCCAACCTGCTCAGCTTCTCCCTGTAGCTCGAACCATCTAGCCCTGGCAACATCCTCGTGGTTTGATAGACTAGAGCAAAGATTTTCAATGATTCACTTGTGACATTTACAGTCTGTCTTTGTGCCTAATAATTGCAGAAACCTTTGGATAAAAAGTACAGCACATTTTATGACCAATCCTACTCCAGCTGACAGGATTATTAGCTTGTTCGCCGACCAATTTATCCTTCAGCAAAATGTTAAGCAAAGAATCAAGGCTCAGTCTAAATATTGTTCTTTTTTCCAATCTCTGAAGACTTGGACAGTAGCCTTGTTGTGGTAAGCTTACAATTGTGTCATTTAACATGTCAAACTTAGCCTGATAAGGTGCTTGATATATTTCATTGCCTGGGACATCACAAGAGGTGAGACATGTTGCCATTGCAGTTACAGTCAGAGTCATGGAGCATGGAAACAGGCCCTTCGGCCCAAACTGCCCATGCCGACCAACATGCCCCATCTCTACCAGCCTCACCTGCTTGCGTTTGGCCCATATCCCTCTGAACCTGTCCCACCCATGCGTAGGAATAGGATGGAACTGCAGATGCCGGGGAAATGCACCAAAGATAGGCACAAAATGCTGGAGTAACTCAGCGGGACAGGCAGCATGTCAGGAGAGAAGGAATGGGCGAGGTTTCGGGTCGTGGCCACTCTTCAGACTGAGAGCCGGGGGAGAGGGAAAGAGGAGGTCCTGGAGATACACCAAGTTCGACTACCCACCTACACTGGTTCCATCCTACACACTGGGGACTTCTTAGGCCCCCTTCGGTCGTGGCTGACCATGGGTGTCTCCAGGTTGCTACTCCCTATATGGAGGACGCCTGTGCGTGACTTTGTTTAACGTGGGGAGACTGGAGCACTGACAGCCACCCCGCGGCCCATGACAGATCGGGGTCAGGATCCAGTGGCAGACCACTGGAGACCCTTTTCTGCTGCAGCCTTCATCCGCCTTCCCAGCCGTTGTGACGCTCCACTAAGGTCAGCCATCGTCCTCCGCCTGAGCCACCGTTGAGGTCTTGGTTGGATTGCTCTTGGTCAGAGACCTCCCCCTCGACCTTACCGCCACGGGTGGCCCTACCAGGAGCGTAGCTCCCGACGGCATCGCTCTCAGGATCTCGGGACCACACAAGCTTCTCCACCACGACAAGGTGACAATCCACTATGTACAGAAGCCAATTAACCTACAAACCCGCGTGTCTTTCTATTCATTGCTCTACCATTGGGTATTAGGGCCACGTAACGACGCTGGCAAACATCCGCTTCCATTAACCGGTGGAAGGTAATTGTTCGTCAAAACTCTTTGCTTTCCAATTTGAAACCGTGTCCCATTACTCTTCCTGTCACCAGTGGCACGGCTCCAACAGGTGCGTGAACAAAATCACATCAGTGCATGAAAAGGGAGAAGGTTGCCAGTAATAATGGAACAAAGCAATACTGTAATGAAAGAAGAAGAACAGTTATCATCCCTCTCAGTACTGTTAACTGTCCGTAAACTGGGAGGAAAAAATGCAGCCAGCTCAACATAGGATCATAAGGGCACAAGTGATCGGAGCAGAATTAGGCCATTCGGCCCATCATGCCAACTCCGCCATTCAATCATCCCTCCCTCCTATCCCCATTCTCCTGCCTTCTCCCCGTAACCCCTGACACCCGTAGTAATCAAGAATCTATCTGTCCCTGCCTTCAAAATATCCACCGACTTGCCCTCCACAATTCCACAGATTCACCACCCTCTGACTGAAGAAATTCATATCTCAGACGGTGGCGCAGCGGTAGAGCTGCTGCCTTACAGCGAATGCAGCGCCAGAGACCCCGGGTTCGATCCCGACTGCGGGTGCTTGTCTGTACGGAGTTTGCACGTTCTCCCCCGTGGCCCGCGCGGGTTTTCTCCGAGATCTTCGGTTTCCTCACACGCCCCAAAGACGCGCAACATGTTTGTACGTTAATCGGCTTGGTAAATGTTAAAAAATTACGTCCCTCGCCGGTGTAGGATAGTGTTAATGTGCGGGGATCGCTGGTCGGCACGGAGGCAGTGGGCCGAAGGGCCTGTTTCCGCGCTGTATCTCTAAACTAAACTAAACTAAACTGGACTCATTCCCAAATATTCAGCAGTTTCCCACAACTAAAAGCTCAAAAGGCACCTTTGCGCGTATCGGAGGCACACAGTTTAAGAGGACAAATGTTTCAGAGAACATCAAACAATACAGGTCCCCATTACCCTCTGTCTAAATAAATTACCACCCCAGGTCCCCATTACCCTCTGTCTAAATAAATTGCCCCGCACATCCCCCGTTAAACATTCCCCCTCTCACCTTATAGTGTTGGACATTTCCAGCCTGTGAAAAAAAAGTTCAGACTGTCTCACCTATCTATGCCTCTCATAATTTTATATACTTCCCCTAGTTTGTGGCAAGTTTGTTGATCTTAATTTTACTTTACTTTCGATGTCGGAGAAACAGCGCAGAAACAGGTCCGTGCCTTCTCCCCAAAAAACCCGACATCCGTACAGATCAGGAATCTATCAATCTCCACCTTAAGAGTATCAATTGCCATGACTTGGCCTCCACCGTCATCTGTGGCAATGAATTCCACAGATTCACCACCCTCGGGCTAAATAAATTCCTCCTCATCTCCTTTCTAAAGGTATGTCCCTTCATTCTGAGTCTGTGCCCTCTGGTCCTAGACTCTCCCACTAGTGGAAACATTCTCTCCACATCCACTCTATCCAGGACTTTTACTATTCCTCCCAGCATTACTGATCAAATATATGGTGAGCGTTTGTTGGCACTGGGCTTGTACTCGCTGGAGTTTTTTGAATGAGGGGGGACCTCATTGAAACATACATAACAGTGAAAGGCTTGGATAGAGTGGGTGTGGGGAGGATGTTTGCACTAGTGGGAGAGTCTAGGACTGGCAGTCATAGCCTCGGAAATAAAGGACGTTCTTTTAAGAAGATGAAGAGGAATTTCTTCAGTCAGAGGGTGGTGAATCTGTGGAATTCTTTGCCACAGAAGGCTGCGGAGGCCAAGTCAGTGGATATATTTAAGGCAGAGATAGATAGATTCTTGATTAGTACAGGTGTTAGTGGTTATGGTGAGAGGGCAAGAGAATGCGGTTAGGAGGGAGGGATAGATCAGCCATGATTGAGTGGCAAAGTAGATGATGGGCCGAATGGCCCAATTCTGCTCCTATCACTTACGATCTAATGATCTTATGGGGAGTACCTTGCACATCCGCATTCACCAAGTGTACAGGAGCAAGATCTTTTCCCTTGCCTCGGGTGATGTGCAACTCAGTCCTGAGTGTGCAATTATTTCTTCTTTTACTGCTGTACCATATGGAGATTCCCTGAGCCTAGATTCTCGGCAGCTTTGTGCAGAGAAATCCCAAAAGCAGAACACAAAGATCTGTTGCCCTTGATGCCCTGAGATATATCGAAAAAAAAACTAACAGGACCTCTATTTATTCTAGCAAACATACAATTCCAACTGTGTATGCACCTTGACCCGCAATTATTGAATTTGAATTAATCGTAATGTCCGCAGCCATCTCATGCATTAAATTGCCATATTCAGACAAGTCGGTGACATGGTGGTAGAGTTGCTGCCCGACAGCGCCAGACACCCGGGTTTGATCCTGACTACTAGTGCTGTCTGTACTGCGTTTGTTTGATCCCCCCCCCCCGTGAACTGCGTGGGTTTTTCTCCAGGCGCTCTGGTTTCCTCCCGCACTGCAAAGACTTCCAGGTTCATAGGTTAATTGGCTTTGGTTAAATTTTAATTTGTCCCTGATGTGTGTAGGATAGTGTAAGTGTGTGCGGGGATCGCTGGTCAGCGCAGACTAGAAGGTCAAAGTGCCTGTTCTCACGCTGTATCTGTAAACTAAACGCTGAGCAAACTCTGCTTTAGTCTCCCTACAATTCACAACCCTTTTTGATCAGACAATAGGTGGACATTTTCAGCTTGGAAAGGATCAGCTTGGAAAATAGAAAGTTGCTCAAATTTACAAGATGAGGAACCTTGTTTCCATATAATGGGAGCACTGGCCTGCATCTGATCTCAGGCTTCTCGGTATTGATGAAGCGAGCTGTAGATACCATAGTGGCACAGGTGCACCCGCTGCCTCATAGCTAGAGGACCTGGGTTCAACCTTGACCTAGGGTCCATGTCTATGGAATTGGGGTTCTATTAGCCTTTGAACGTTTTTGGACATTCAACAATATGTGGCAGTCCCTATAAAAACCTGTAGCCCGCTTGACTGGTTCTGAGGTTTTTCTCAGCATTGGAGCAGGGTCTTGCAGTCATGACTTGGACTTCATAGGAGCATAATTGGCAACAGAAGCTCAAGGTTACAACTGATCGCAGCCTAGACGGAGCAACGATCCCTTTAGTGCAGGGACCGGCAACCTTGTTCCGCACAGGGGCCAGGGCCCGTGTCTCTGAGCGGATGGCGTGCCACATCTATCGCCATAGTGTGACACCTGGTGTTGTTTTTCGCATTAGTTCTCACGTGGTTTTCAATTCGTTTTCTGCAGTTCCCAGGACCAATATTATTTTTTAAATTAATGCTTTGCTCTGATGCCGTATAACCGCTGTGCCTGATTTTAACACGTTTTACTGGACTCTGCAAATCATTGGGAATTGAGTGATCCTGCAAGCCTGGTGCACGCTCGACCCCTCATTCTAGCCGGGCAGTTCCATTGTCGTTTCCAAACGGCACTACATAAACATACCATATAAGGTGACTGCTGTGGATATTCCAGTTTTACCATGCGCTGGATGTGATGGCCATGGAGATTTAGGGCAATAAATTAGACTTCACAGAGGTGTTGGCCTCGGTGGTAATCTTTGGCATGACTATCAAGACAGCACAGGCTGCTGCTCTCAGCTGTGCGATGCACTTGCATCACAGAAGATGCACGATGGCGCAGCGGGAGAGTTGCTGCCTTACGGCGCTCGCTGCTGCCGGAGACCCGGGTTCGATCCCGACGACGGATGCTGTCTGTACGGAGTTTGCACGTTCTTCCCCGTGACCTGCGTGGGCTTTCACCGGCATCTTCATTTTCCTCCCACAATCCAAAGACGTTCAGGTTTGTAGGTTAATTGGCTAGGTAAATGTAAAAACAATTGTAAAACAATTGTTCCCTATTGTGTGAGTCGGATTGTGTTAATTAATGTGTGGGGATCGCTGGCTGGCGCCGATCTGGTGGGCCGAAGGGCTTGTTTCCGCGCTGTATCTCTAAACTAATGTAAATTAAACTAAAGTCTCGGAGTTAAATACCCATTTCAGGACGATTAGACCACTGTGATAAAATAACTTCTGCCAGAAGGAAAAAGGGAAACGATTTAAGGATGTAGTGTGAATATTTGAACATTGCTTGATACACATGATGTGCTGGAGTAACTCAGCAGGACAGGCGGCATCTCTGGAGAGAAGGAATGGGTGACGTTTCGGGTCGAGACCCTTCTTCTGCACTTGAGTTTGATTCTCGTGGTTTATTACCACAATGGAACTGAATCAGATTGTAGTCCCATACATCACGTTATGTCACCCACGTTTATTTCACTGAGCAATAAAGCGGGAATCAGTGGTCTGGTGGTCTGCGAAGAGAGGAAATAAATAAAATAACCCATCACAACAGCAGGGGAGAAGTAATTTTGAGTTAATCCTTGTGGACGGCAGCTATCAACGCAATATATCAATTTTCTGATATGAAGTAAAACTGTTCCACCAACCAAAGGTGCTTTGCCGACTTGTGGTAATTACACAGTGGGTAGTCTCGGTATTGGAAAGATGCATCTGCAGGGCATCACCGCGGAAACAGGCCCTTCGGCCCACCGGTTCATCCCACTCGCACTATCCTACACACATTGGGGGCAATTTACAATTTTTTTAACCGATGCCGATCGGCCGACAACCCTGTACGTCTTTGGAGTGTGGGAGGAAACCGGAGCGCCCGGAGTAAACCCGTGCAGGCGACGGGGAGAAAGGACAAACTCCTTACGGACGGCACCGGTGGTGGGGATCGAACCCGGGGTCTCTGGTGCCGTGGGGCAGCAACTCTACCGCTGCGCCACCGTGCCGCACTTAGATCCCTCACCTGGGAAATGTTTATCACCAGGAATGTCGCTTTCCTCGGGGTCAACGCTGGGGGCATTTGGGTCATCCATTTCAGTGCAGGTTGCCTTTTTCCACCAGGTTAATGAAGAACAGGAGAATGGAAGGGACGGTGGTGATGTTTTAGGATGGTGCGTGAAACAGAATTTAGAGATACAGCGCTGAAATGGGCCCTTCGCCCCACGGAATCGGCGCTGACCGGTGATCCACGCACAGTAACAAAACAGTGCACCCTACAAAAACACTAGGGACAATTTACAATTTATACCAAGCCAGTTAACCTACAAACCTGTACGTCTTTGGATTGTGGGGGGAAACAGGAAATCCCGGAGAAAACCCCACACAGGTGACGGGGAGAACGTACAAAGTCCGTACAGACGGGCACCGATGGTCGGGATCGAACCCCTGGCACTGTGAGGCAGCACTGTCACTGGCCGCAATCGCTATTCTCAGCGAATTGCACCGATCATGAATATGAACCAGGCACGTATTCAGTGATCCATGCCCCTGGCTTTACCAATGTCAGTTCTGCTCCAATGATGCCAGAAGTCGCACAGTGCACATTCTTGCGAAATTTCTTTAGTCAGAGGGTGGAATTCTTTGCCACAGAAGGCTGTGGAGGCCAAGTCAGTGGATATTTTTAAGGCAGAGATAGATAAGATTCTTGATTAGTACGGGTGTCAGAGGTTATGGGGAGAAGGCAGGAGAATGGGGTTAGGAAGGAGAGATAGATTAGCCATGATTGAATGGCGGAGTAGACTTAGAGTGATAGAGTGATACAGTGTAGATACAGGCTCCTCGTCCCAACTTGCCCACACCGGCCAACATGACCCAACTACACTAATCCCACCTGCCTACGTTTGGTCTATATCCCTCCAAACCTGTCCTATCCATGTACTTGCCTAACTGTTTCTTAAACGTTGGGATAATCCCAGCCTCAACTCCCTCCTCTGGCAGCTTGTTCCATACACCCACCAGCCTTTGTGATTTAAACTTAGAATACTGTGCAAATCCACATAAAATCAACCGATCTGCAAAATACTTACGAACAGTTATGTAGCACCTATCATGTCCTCGTTAGACTACAGACTTTGGAGAAACAGCACAGAAATAGGCCCTTCGGCCTACCGAGTCTATGCTGACCAGTGACATTAGCACAATCTCACCCACTAGGGACAATTTTTTTTAACCAAGGCTGATGGGCCGAACAGCCTAACTCTACTATCACATGACCTTATGACCTTACAAGCACAAAAAGCTGGAGTAACTCAGCAGGAAAGGCAGCATCTCTGGAGAAAAGGAAAAGGTGATTTTCTTCGGGTCGAGACCTTTCTTCAGACTGTTTCGACTCAAAACTTCACCTATTCCGTTTCTCCAGAGATGCTGCCTGACCCGCTGAGTTACTCCAGCTTTTTGTGTCTGTCTTCGGTTTAAAGCGGTTCCTTAATTCCTACACATATTTGTCGGCAGGTTATATTCTGCCTCGTCAATGATGAAACAGAAGCGTGCAGAGCGCTGATATGACTGCACAGCTCGTTCCGCACAACAGCTAGGCAGGGGGATCAATCTCACGACAGTCGGCCTTTATAAAATGAACGGGAGTAAGATATGACAAACCTGTCCACCTCCTTTCAAGTCACAGTAAAAAACATTCGCACTTCAGCCTGATTTCATCATTCAAAATGGCAGGGGAACAGATGGAGGATAACAAGGAAGATTGGAGATCAAAAAACCCGCACAGGATGGAGAAGTGACCCAGAGACAGGGTTTGAATTGCAACGGTGAGGCACGTCACAGAGGCACAATGGCAAGATTGCTTGGCACACTTAACTCTGTCCATCAATTCAGCCCGCAATTATCTGTCTGCCTTCTCTTATCATTTTGGCACAGGAGTCGAAAATTGGAACATCTGCCTCCCTCTTAATACAGTAAGGTGCCTGTCAAAACGAATCCAGCCTAATCGGCGTAAAAGTGCCGCTGAGAGAAAAGCGCAACACTTGGGAATCTTCAGCGTCTGCGATCACTCGATGTCGAGTGTGATTGTCCTACTGATGGGTCCGTCCCGTGGGACTCGAGATGGCTGAAGAGGCTGATCCTCAAGACACAGGCCTTGTTCGTTCGGTTTCGTTCAGAGATACAGCGCGGAAACGGGCGCTTCGGTCCACCGAGTCCGGCGATGGCCAGCGATCCCCGCACATTAACACTGTCTTACCTGATTTTACACGTATACTTACAATTATACGCTCCGTATAATTTTACATTTACATAGTCAATTGGCCTACACACCCGTGCGTCTTTTGAGTGTGGGAGGAAACCGAAGATCTCGGAGAAAACCCACGCAGGTCACGGGGAGAAGGTACAAACTCGGTACAAACTCGGAATAGACAAGCACCCGTAGTCGGGGTCGCACCCGGGTCTCTGGCGCTGTGAGGCAGCAACTCTACCGCTGCACCACCGCTCTGCCCATTGTGACTTTATTGCGGAGGGATGTGCAGGTTTAGTTCAGATATCACCGGCCTCTCATCGCCCTCGGACAGTACAGTAAACGCAGCTGGTGGGGCTGCTGCCTCACAGCCCCAGAGACCCGGGCTCGATCTTGACCTCCGCTGCTCTCTGTTTGGAGTTTGCACGTTCTCCCTGTGACCGAGTAGGGTTTCCTCCGGGTGCTCCGGTTTCCTCCTACATCCCAAAGACATACTGATTTGTAGGTTAATTGGCCTCTGTAAATTGTCCTCAGGGAGTGGATGAGAAAATCATTTTTGTCAAAAGCTTCACAAAATGTAATGTGTGAATCAAAATAACATGTGAATTGAAAGAAAATTAAAAGCGGTAGAGTTGCCGCCTTACAGAGCTTGCAGCGGCGGAGACCCGGGTTCGATCCCGACTACGGGCGCTTGTCTGTACGGAGTTTGTACGTTCTCCCCGTGACCCGCGTGGATTTTTTCCGAGATCTTCGGTCTCCTCCCACACTCCAAAGACGTACAGGTTTGTAGGTTAATCGGCTTGGTGAATGTGTAAATTGCCCCTAGTGTGTGAAGGATAGTGTTAATGTGCGGGGATCGCTGGTCGGTGCGGACTCGGTGGGCCGAAGGGCCTGTTTCCGCGCTGTATCTCTAAACAATGACGGTGACAAATGAGTCAAATCGCCCACGGTTTGAGTTGCTTAGATACAGAGAGGGAGGGGGGGAGGGAGTGTGGGGGGTGGGGGGGGGGGGGGGGGGGGGGGGGGGGGGGGGGGGGGGGGGGGGGGGGGGGGGGGGGGGGGGGGGGGGGGGGGGGGGGGCTGGTGTCAGACATGCCCTCAAAGTCATAGGCTATACATTGCAGTGTTTAGCGTAAAATGATCACTGCTACGTTTAAGGTACAACCTGTCAGTCTTGAAGTGCTGCCTATTAGCTTCAGCCAAACTTTAAACCCATGTTATAAGATCATAAGATCATAAAAGTGCCACTGATACTATCATATTTTTTCTTGTTAAGAATCTCGTTGCCACTTGCAAGACATCCCAGCCTTTTCTATACCTCGGATACTCAAATCAAACAGTACAGATGCCGGGGATTTGAAACAAAAACAGAATAGGCCGGAAACACTCAGTCAGTGTCTGTGAAACGTCAAACAGAGTTAACGTTTCAAGGGAGTTCTTATGAAGGGATGAAGTATTTTGATCCCTACTACTGACGTCAGGCTTGGCAAGTATGATCTTCTGTGTTCCCTCTCTATCTCATTTCTTATAAAGTGGTATAACGTTAGAATTTAGACTTTGGAGATACAGCGTGGAGACAGGCACTTAGGCCCACTGAGTCCGCGCCGAACCGCGATTGGTCCACACTCTAGCACTATCCTACACACTGGGGACAGTCACAGAGTCATAGAGTCAGTCATACAGTGTGGAAACAGTATGCCCACAACTTGCCCACACCATCCAACATGTCCCATCTACACTAGTCCCACCTGCCTGCGTTTTGGCCCCATACCCCTCTAAACCCGAGCTATCCATGTACCCGTCTAACTGTTACAGAGCGTTACAGAAGCCAATTAATCTACAAACCTGTACATCTTTGGAGAGTGGGAACCCGGAGCACCCGGAGAAAACCCACATGGCCACAAGGAGAACGTACAAACTCCATACCGACAGCGCCCACAGGCAGAGTCCAGCCCATGTCCCTGGCGCTGCAAGGCCGCAACTCTACCGCTGCGCCACCCCGCCACTCAAAATGTTCACCAGGTTCCGATCAATGAGAACCGTCCTGGAGTTCATGGGAGTTTGTAAGATGTTTGCCAGTCGAGCATCGACTAGCTTCAAATCTCAAGGTGCAGATCAGCAGGCCTTGTGGTGCCACATCATTAATTGATATCGTTTATCTCAAAAATCAAGAGCGTTTTATTGTCATGTGTCCCATATCGGGACAATTAAATTAAATTCTTATTTGCTCCAGCACAACAGACATGTAAACGTCAAACTCAGCCGTCACCGTAGTAAAGAGCAAACTGGTGTTCAACAAAAAAAAAAACCCATCGAACAAACAAGATAGTACAACAGAACCAAAGCCCCGGGCGGCACGGTGGCGCAGAGGTGGAGTTGCTGCCTTACTGCGCCAGCGACCCGGGTTCGATCCTGACTATGGGTGTTGTCTGAACAGAGTTTGTACGGTCTCACTATGGCCACGTGGCTTTCCTCCGAGTGCTCCGGTTTCCTCCCACACTCCAAAGACGTGCAGGTTTGTAGGTTAATTGGGCTCTGTCACAGTTAGACAGGTACGTGGATAGGATAGGTTTTGAGGGATATGGGCCAAACGCAGGCAGGTTGGACTAGTGTAGCTGGTACATGTTGATTAGGATGGGCATGTTGGGCTGACAGGGCCTGCTTCCACGCTGTATGACTCGATGGCTCTAGGTGCGAATCGTCCTTGGTGTGCAGGGTAGAACAAGCGTATGGGTGATCGCTGGTCGGCGTGGGCCTGATGGGCCGAAGGGCCTGTTTCTACGCTGTATCTCTAAACTAAACTAAAAGGTACTTGCTTTAAAGCCACTACTGTGTAAGGTCTGTCAGGGGTTATGAGGAGAAGGCAGGAGAATGGGGTTAGGAGAGAGAGATAGATCAGCCATGATTGAATGGAGGAGAAGACTTGTTGGGCCGAATGGCCTAATTCAGCTCCTATCACCTATGAACTTACGACTTTATCGGATTTTATGTTGCAGTAAATGTTACACCCTTTATCTAGTGTCTGTGCACTGTGGCGGCTGGATTGTAAACACGTATAGTATTTTTATTAACTGGTGAGCACGACCCAAAAATGTCTTTCACTGTTTCACAAACAACTGACTCAAACCGCCGTAGGGATTTTCTCAAAACTGATGCAGGGATCATTACTTTGCTGCTCCTGCTCCCTGTATCAAAGCAACTTTATTGGAAAATATAATATTCGGATTCTTATCCATTCCGAAGATTGCTCGTGAACCCCCCCACAGCTTTGAACAGATTGAATACTCTTGGATGCCTCAGGGCCTGTTTCTGAGCTGTATCTCTTAACTAAACTTAAGGGCCTGTCCCACTTGCATGCGATTGCATGCGTTTGGCGCGACCAAACGGAAGCAGAGTTCGCGCTAAGTTCGCGGTGAGTTCGTGCTAAGTACGCGCTAAGTTCGCGCGTGACGTAATTCGCGTCATAATTACCAATCAGCTGGGCAGGAGCAGGCCGACTCAATTTGGGCGTCGCACGATCCACATGAGGCAGAAATGGTGTTGGGTAGACTGATGGGACTGAAGGCTGATAAATCCCCAGGGCCTGATGGTTTGCATCCCAGGGTACTTAAGGAAGTGGCTCTAGAAATCGTGGATGCATTGATGATAATTTTCCAATGTTCTATAAATTCAGTTCCTGTGGATTGGAGGGTAGCTAATGTTATCCCACTTTTTAAGAAAGGCGGGAGAGAGAAAACAGGGAATTATAGACCAGTTGGCCTGACATCGGTGGTGGGGAAGATGCTGGAGTCAATTATAAAAGATGAAATAGCCGCACATTTGGATAGCAGTAACAGGATCGGTCCGAGTCAGCATGGATTTACGATGGGGAAATCATGCTTGACTAATCTTGTGGAATTTTTTGAAGATGTAACTAGGAAAATGGACAAGGGAGAGCCAGTGGATGTAGTGTACCTGGACTTCCAGACAGCATTTGATAAGGTCCCACATAAGAGATTAGTGGGCAAAATTAGGGCACATGGTAGTGGTGACATGGATAGAGAAGTGGTTGGCAGACAGGAAACAGAGAGTGGGGATTAACGGGTCCCTTTCAGAATGGCAGGCAGTGACTAGTGGGGTACCGCAAGGCTCGGTGCTGGGACCGCAGCTATTTACAATATGCATCAATGATTTGGATCAAGGGATTCAAAGTAACATTAGCAAATTTGCAGATGACACAAAGCTGTGTGAACTGTGAGGAGGATGCTATGAGAATGCAGGGTGACTTGGACAGGTTGGGGGAGTGGGCGGATGCATGGCAGATGACGTTTAATGTGAGGTTATCCAATTTGGTTGCAAAAACAGGAAGGCAGATTACTATCTAAATGGCGTCAAGTTGGGAAAAGGGGAAGTACAGCGGGATCGGGGGGTCCTTGTTCATTAGTCTATGAAAGTAAGCATGCAGGTACAGCAGGCAGTGAAGAAAGCAAATTGCATGTTGGCCTTTATAACAAGAGGAGTCGAGTATAGGAGCAAAAAGGTCCTTCTGCAGTTGTACAGAGCCCTAGTGAGACCACACCTGGAGTATTGTGTGCAGTTTTGGAACCCTAATTTGAGGAAGGACATTCTTGCTATTGAGGGAGTGCAGCGTAGGTTCACAAGGTTAATTCCCGGGATGGCGGGACTGTCATATGCTGAGAGAATGGAGCAACTGGGCCTGTACACTGGGGTTTAGAAGGATGAGAGGGGATCTTATTGAAACATATATGATTGTTAAGGGTTTGGACACGCTGGAGGCAGGAAACATGTTCTCGATGTTGGAAGAGTCCAGAACCAGGGGCCACAGTTTAAGAATAAGGGGTAAGCTATTTAGAACGGAGACGAGGAAACACTTTTTCTCACAGAGAGTTGTGTGTCTGTGGAATTCTCTGCCTCAGAGGGCGGTGGAGGCCAGTTCACTGGATGTTTTCAAGAGAGAGCTGGATAGGGCTTTTAAAGGTAGCGGAGTCAGGGGATATGGGGAAAAGGCAGGAACTGGGTACTGATTGGGGGATGATCAACCATGATCACATTGAATGGCGATGCTGGCTCGAAGGGCCGAATGTCCTACTCCTGCACCTATTGTCTATTGTCTATTCCTATGCTGCAACACTGTGCCACGCTCTCTCCCTTCCCTCCTCCTATTGTTCTTGAGTTTGTCTTGATTGTACTCATTGTGGTATTGTATTAATTATAGAAGAAGGGTCTCGACCCAAAACGCCACCCATTCCTTCTATCCAGAGGGGCTGCCTGTCCCGTTGAGTTACTCCAGCATTTTGTGTCTGTCTTCATTAGGGTATTATTTGATTTGGCTGGATAGTGTGGAAAATGTTGCTTTTCACTGAACCTTGGAGCAGGTGGATTGTTTCTCCGTGGACTGTCACCTTGTCGTGGTGGAGAAGCTTGTGTGGACCCGAGATCCTGAGAGCGATGCCGTCTGGAGCTGTGCCCCTGGTGGGGCCACCCATGGCGGTAAGGTTGAAGGGGGGAGCTCTCTGACAAAGAGCAATCCAACCAAGACCTCAACGGTGGAACAGGCGGAGGACGATGGCTGATCTTAGTGGGGCATCACAACGGCTGGGAAGGCGGATGAAGGCTGCAGCAGAAAAGGGTCACCGGTCGTCTTGGACTCCATGCCGCTGGATCCTGACCCAGATCTGTCACGGACCGTGGGGTGTCTGCCTGTGCACCAGTCCCCCCACGTTAAACAAAGTCACGCACAGGCGTCCTCCATATAGGGAATAACACGACCGACGGGGGCCTAAGAAGGTGCATATGACAATAATAAACCAAATCCTAACTAGACGTTGCAATTTTGATAACTATCGTCCCCAACGCTGTGACAGGAGAAAGGGCGATGGACTAAAGGGGCTGTCCTACTTGGGCGACCTAATTGGCGAGTTTAGGAGAGTTTGAAAAAATGTCATGTTGAAGACCTCCTTCGATCTCCTTCGACCTCCTTTGGACCTCCCTTCGACCTTCCTTCAACTATGATGAAGACTATCTACGACTACCTTCGACTACCTTCCACGACCCTCGATTACAGTGGCTTGCAAAAGTTTTCATACCCCTTGAACTTTTCCACATTTTGTCACGTTACAACCACAAACGTAAATGTATTTTATTGGGATTTTATGTGATAGACCAACACAAAGTGGTGCATAATTGTGAAGTGGAAGGAAAATGATACATGGTTTCCAAATTTTATTACAAATAAAAAACTGAAAAGTGTGGCGTGCAAAAGTATTCAGCCCCCCTGAGTCAATACTTTGTAGAACCACCTTTCGCTGCAATTAACAGCTGCAAGTTCCTTTTGGGGTATGTCTCTACCAGCTTGCACATCTAGAGACTGAAATTTTTGCCCATTCTTCTTTGCAAAATAGCTCAAGCACGGTCAGATTGGATGGAGAGCGTCTGTGAACAGCAATTTTCAAGTCTTGCCAGAGATTCTCAATTGGATTTAGGTCTGGACTTTGACTGGGCCATTCTAACACGATGAATATGCTTTGTGATCTAAACCATTCCATTGTAGCTCAGGCTGTATGTTTAGGGTCCCATTGTCCTGCTGGAAGGTGAAACCTCCGCCCCAGTCTCAGTCTTTTGCAGACTCTAACAGGTTTTTCTTCCAAGTTTGCCCTGTATTTGGCTACATCCATCATTCCATTCAACTCTGACCAGCTTCCCTGTCCCTGCTGAAGAAAAGTATCCCCACAGCACGATGCTGCCACCACCATGTTTCACAGTGGGGATGGTGTGTTCAGGGTGATGTGCAGTGTTAGTTTTTCTGCCACACATAGCGTTTTTTGCATTTAGGCCAAAAACTTCAATTTTGGTCTCATCAGACCAGAGCACCTTCCTCCACATGTTTGCTGTCTCCCCCACATGGCTTGTGGCAAACTGCAAACGGGACTTCTTGTAGCTTTGTTTCAACAATGGCTTTCTTCTTGCCACTCTTTCATAAAGGCCCGATTTGTGGAGTGCATGACTAATAGTTGTCCTGTGGACAGATTCTCCCACCTGAGCTGTGGATCTCTGCAGCTCCTCCAGAGTTACCATGGGCCTCTTGGCTGCTTCTCTGATCAATGTTCTCCTTGCCCGACCTGTCAGTTTAGGTGGACAGCCATGTCTTGGTTGGTTTGCATTTGTGCCATACTCTTTCCATTTTCAGATGATGGTTGAACAGTGCTCCGTGAGATGTTCAAAGCTTGGGATATTTTTTTTTATAACCTAACCCTGTTTTAAACTTCTCCACAACTTTATCCCTGACCTGTCTGGTGTGTTCCTTGGGCTTCATGATGCTGTTTGTTCACTAATGTTTTCTAACAAACCTCTGAGTCCTTCACAGAACAGCTGTATTTATACTAAGATTAGATTACACACAAGTGGACTCCATTTACTAATTAGGTGACTTCTGAAGGCAATTGGTTGCACTGGATTTTATTTAGGGGTATCAGAGTAAAGGGGACTGAATACCTTTGCACGCCACACTTTTCAGTTTATTAATTGTAAAAAAAATTGAAAACCATGTATCATTTTCCTTCCACTTCACAATTATGCGCCACTTTGTGTTGGTCTATCACATAAAATCCCAATAAAATACATTTACGTTTGTGGTTGTAACGTGACAAAATGTGGAAAAGTTCAAGGAGTATGAATACTTTTGCAAGCCACTGTACCTACGACTAACATGCCGACCTACTACGACCTACTATGACTAAACCTACGAGTAAAAAAAGTATCTATTTTTTCCACGGCGATCTTTATTTACTCGCGTACATTTTTCAACGTGTTGAAAAAAACGCCGCCACCTAGCTGAGGCCTCGAGTACACGGGGACCACTCTCGAGCATGAAGGAGAGTTACAAAGACCTCCTAGGACCTCGTGTCGACCATGCTGCGAGTATGAGTCGTGGGGAAACTCGCCAGAACTCGCGGATTAGGTCGCCCAAGTGGGACAGCCCCTTAATACCAGAGCTCTACAGAATTCAAAAGGAATATACAAGTTGCGTTAAAGAACATGACGAGGGAAGTTTAAATAGCACGGTATTGCATGCAAAGAGGACAACTGGCATTCATGTATCATTGCTGTGGAGCCAGGTTGTTAGCTGAAGGTGAGAGCGAGGTTAATGCTTTTTTCTCTTCTGTAAATCTGTCCCCATTATATGAGGTCAAGCACTGCAGAATTTCAATACAAGTTGCCATGGAAATAATTAAATCACGTATAGCTGGGATCTTTAGCCGAACAACCAATCTGAACTGTAAACGGTGTGCAGTGGTAAACTCAATGGCAAAACTGTGTCCAATTGACATTGAATAACTAGGCAGAATGCACAATTCTCCTGCCCTCCTGATGCCACGCTGTCACCTTCCACATGTCCTCATCAGCGTCTGCTTTGATCTGTCGTTTTCACCCTTTGCCCTTCCATATCTCTACATCTCCCTCTCCCCTGACTCTCAGTCTGAAGAAGGGTCTTGACCCGAAACGTCACCCATTCCTTCTCTCCAGAGATGCTGCCTGTCCCGCTGAGTTACCCCAGCATTTTGTGTCTATTTTCGATTGCAACCAGCATCTGCAGTTCCTTCTTACACATTTTGTATCAACCACTCTACGTTTCCTTAGCATCGTCTGCTTTGATCTGTCGTTTTCACCCCTTGCCCTTCCCTATCTCTACATATCTCCCTCGCCCCTGACTCTCGGTCTGAAGAAGGGACTCGACCCGAAACAATGGTCCATTCTACATTTTCCTTGATCCTCATCGCTTTTGATCTCGCACACTTCCTTATCTCTGTGTCTCCCTCTCCCCTGACTCAGTCTGAAGAAGAGTCTCGATCGAAAAACGTCACCCATTCCTTCTCTCCAGAGATGCTGCCTGTCCCGCTGAGTTACTCCAGCATTTTGTGCCTGCCTTCGGTGTAAACCAGCACCTGCAGTTCCTTCCTACACATTAAATGTTTTAAACATGTCATCCATTCTACTGCTCTCACAAGTTATGTGGAGCCACGATTATGCTCATCTAAAATGATAAAGACTGGCAGAAGGAAATGGCATTTAAATTTTAATGTGTGACACTAGCAATACATCGTCTGTCTTCAGTTCAACATTTCTCCTCTTTAAATATTAATAATCTTACAAAGGATCCAATCGATTAAGAAGGCATAATTAATATGCAAAAAATTAAATGTAATTCATAGGAAAAAGTGTTAGATTTAACTCTTAGGGCTAAAGGAATCAAGGGATATGGGGGGAAAAGCAGGAACGGGGCACTGATTTTGGATGATCAGCCTTGATCATATTGAATGGCGGTGCTGGCTCGAAGGGCCAAATGGTCTACTCCTGCACCTATTTTCTATGTTTCTAAATCAGGTTTTAAAAGAGGAACTGCGGAAGCGGGAACCATCCCAAAGTTTGGGGATGTGAGGCAGGGACTATGAGGCAGGGACTATCCCAATGTTTAAGAAAGTTAGACAGTTACATGGATAAGACAGGTTTGGAGGGATATGGGCCTAACGCAGGCAGGTGGGACTAGTGCAGTTAGGACATGTTGGCCGGTGTGGGCTAGTTGGGCCGAAGGGCCTGTTCCCATGCTGTATGACTCTATGCTGGAATCTTGCATAGAACACAAAATGCAAGAGGAACTCAGTGGGTCAGGCAGCATCACTGGAGGACGTGGATAGAAGGAATGGGAAGAAGGGCCTCGACCAGAAACGTCACCCATTCCTTCTCTCCAGAGATGCTGCCTGTCCCACTGAGTTACTCCAGCATTTTGTGTCTGTCTCTGGAGAACACGGATAGGCTATGTTTCGGGTCGGGACCCTTCTTCCGATAGTCTGCCTATCCGTGTTCTCCAGAGATGCTGCCCATCCCGTGAAGTTACCTCACCTACACCTAAGACAATTAAAATGAGAGTCGAATGATTCAAAAGAAAGATTATTTTATCAGTCAAAGTATTGAATATAGAAGTTGGGAGGCCATGTTGCAGTTGTATAAGATGTTGGTGAGACCGCATTTAGAGTTTTGTGTTCAGTTCTGGGCACCATGTTATAGGAAAGATGTTGTCAAGCTGGAAAGGGTTCAGAGATGATTTACAAGGATGTTGCCAGGGCTAGAAGGGCTGAGCTACAGGGAGAGGTTGAGTAGGCTGGGACTCTATTCCTTGGGTTTCAGGAGGATGAGGGGTGGTCTTATTGAGGTGTATAAAAATCATGAGAGGAATAGATCGGGTTGATGCACAGAGTCTCTTGCCAGGAGTAGGTGAATCGAGGACCAGAGGACATAGGTTTAAGGTGAAGGGGAAAAGATTTAATAATGATCTGAGGGGTAACTTTTTACAATGGTATTGGGTGTATGGAACAAGCTGCCAGAGGAGGTAGTTGAGGCAGGGACTATCCCAACATTTAAGAAACAGTTGGACTGGTACATGGATAAGACAGGTTTGGAGGGATATGAACGAAACCCGGGCAGGTGGAACTAGAGGAGCTGGGACGTGTTGACAAGTTGGGCCGAAGTTGATCCACGTTGTATCATCTTATGACTCTGTTCCCTTGTATTTTCGAACAATGATCTACTTCTCTATGCCTGTCACTTGAAACTCTTAATTTATTGCCATCATTGAAAGATTACACTGACTACCCTCAGAAGAGAGTGTTCAAATCAAACATTCTTATTCACTGAAGTGGGATATCAAGATTGCAATTATTTCTATAAGAAAGGGACCGTTTCATCACCCAAGACTGCATTTGCTGCTCCCTTTAATAACTAGTTAGTCACGGCAGATGGCAATTGTGTCTCATCCGTACTACAACGAGCGGCTGTGTTACGGTCATATGTGATAGGATCAGAATTGGCCATTCGGCCCATCACGTCTGCTCCGCCATTCAATCATGGCTGATCTACCTCTCCCTCCAAACCCCATTCTCCTGCCTTCTCCCCGTAACCTCTGACGCCCGTACTGATCAAGAACAAGTCAGGTCAAGTCAATTGGAAATCAAATCAATGGAGATCAGCGTGCTAGCGTTCGTATTTGAGGCTGAATCCAGAGGAAATAAAAATTTGATCCTTTCCATGACAGACTACGACTTGTATTTCTCTGTCCACTGTCAAAGTAGCGGATAACCCCCCCCCCGTTGAAGTCACAGCGGCTGTACAACAGGCCACATTTGCGGTACTGTGTTCTGTTTCGATCACCCTGCTGTGGGAAGGATGTCGTTAAGCTGGATAGAGCGCGGGGGAGATTTACCAGGATGTCACCCGGACCCGGGAGCTGAGCAAGAGGAGAGGTCGGGCAGGCTCGGTCTTCATTCCTTGGAGCACAGGAGACTGGGGGTTTGATTTTATACAGGTGTGCAACATCGTGAGGGGGATAGAATGGGTGAATGGGTGGTGAAAGAGTATTTTACCC
Organism: Okamejei kenojei; assembly: GCA_035221665.1. NCBI lineage: Eukaryota > Metazoa > Chordata > Chondrichthyes > Rajiformes > Rajidae > Okamejei > Okamejei kenojei. Next base: position 51,846,575 of record CM069145.1, read on the forward strand.
AGAGTAGGGGACTCAAGAACCAGAGGACATGGGTTTAAGGTAAGAGGGGAAAGATTTAATAGGAATCTGAGGGGCAGCTTTTCCATACAGAGGTTGGTGGGTATTTGGAATGAGTTGCCCAAGGAGATAGTTGAGGCAGAATACTATAGCAAAAGCACAGTGGCGCAGCGGTAGAGTTGCTGCCTTACAGCGGGTGCTGTCTGTACGGAGTTTGTACGTTCTCCCTGTGTCATGCGTGGGCTTTCTGTAAGATCTTCGGTTTCCTTCCACACTCCAAAGACGTAGGTTAATTGGCTTTGGTAAAAGTTATAAATTGGCCCTAGTCTGTGTGTCGGGAAGCATTAGTGTGCGGGGATCGCTGGTGGGTATCTCTAAACTAATCTAAACTAAACAAGATTTGGACAGGTACATGGATTTGGGTCGCACCTGGGGCAGGTGGACTAGCATAGATGTGGCACCTTGGTCAGTAGGGACAAGCTGGGCCGAAGGGCCTGTTTCCGTGCTGTGTGACTCCATGACTCTACGGCTCTGAGCAATAGCTTTCTAATATTCAGAGATTATTCTCAGTAATCATGTTATTAAATCTAATGAGCTGCGTATTACAGGATTGTCATCAAGATAATCATTGTTGTCACTTATCCCAAAGATTTTAAATATCATTTTATTAAAACTATAGAGCAGAGACGCAGCTGAGAGAGTAGAAATTATCAAGAACCACAGGAACAGTGAACAGTAGAGCTCAGGAACAGGCCCTTCGGCCCACAATGTCCATGCTGGACACGATGCCAAAGATAGACACAAAACGCTGGAGTAACTCAGCGGGCCGGGCAACGTCTCTGGATAGAAGGAATTGGTGACGTTTTGGGTCGAGACCCTTCTTCAGACTGAGTCGGGGAAGAGGGAGTCACAGAGATGTGGAAGTGAATGAGATTAAAAGAGATGAAGTTCAAGGAAATTGTAGAATGGATCATTGCTAGCTCGGAGAAGTGACAACAAAGCAATCAGAGATAAGATGTTAATCGGGAAACAGTCAGATTGGTTGGAGAAATGGGAAGGGGGAGGGATGGAGAGAGAGGGAAAGCAAGGGTTACTTGAAGTTGGAGAAGTCAATGGACATACCGCTGGGGTGTAAGCCGCCCAAGCGAAATATGAGGTGCTGTTCCCCCAATTTGCACTGAGCCTCACTCTGATAGTGGAGGGGGCTCAGGACAGAAAGGTCTGTGTGGGAATGGGAGGGGGAGTTAAAGTGTTTTGGCAACCCGGGAGGTCAGGTAGGTTTAGGCGGACTGAGCGGAGGTGTTCAGCGAAACGACCGGCGAGCCTGCGCTTGGTCTCACATATAGTCCACATCTGGAACAGCGGATACAGTGGATGAGATTGGAGGAGGTGCAAGTGAACCTCTGCCTCATGTGAAGATACCAAGTCAAAGTAATCTCGCCGACCAGCGTGCGATCCACATCTGGCCCTTCTCTACATATCAAGTTCAAGTTCAAGTTACATTTATTGTCACGTGCACCAATTGGTAGAGTGAGATTAGAGTTACCGTATAGCCACATAGCCATGTGCCTACCGAAAATACTCTTAAACGCTGCTATCGTATCTGTCTCTACCACCACCTTCCCCAGCAGCATATTCCAGGCATCCACTAGTCCCTGTGCAGAGACAAATTGCCCCGCGCAACTCTTATCCTCTCTCACCGTAAAGCTATGTGCTCCAGCCCTTGACATTTCAGCCGTAGGAAAATGTCCTGACGCTCTACCCTATCTACGCCTCTGATCATTTTAAAGACTTCTGTCAACTCAGCCTCTGATGCCCCAGAGAATACAATTCAAGTTTGTACAATCTCTCCTCATCGGTGGTAGCTTCTGATGCAGCCAGCACTCTGGTAAATCTCTTCAGAACAATCTCCGGGGCCTCCACATCCGTCCTGCAATGGGGCGACCAGAAATGCTCACAGCACTCCAAATGCAGCCTAACCAAAGTCCGAAAAAGTTTATTTATTCCGTTTATTTATTCATGTATTTACATATATAATGGTATATGGACACACTGATCTGTTTTGTAGTCAATGCCTACTATGTTCTGTTGTGCTGAAGCAAAGCAAGAATGTCATTGTCCTATCAGGGACACACGACAATAAACTCTCTTGACTTGACTTCAAAAAGTTGAAGCATGACCTCTTGACTCATTGCCTCGACTAATAAGAGCAAGCATATCGTACGCCTTCTCTCTCACTCTATCTACATGTGCTGCCACTTTCAGAGAGCTATGGACTTGGACCTCAAGAACCCTCGGTAGTTTAGTTTAGTTTAGAGATACAGCACGGAAACGGGACCTTCGGCCTATTGCGTGCACACCGACCAGTGTAGGGTTGCCTACTTTCTCACTCCCAAATAAGAGAGAAAAGGTCAAAATACGGGACAAATTCCCGACGGCAATTCGTTGACCGACTCGGCCGTGGCTGGGTGAATGTGTTGGCCCGGGTGCTGGACTGCACACAAAGCCCAGCCGGCGGGCCAGCTGAGGAGTTTTGGCCCGCGCGCAAAGTCCGGCGCCCCGTCCAACTCATGAACCGATGATCGGCCACGAGAAGGAGGGCTGAATGTCGTCGGTAAGCGAAGGTCCGAAGGTCGGACGGATGGCCGGGCGACCGACCGACGGGGCCATGGGCGAGGTGCTGCTGCTGCACTCCATGGGCTGCACTCCATGGACATGTGAGGCGGGGCCGACGCGGCGCTCCGAGCCGACAGTCCCCTCGACCCGAGTAGTAGCAGTCAAATACAGGCCAAGGGCGGTCCCGTATGGGACAAACCAATTTAGCCCAATATACGGGATGTCCCGGCTAATACGGGACAGTTGGCAACTCTAGACCAGTGATCCCCACACACTAACGCTATCTTCGGTTTCCTCCCACACTCCAAAGATGTACAGGTTTGTAGTTTCATTGGCTGGATATAAATGTTAAAACATTGTCCCTAGTGTGTGTAGGGTAGCGTTAATATGTGGGGATCGCTGGTCGGCGCGGACTCGGTGGGGCGAAGGGTCTGTTTCCGTGCTGTATCTCCAAACTAAACTAAACTAAACATGCAGCAGTAGGAGGGGCTGGAAGAATGGATTCGGGAGCTGTGGAAGGAGCAATGTCTTCGCACGCTGGAAGGGGACGGGAAGGAAATATACGTGGCGTTATAATTTCAGCCAGCTCCCGAAAGATTCACCGCCAGGTACATGTCCCTGTTATCAACCGGGCGGGCGCCGCTGGAGACGTCGGACGCGGGGAGCGAGGGGGGTTGGGAGGGTGAACCGGGGTGAACCGGGGTCATGCTTCCAGCGCTTTCAAGGTCTGCCGCAGGAGGGGCCCCTGGGACACAAAGATGGCTGGGCGAGGGGAGGAGAGGAGAGGACGTCAGTTCTGCTCCAGTACATCGAGCGCGCAGGCCGACCGGACTTTGGACTTTGAATAATGGCAGCAAAAATGGAGGCGCCCGCACGTGTAATATATGCAAAGGGAATTTCACTGTGCAGATGTGACTAATAAAGCACTCGCGAAACACGATTCATCTTCATAAGCTCTGAAATGGGTTGCTTCTTAATAATTGCACAAATATTGAACTCCATTCGCTTCTCCTCAGTTTAATAAAGCAGTCACATCCCCAGGCAGCAGAAACAATATTCTAGACCGGGCTATTAAGTGACAAGATACACTTGCACCACTCAATTACCAAGCAATGATATATCTCCAAAGTAAAAGGGGGCACGGTGGTGCAGCGGTAGAGTTGCTGCCGTGCAGCGCCAGAGACCCATGTTTGATCCTGACTACGGATGCCATCTGGACTCAAGGAAGTAGATGTATTCAACCCAGAGATTTGGGGAACTGTGGAATTCTCTGCCACAGAAAGCAGTGGAGGCCAATTCAAGAGAGATGGGTTGTTTTCAAGAGAGAGTTAGATTTTGATTTTGCTCTTAGGGTTAATGGAATCAAGGGATATGGGGAGGAACGGGGTACTGATTCCAGATGATCATCCGTGAACATATTGAATGGCGGTGCTGGCTCAAAGGGCCGAATGGCCTACTCCTGTACCTATTGTCTATTGTCTGTTGTCTACTGTCTATTGTTAATGTACAGTGGTTATCTACGCTACTTTGTAAACTCTCCCTGTGACCACGTGGGTTTTCTCCGGGTGCTCTGGTTTCCTCTCACATTCCAAAGACGTGGAGGTTTGTTGGTTAATAAGGCTTCGGTATAATTGTAAATTGTCCCAAGTGTGCGTAGGACAGTGTTAGTGCACGGGGATCGCTGGTCGGCGCCGACTCGGTGAACCGAAGCGCCTGTTTCCGCGTAGCATCGCTAAACTAAGCTAACCTAAACATGCACTGCACTGGGCCAAGAAGTTAGTTGACCGCAAAAATCTAGTTTAGTTTAGTTCAGTTTATTGTCACTGAAGCAACGTTTTAGTCAAGTGAGTCGACTACTGAAATCTCAAAGGGATTTGATTATAGTCACCTGTGTCTAGAGTCATACAGCGTGGAAACAGGCCCTTCGGCCTAACTTGCCCATGCTGACCAACATGCCCCTTCTGAAGTAGTCCCACGTGCCCATAGTTGGCCCATAACCCTCTAAACATATCCTATGGATGTACTTGTCCATATGTCTCTTAAATTTAGTTTAGTTTAGTTTAAAGATACAGCGTGGAAACACCCTTTTGGCCCACGGGGTCCGCGCCGATCAGCGATTCCCACACATTAACACTATCCTATACCCACTAGGGGCACATTTCCACATTTACACCAAGCCAATTAACCTACAAACCTGTACGTCTTTGGAGTGTGGGAGGAAACCGAAGATCTCGGAGAAATCCCACGCAGGTCACGGGGAGAACGCACAAACTCCGTACAGACAGCGCCCGTAGTCGGGATTGAACCCGGGTCTCCAGCGCTGCATTCGTTGTAAGGCAGCGACTCACCGCTGCTGCCAGCCGTGCTGCCATGTTATGTTATGTTATGTTGTTAAAGAAGGAACTGCAGATGCTGGAGAATCGAGGGTTACACAAAAGGCTGGAGAAACTCAGCGGGTGCAGCAGCATCCAAGGAGCGAAGGAGATAGGCGACGTTTCGGGTCGAGACCCTTCTTCAGACATGTTATGTTATTTTATGTTATGTTAGTACCTGCTTCACTATATCCTCACCACATGGCTCGGTCCATATACCCACCACCCTTTGTGTAAAAAGCTTCCCCCGAAGGTACCTATCTTTCCCCCTCACCTTTAACCTCTGGGTTTTTGATTCCCCTACTCTGGGCAAGAGCCTCTGGGCGTCTTCCCGATCTATTCCTCTTATGATTTTGTACACCTCTACAAGATGACCCCTCACCCTCCAGCACTCGACGGAATAAAGTCCCAGCCTGCTCAACCTCTCCCCGTAGGCCCAGGACCTCGAGTCCTGGCAACATCCTCGTAAATCTTCTCTGCAAACCTTTCCAGCTTGATTCACCCTTTCCAGTCACCAACCCATGTTCTCCAGAGATGCTTCCTGTAACCTGGTGAGGTTTACAAGTCGTCAGGTGAGGTGCCGGAAGACTGGAGGGCGGCAAAAACGTTGTGCCTCTATTTAAGAAGGTGCTGCAGAGAAAAGCCTGGGAACTACAGCCAGTGAGCCAAACATTTGTGGTCGGACAGTTAGCGGAGGGTATTCTGAGGGATAATATATACATGCATTTAGGTGGACAAGGGTTGATTAGGGATAGTCAGCATGGTTTTTGCAAGTGGGAGATTGTGTCTCACAGATCTGCATGAGTTTTTTGAAGATGTGACCTTGGTGACAGACATTAATGTTGACCTTGCCTTCAAAGCCGCACTGTAATTAACAAAAAAATCGATATAAAAGTCTTTTCACATTTCTGTCAAGAATGTAGCTTTGTAGGACTTTGGTTAGGCCACATTTGGAGTATTGCGTTGCAGTTCTCGTCACCCCTTTTACGGGAAGAAAATTGAGGCTTCAGGAAGATCCGGTGACGGTGTAAACTTGATGGGCCTAATCATACTATTTCTTACGACCTGATGACCTAATAACCTTAATCCAGTCTCCAGGTCTATCCCTTCTACAGGGTGAGTTGGGAGACTAGACTTGGATTGTTTCGTTTAATTTAGTTTAGAGATACAGCACAGAAACAGTCCCCCCGTCCCACCGAGCCCGCGCCGACTGGCGATCCCCGCATACTAGCACCACCCTGAACAATTTTACATTTTTACCAAGCCAATCAACCTACAAACCTGTACGTCTTTGGAGTGTGGGAGGAAACTGGAGATCTCGGAGAAAACCCACGCAGGTCGCCCGGAGAACGTACAAACTCCGTACAGACAAGCACCCGCCGTCAGGATCGAACCAGGGTCTCTGGCGCTGGAAGGCAACAACTCTACCGCTGCGCCACCCGGTTTCCTCTGGAACATCGAAGGCTAATAAATGTAGATACAATTATTCTTAACTATTAGCATTAATGCCACAAAGCCAGTGAATGATCAATTCCAGCACAAGAGAATCTAACAATTTTGCCTTTGATATCCAGTGGCATTAACAATGTTGAGTGGTGGGTGGCCAGAAGAAGCTTTAGACCAGAGGGTAATGTAGGGGTACACAGTAGATGATTATGCAGGCCAAGGGGATTAGTTCAGCCTGCACGAACTCCCTCACCCCCCCCTCCATGGCCCACCGGTCACCTGAGATCCCGGCCCGCAAGGTCGGCTGCGGAGGTCGGCCGCGGGAACGAATCGGCCCTCTCCGGCCGGGCCGGAGTTCCAGAGCCCCGGATCGCCTCGCCTCGCCCGGCCCGGGCGCCACATTTTCGGGGGGGGGGGGACTTCCGGGTTGGATTTCAAGCGCGCTCTTGTGATTCTGTCCGGATTAAAAGTGGCGCCTAGCCATCGGTTGCCGGAAAATCAGGCAGTAGACCTGGGGTGGGAGATCGCAACCTTCACGTGGCCCGCCCTGTTTCGTCTAATGCAATCAACTCGACGTGCACAAACGGAAGATCAAATAGAACAAGTTGTCCAACAACTCCACGCGAAAGAAGGAGGCAGTGGTCCTGTATTTGTGGTGTTATTTTTGTGTCTGCCTGCAATGCTGCAGTGAGTAGAGAATTTCATTATCCTGGTCCCGGTTCTGATATCGATTGAACACGCTTGATTCTTGAAGGCTGCACTGTGTAGATGGTAAAAAGGGATTTAGTAAAGTCCCTCATGAGAGACAGTTACTTAAAGTTGAAGCTTATGGGATTGAAGACATTTTATTGACCTGGTTGAGAGGCTGGAGTGGCACAGAGGTACTCGAGCTGTCACAATATGAATAGTGACTTCAAGGAATCGTACTCAGGAAACTTCCTTCAAGGGAAAAGGATCTGACTCGCAGAGCCTCTTGCGCAGAGTAGGGGAATTGGGAACCAGAGGACATACAGTAGGTTTAAGGTGAAGGGCGGGGAAAGATGTTGTAGGAATCTTTGGAGGAATACAAGGGTGATATGGTGGAGCAGCGGCAGAGTTGCTGCCTTACAGCACCAGAGACCCGGATTCGATCCAGACTACCGGTGCTGTTTGTAAGGAGTTTGTACCTTCTCTGGTCCTCGATTCCCCTACTCTGGGCAAGGGACTGTGCGTCTAACCGATCTGTGCCTCTCATGATTTTGTACACCTCAGTAAAGTCACCCCTCATCCTCCTGCGCTCCAAGGAATAAAGACCCAGCCTGTTCAACCTCTCAGAGTAGCTCAGACCCTCACGTCCTGACAACATCCACGTAAATCTTCTCTGCATCCTATTCCAGCTTGACAACATCTTTCCTATAACATGGTGCCCAGAACCACACACAATACTCTAAACACACGACAAGAGGGCATGTGGAGAGTAGGCTCGAAGGTGTTGCCTTCTTGAAGTAAAAGTGTATTCCCTTACGAAGCACCTTGAAGAAATTCAATCGGTGGTGGCCAGTGCCATCTTCTTCACTGTCGTGTGCTGGGCTAGCAGGGCAAAGGTCGACGATGCTAACAGAATGAACAAGCTCATCGGGAAGGCTGGTTCCCTCCTGAGTTGGATGCACTGGAGATGGTCTTGGAGGGGAGGATGCTCCTCAAACTGTGGGGCATCCTGGACAATACAGCTCACCCCCTTCCATGACACACTGGTCAACCTGAGGAGCACCTTCAGCAACAGACTGGTTCCACCAAGATGCAGCACAGAACGCCACAGGAGATCCTTCTTCCCTGTGGCTATCCAACTGCCCAACTCCTGCTCCTTCTGTCGTGGGGTAGACGGACTCCCCTTCCCCCTCCCCAATCGTTGCACATCCCCAATCCTGGACTTTCCACTCGTCACTTTAATTTCAATGTACCACTTGTTTCATGTACCATGTATCTTACAGTAGTTCACTTGCACCTCCTCCAACCTCATCTACTGTCTCCGCTGTTCCAGGTGTGGACTCCGGTATATCAGTGAGACCAAGCGCAGGCTCAGTCCGCCTAAACCTACCTGATCTCCCGGTTGCAAAACACTTCATCTCCCCCTCCCATTCCCACACTGACCTTTCTGTCCTGGGCCTCCTCCACTGTCAGAGTGAGGCCCAGCGCAAATTGGAGGAACACCACCTCATATTTCGCTTGGGCAGTTTACATCCCAGCGGTATGAACATTCACTTCTCTAACTTCGTAACCCTTGCTTTCCCTCCCTCGCCATCCCTCCCCCTTCCCAGTTCTCCGACCAGTCTGACAGTCTCCGACTACATTTTATCTCTGTTTCCTTTGTTCTTACCTTCTCCCAGCTAACAATGGTCGATTCTGCATTTTCCTTGATCTTCATCCCCTATGCCCTGTTTTCACACCTTACGCTTCCTTATCTGTGTACCTCCCTCCCCTCTGACATCAGTCTGAAGAAGGGACTCGACCCGAAACGTCACCCATTCCTTCTGTCCGGAGATGCTGCCTGCCCCGCTGAGTTACTCCAGCGTTTTGCGTCTATCTTCGGGTTGAAACCAGCATTTGCCGTTCTTTCCTACGCATGTATCGTTTTGTGTTTTGTGACTGTTGGCAGACCAATCTCCCTCCTGGGACAAATAAAGTTCCATCGCATCATATTCACAACATTAAGGGTGCCACATAAATACAAACTGCCGTTGGTAAGCCAGCTATGACTCATCCGAGACTGTCCTGTTGGGGAGCATTCAGACAGTGCTGATTGCTGATTATCATATTAAATGTGTTCATATAAATTCAGCCTGTTGCTTGATTACTAACGCGTGTTCCGAGTAGATCCGAATATGCAACAGAACGTCATTGCTGCACTCTCAACCTACACGGACCCACCCGACTGCTTCAACATGGAGTTTAGAAGGTTGAGGGGGAAACCTCATGGAAATGTATGGAACAATGAAAGGCGTAGATAGAGTGGATGAGGAGAGGATGTTTCCACTGGTGGGAGAGTCTTGGACCAGACCGATTAAAGGGCGCTCCTTTAGAGCCATAGAGCGATACAATGTAGAAACAGGCCCTTCGGCCCAACTTGCCCACACCGGCCAACATTGTACCGGCTACACTGGTCCCACCTGCCTGCGTTTGGTCCATATCCCTCCAAACATGTCCTATCCATGTACCTGTCTAACTGTTTCTTAAATGTTGGGCTAGTCCTAGCCTCAACTACCTCCTCTGGCAGCTCGTTGCATACACCCACCACCCTTTGTGTGAAAGGTTACCTTTCAGGTTCCTACAAAATCATTTCCCCTTGAATAAATGTTCTCAGGTCCTCGATTCCCCTACTGGGCAAGAGATTCTGTGCATCTACCTGATCTATTCCTCTCATGATTTTATAAGGAGATGGTGAGAAATTTCTTTAGTCAGAGGGCGGTGAATCTGTGCCACAGAAGGCTGTGGAGGCTAAGTTTATAAGGCAGAGATAGGTAGATTCTTGATTAGGACAGGTGTCAGACATTACGGGGAGAAGGCAGGAGAATGGGGTTAGGAGGGAGAGATAGATCAGCCAGGATTGAATGGCGGAGTAGACTTGATGGGCTGAATGACCCAATTCTACTCCTATTCCTTATAACCTATGACCCATGACCTTATGAGTAGATCGGAATATGCAACAGTGAGTCATTGTTGCAGAATAAACCTACACAAACCCACCAGACTGTTTCACCCTGGAGTTTAGAAGGTTCAGGGGGACCTCATTGAAACTTACAGAATAATGAAAGGCATAGATAGAGTGGATGTGGAAAGGATGTTTCCACTTGTGGGAGAGTCTAGGACCGGAGGTCATAGTCTCAGAAATTAAATGGTGCACTTTTAGAAAGCACGTGAGGAGAAACTCCTTTAGTCAGAGGGTAGTTAATCTGTGGAACTCATTGCCACAGAGGGCTGTGGAGACCAAGTCAGTGGATATTTTTAACGCAGAATATGGACAAGTTCTTAATTAGAACGGGTGTCAAGGATTTTGGTTAGAAGGCGGGAAAATTGGATTAGGAGGCAGAGATCAGCCATGATTGAATGGTGGAGTGGACTCGATGGGTCAAATGGCCTGATTCTACTCCTATAACTTGTGAACCTCTGTTCAGTCTGACTTTCTGAACATCCACATCCCTCTTACAAGAATCTAATTTAGTAGTTTAATTGCACGCAGTGCTTATCCCCTGCTGGTTAACATTTCCACATCCAGTGAAGAGGCTCCCCTTCTGACTAATCATTTGCCTTCCGCAGAACGTCAGCAGAAACCAAGCAGGGTCGAAGTATTGCGAGCGGTTTTTGGGCCCCATAACTGAGGAAGGATGCGCTGGCTCTGGAGAGGGTCCAGAGGACATTTACAACAATGATCCTAGGAATGAGTGGGTTAACATATGATGAGCGTTTGAGTGCACTGGGCCTGTACTCACTGCAGTTTGGAAGGATGAGGGGTGGGGGGGGTCATTAAAACTCATCAATAGGTCTGGATAGAGTGAATGTGGGGAGGAGGGGAGGATGTTTCCACTCGTGGGAGGTTCTCGGACCAAACGCCACGGCCTCAGAATAAAAGGAAGTATCTTTTATTCTGGGGATATGGGGAGAAGGCAGGAACGGGGTAGTGATAGGGGATGATCAGCCATGATCACATTAATGGTGGTGCTGGCACGAAGGGCCAAATGGCCTACTGCACCTATTGTCTATTGTCTTTGGAACTTAAGGAGGAATTTATTTTGTCAGAGAGTGATGAATCTGTGGAATTCATTGCCGCAGAACGCAGTGGGAGGCACATCAAATGATATATTTTAGGCAGAGATTGATAGATTCTTGATTAGGATGGTTGTCAGGGGTTATGGGGAGAAGGCACGAGAATGGGGTTGAGAGGGAAAGATAGATCAGCCGTGATTGAATCGGCGGAGAAGACTTGACGGGCCGAATGGCCTAATTCTGCTTATGGCGAAAATCCCTTTTGTCCCCACTGCTGATAGGAAAATGTTTAATGCTTAATGCATTCCACCTGACAGGCTGTGATAACAGACGACTATGACTCAAGAAAAATTAATACGGAAAGCATATACAATGTACTTCTGACACAATTCAGTCTGCTCACGCCGTTACCTCATGACAATGAAGCTGCAGGGACTTTGGTTCTCTCTCCCTCTACACATTGTACTTGAAAGAACATGCTCTGTACTAACTTGAAGGCACATTGTAACTGCAGTTCCTGGTACACTTGAGGCATAGCCTCTGGGATAAGTAGCAATCTCCTCCGATGTTAGTTATTCTCAATCACAGGGCAAATAAAATAACCCGGACAATCACTATAATCCATGAGCAGCTACAGACCAGATACAGACGGAATGGTTTTTAAATAATAATTTCATGCACCATTTTTGTGCGGCGCAGCGGTAGAGTTGCTGCCTCACAGCGCCAGAGACCCGGTTCGATCCCGACTGTACTGAGTTTGTACGTTCTCCCTGCGACCACGTGGTATGGTTTCTTCCCACATTCAAAAGACGTGCGGGTTTGTAAGCTGATTGGCTTTCAGTAAAGAGTCCACAGTGTGTAGGATAGAACTAGTGTGCGGGTGATCGCTGGAAGGCGTAATCAAACATCTGTTAATCTCAGCCTTAAAAATATCCATTGATTTGGCCTCCACAGCCTTCTGTGGCAATTAATTCCGCAGGTTCACCACCCTCTGGCGAAATAAATTCTACCTCACCTTTCTAAAGGTACCTCCTTTGTTATTCTGCGGCTGTGGCCTCTGGTCCTCGACTCTCCCACTAGTGGAAACATCCTCTCCACATCCACTCTATCCAGGCCTTTCACTATTCAGTAAGTCTCAATGATATTCCCCCCTGGCCGTGGAGGAGGCCCAGGACCGTGAGGTCGGATACGGAATGGGAGGGGGAGTTGAAGTGCTGAGCCACCGGGAGGTCGAGTTGGTTATTGCGGACCGAGCGGAAACGATCGCCAAGCTTAACCGACCCGACCTCCCGGTGGCTCAGCACTTCAACTCCCCCTCCCATTCCGTATCCGACCTCTCGGTCCTGGGCCTCCTCCACGGCCAGAGTGAGCAACACCGCAAGTTGGAGGAACAGCACCTCATATTCCGCTTGGGGAGTCTGCATCCTCTGGGCTTGTACATTGAATTTTCTCAATCCTGTTAACCCTTGCTGTCTCCTCCCCTTCCCACCTCTCCCTCAGCCCTCGGGCCCTGGCATTCCCTCTCTCTGTACCCCCTCTATGGCAAGAATGTCTTTTCTCAGATTTGGAGACCAAAACTGTACGCAATACTCCAGGTGTGGTCTCACCAAAACCCTGTACAACTGCAGTAGAACCTCCCTACTCCTACACTCAAATCCTTTCGCTATGAATGCTAACATACCATTTCCTTTCTTCACAGCCTGCTGCACCTGCATGCCTACTTTCAATGACTGGTGTACCATGACACCCAGGTCACGCTGCATCTCCCCTTTTCCTAATTTGCCAACATTCAGATAATAGTCTACCCTCCTGTTTTTGCCACAAAAGTGGATAACCTCACATTTATCCACATTATACTGCATCTGCCATGCATTTGCCCACTCACCCAGCCTATCCAAGTCACTTTGCAGCTTCCTAGCATCCTTCTCACACCTAACACAAACCCCCAGCTTAGTGTCATCCGCAAACTTGGAGATGTTGCATTCAATTCCCTCGTCCAAATCATTATTCATTAATATATATTGTAACCCGTGACTGCCTTCTGGCCAAAATCCCTTGATTCGCCTAGCCACTAGAGCTCCATCGAACTCTCTTTTAAATTTGAAACATATACAATTGTTAAGGGCTTGGACACGCTAGAGGCACGAAACATGTTCCCGATGTTGGGGGAGTCCAGAACCAGGGGCCACATTTTAAGGATAAGGAGTAAGCCATTTAGAACGGAGACGAGGAAACACTTTTTCTCACAGAGAGTGGTGAGTCTGTGGAATTCTCTGCCTCAGAGGGCGGTGGAGGCAGGTTCTCTGGATGCTTTCAAGAGCGAGCTCGATAGGGCTCTTAAAAATAGAAGAGTCAGGGGATATGGGGAGAAGGCAGGAAACGGGGTACTGATTGGGGATGATCAGCCATGATCACATCAATTCAATTCAATTCAATTTTTCAATTCAATCTTTAATTGTCATTGTGCAGTGTACAATACAGAGAAACGAAATGCAGTTAGCATCTCACACAGAAGAGCGAACATAGGATAATGAACAGGCAAGTAAGTAAATTATAGCTAGTTCGCAAATTCACGTGAGACACGGGGCGTCGCGATTAGCCCGCCCCGCCTCCACATTGAATGGCAGTGCTGGCTTGATGGGCCAAATGGCCTACTCCTGCACCTATTGTCTATTGTCTACTAAATTGATCCAGTGAATTGGCCTCCACTGCCGTCCGTGGCAGAGAACACCACAAATTCACAACTCTCTGGGTGACTTTGTGCAATTCTACATTCCACATTTCCTTCTCACCGTCTGCTTTGATCTGTCATTTTCACACCTTACCCTTCCGTGTCTCTAGTCTCCCTCACCCCCGACTCTCAGTGGCAAGAAGGCTCTCGACCCGAAACGTCACCCATGCCTTCTCTCCAGAGACGCTGCCTGTCCCACTGAGTTACTCCCGCTTTTTGTGTTCATCTTTCGTTTAGCTTAGTTTATTTCATCATACTCACCCGTATCGAGATAGAGTGAAAAGCTTTTGTTGCGTATTCCCCAGTCAAACAAAAGATTAAGCAAGATTACAGTCAAGTGGTCCACAGAGTACAGATAAAATATATAGGGCACAACACTTAATGCGAGATAAAGTCCAATAAAGTCCGATTACAGATCGTTCAAAGGTTTCCAATGAGGTAGATGGGGTGTGACAAGTGCACTCCAGCTGGTGATAGGGCCGTTCAGTTCTGTTCCTATGCTATACGTGACTTTGTTCTATGTTCTACGAATGTAGGCATAATAATATGGGGTTAATATATATTGGCATTTGATTTTGGTTTAGTTTCGTTGAGAGATACAGAGCGGAGACAGGCCCCTCGCCCCACCTAGCCCGCGCCGACCAGCGATCCCCGCTCACTAACACACAAACCATGTCGGTCTTTGGCGTGTGGGAGGAAATCGAAGATCTCGGAGAAACCGCACGCATGTCAGGGGGAGGAACGTACACACACCGTGCAGACAAGCAGCATTTAGTCAGGATCGAACCCGGGTCTCTGGCGCTGTGAGGCAGTAACTCTACCGCTGCTCCACCGTGCCTCCCACGTCGGCCAAGGGCCTCTGTGTTGCAAAGAGCCTATTTTCATACTGTGTGAGTATCCATTCTGATTCCATATGTGCTAATCCAAGTCATAGGTCTACTACTTTTCAAAGGCCTTTTGACAATCCCCTGCTGCCTATTCTTGTCTGCTGTTATCCCATAAAAGAATTTAAAAGGTCAATAAAACTTGATCCCTTCTGAAATCTGTGCTGTGCTTGATTATATCTTCAGCGTTAAGCCTTTTTCTTTGTATTACTATAAGCACGCTAATCCTTTTTCAACAACTGACTTTAAGCTATATTGCCTTGGTCTTTCTCTTTCACTTAAATATTACAGAGCTTTTAGCTTGCAGCCAATATTAGTTTAGTTGAGTTTAGTTTATTGTTGCGTGCTAACCAGTCAGTGGAAAGACAATACCTGATTACAATCGAGCCATTCACAGTGCACAGTAAGGTGAGAAGGGAATAAAGTTTATTGCAAGGTAAAGCCAGTAAAGTCCGATCAGACTGATGAAGAGTTTCGGCCCGAAACGTTGCCTATTTCCTGCGCTTCATAGATGCTGCCTCACCCGCTGAGTTTCTCCAGCACTTTTGTCTACCAAAGTCCGATCAAAGATAGTCCGAGGGTCACCAATGAGGTTCAGGACTGCTCTCTCTGGTTGTGGTAGGATGATTCAGTTTCCTGACAACAGCTGGGAAGAAACTGTTCCTGAATCTGGAGGTGGGCGTTTTCACACTTCTATACCATTTGCCCGATGGGGAGAGGGGAGAAGAGGGAGTGGCCAGGGTGAGACTCGTCCTTGATTTTGCTGAGGCAGCGTGAGGTATAAATGGAGTCATTCGGAAAGGAGGTTGGTTTGTGTGATGGTCTGGGCTGCGTCCACAATTCGCTGCAATTTCTTGCGAACTTGGATGGAGCTGTTCCCAAACCGAGCCGCGATGCATCCCGATAAAATGCTTTCTATGGCGGATCTCACAATCATAATAATACTTTTATTATAACCATATAACCATATAACCGTATAACAATTACAGCACGGAAACAGGCCCTCTTGGCCCTTCCAGTCCGTGCCGACCATTTGTTTTCCCCCTAGTCCCATCTACCTGCTCCAATCCCTCCATACCCCTCCATTCCCTTCATGTCCATATACCTATCCACTTTACTTTTAAATGTTAAAATTGATCCCTGCCTCCACCACTTCTGCTGGAAGCTCATTCCACACAGCCACCACCCTCTGAGTAAAGAAGTTCCCCCTCACGTTACTCCTAAACTTCTGTCCCTTAACTAGGCGACCAAAATTGTACACCATACTCCAGAATTTCTCTTACCAATGCCTTGTACAATTTTAACATTACTTCCCTACTCCTATATTCAATGCTCTGATTTATAAAGGCCAGCACACCAAAGGCTTTCTTTTACCACCCTATCTGCATGCGTTTCCACCTTCAGGGAACTATGCACAGTTATTCCTAGATCCCTCTGTTCACAGCATTCCTCAATTCCCTAACCATTTACCATGTACGTCCTATTTTGATTTGTCCTGCCAAGATGTAGCACTTCACACTTATCAGCATTAAACTCCATCTGCCATCTTTCAGCCCACTTTTCCAAATGGCCCAAATCTCTCTGTAGACTTTGAAAATCTACTTCATTATTCACAACACCACCTATCTTAGTATCATCTGCATACTTACTTATCCAATTTTTCCACCTCATCATCCAGATCATTGATGTACATGACAAACAACAGTGGACCCAACACAGATCCCTGAGGCACCCCACTGGTCACCGGCTTCCAACCTGACAAACAGCCATCCACCATTACTCTCTGACATCTCCCATTCAGCCACTGTTGAATCCATCTTGCTACTCCGCCATTAACACCCAAAGATTGAACCTTCTTAACCAACCTTCCATGGTGAACCTTGTCAAAGGCCTTACTGAAATCCATATAGACAACATCCACTGCTTTACCCTCATCAATTTCCCTAGTTACCGTTTCAAAAAATTCAAGAAGGTTTGTCAAACATGACCTTCCAGGCACAAATCCATGTTGACTGTTCCTGATCAGACCCTGTTTATCCAGATGCTTATATATATTATCTCTAAGTATCCTTTCCATTAATTTGCCCACCACTGACGTCAAACTAATAGGTCTATAATTGCTAGGTTTATTCTTTGAACCCTTTTTAAACAATGGAACAACATGCGCAGTACGCCAATCCTCCGGCACTATTCACGTTTCTAATGACATTTGAAATATTTCTGTCATAGCTCCTGCTATTTCTACACTAACTTCCCTCAATGTCCTAGGGAATATCCTGTCAGGACCTGGAGACTTATCCACTTTTATATTTTTCAAAAGTGTCAGTACTTCCTCCTCTTTGAATCTCATAGTTTCCATAGCTACTCTACTTTTTCCCCTTAACTCACAGAGTTCAATATCCTTCTCCTTGGTGAATACCGAAGAAAAGAAATTGTTCAATATCTCCCCCATCTCTTTTGGCTCTGCAGATAGCTGTCCATTCTGGTTCTCTAATGGTCCAATTTTATCCCTCGTTATCCTTTTTTTTTTTTTTTTGCTATTAATATAGCTGTAGAAACCCTTTGGGTTTACTTTCACCTTTCTTGCCAAAGCAACCTCATATCTCTTTTTAGCCTTCCTAATTTCTTTCTTAAGATTCTTTTTACATTCTTTATACTCCTCTAGCACCTCATTTACTCCATGCCTCCTATAATTATTGTAGATATCTCTCTTTTTTCGAAGCAAGTGTTCAATTTCACTTGAAAACCATGGCTCTTTCCAATTTTTACTATTTCCTTTCAACCTAACAGGGACATAAAGATTCTGTACTCTTACAATTTCCTCTTTAAATGTCCTTCATTTCTCTTCTACATCCTTCCCATGAAACAAAGTGTCCCAATTCACTCCTTTAAAATCCTTACGCATTCCCTCAAAGTTAGCCTTTCTCCAATCAAAAATCTCCACCCTAGGTCCAGTTCTGACTCTCTCCATAATTATATTAAAAAATTATTAGCCAAGTATGTTTTGCAACACACGAGGAATTTCATTTGCCATGTCTGTCATGCAATAAAAATCAACGGAACGCACATAACACATTTTAACATGAACATCCACCACAGTGACCCCTCCACATTCCTCACTGTGATGGAAGGAGAAAAAAAATGTAGAATATCTCGGCACTATCCACATAAGTATACTCAGTATTATGCTTCTGCTATCCCCTCCCTAACTTCAATTAAAGTGCACAGAGATAATCGAAATGGATCGGGATTCTTCTTTTTTAAAACACAAAGTGCAGGAGTAACTCAGCGGGTCAGGCAGCATCTGTGGACAGTCGCTCCTTTCTTCCTGCTATCTCCCCCCTACTACAATCAATCCGAAGAAGGGTCCCAATCCGAAAGGTCACCTATCCATGTCTTCCAGAGAAGCCGCCTGACCCGCTGAGTTACTCCAGCACTTTGTGTTTTTTAATATATTTAACCAGCATCAGCATTTGCTTGTTTCTCATTCTTCTATTCCTATTAAGGTTCGATTAGTCTATCTTTAGACTGTTAGACTTTTGACTTTAAGGTGAAGGGCAAAAGATTTAATAGGGATCTGAGGAGTAACTTTTTTCACACAAAGGGTGGTGGGTGTAGGGAACAAGCTGCCAGAGTTGGTAGTTGAGGCAGGGACTACCCTCAACATTTAAGGAACAGTTAGACAGGTACATGGATAGGACATGTATGGAGGGATATGGACCAAGCGCTGACAGGTAGGGCTAGTGAAGCTGGGTCATGTTGGCCGATGTGGGCAAGTTGGGCCAAAGGGACTTGTTCCCACACTGTTTCACTCAATGATTCTAGACTCTATGAGGTACAGTGTGGAAACAGGGGTGGGAGGTTGCAACCTTCACGTGGTCCGCCCTGTTTCGACGAATGCAATCAACCTGGTGTGCACAATCAAATAAGATCAAATAGAACAAGTTGCCCTACAACCTTAGGCTGTGCACGCCTTACGCAAGAAGAAGAAGAAGTGTGGAAACAGACCCTTCGGCCCACTGAGTCCGTACCGACCAGCATTCAGTACCCACCAACCACTCCACAAAAGCTATCCTACATACTAGGGACAATTTTATAACTTACCAAAGTCAAATCCGCATGTCTTTGGAAAGTGGGAGCACCCAGGAGAAGACGCACGCGGTCACAGGGAGAACGTACAAACTCCGTACAGACAGCTCCTGTAGCCAGGATCGAA
This sequence comes from Okamejei kenojei, assembly GCA_035221665.1. Classification (NCBI taxonomy): domain Eukaryota; kingdom Metazoa; phylum Chordata; class Chondrichthyes; order Rajiformes; family Rajidae; genus Okamejei; species Okamejei kenojei. Next base: position 51,865,577 of record CM069145.1, read on the forward strand.
CCCGGGCCTTTGACGCTGTATGGCAGCAACTCTGTGCAACTGTTTCCCCCCCCCCTAATCTGTTAACTCTGCATTTGAATCTTAAATACATTGATCTTTTTATTTAACCCCTTTTGCTAATATCTTTTCACCGAGCGGCACGGTGGCGCAGCGGTGGAGTTGCTGCCTTACAGCGCTTGCAGCGCCGGAGACCCGGGTTCGATCCCGACAATGGCCGCTGTCTGCACGGAAGTTTGTACGTTCTCCCCGTGACCTGCGTGGGTTTTTTTCCGAGCTCTTCGGTTTCCTCCCACACTCCAAAGACATACAGCTCGGTTAATCGGTTAACAGGGAGGTTAATCAACTTGGGTTTGTATACTTGGTCTAAGCGTAAATTGGCCCTCCTGTGTGCAGGCTGGTGTTAACGTGCGGGGATCGCTGGTCGGTGCAGACTCGGTGGGCTGAAGGGCCTGTTTCCACGCTGCATCTCGAAACTAAATTATTATCTGAAGTATAGGTGGACCCAAAATACTGGCATAACTCAGCGGGACAGGCAGAATCTCTGGGGAGAAGAAATGAGCGGTGTTTCGGGTCGAGACCCTTCCTCAGACTGATGTCAGGGGAGTGGGCGGAGACAGTAAGACTGGTGGGAGAACTGGGAAGGGTCGCACTCTTTGCATCTCAAGGTTAAATACATCCTTCTATCTGCTGCTACTTTATGTTATGGGTAATTGATACAGTTATCTCCACCCCATTTTATGTTATTTTGCACGATGTTTTAATATTTATTTATCAGTTCATTCTTCATTCATTTATCTACAGATTCATGTCCCTGTTTTACTGAAATTGGCACCTGTTCCTTTAATGGACGGTCTAATTGTCAGAAGGCACCAGTATATTAATTGAATGGACAACACTAATTATTTTCAGCCTCTTTATGAACAATTGGTGCTTCAAAGAATTATTGTGAACGTTTTTTCATTGATATATTGCAATTAAGAGTGTTGTATTTTCTGCCCGGGCCTCCTCCACTTTCAGAGTGAGGCCCAATGCATATTGGTGGAACAGCACCTCATATTTCACTTAGGCAGCTTACACCCCAGCGGTATGAATATTGACTTCTCTAACTTCAAGAGACCCTTGCTTTCCCTCTCTCTCCATACCTCCCCAATCCTAGTTCTCCGACAAGTTTGACTTCCCTCCTGATTAAATGTCAACGTTTGTAGGCCTCATTGTCACCTTCCCCTCGGCTAACAATGGTCCATTCTACATTTTCCTTGAACTGTGTCCGCTTTGATCTCTCGCATTCAAAGCTTTACCCTTCCACATCTCTGTGCCTCCCTCTCCCCTGACTCTCATTCTGAAACATAGAAACATAGAAACATAGAAAATAGGTGCAGGAGTAGGCCATTCGGCCCTTCGAGCCTGCACCGCCATTCAATATGATCATGGCTGATCATCCAACTCAGTATCCTGTACCTGCCTTCTCTCCATACCCCCTGATCCCTTTAGCCACAAGGGCCACATCTAACTCCCTCTTAAATATAGCCAATGAACTGGCCTCAACTACCTTCTGTGGCAGAGAATTCCAGAGATTCACCACTCTCTGTGTGAAAAATGTTTTTCTCATCTTGGTCCTAAAAGATTTCCCCCTTATCCTTAAACTGTGACCCTGAAGAAGGGTCTCGACTCGAAATGTCACCTATTCCTTCCCTCCAGAGATGCTGCCCGTCCCGCTGAGTTACTCCAGCATTTTGTGTCTATCTTCAGAATAAACCAGCATCTGCAGTTCCTTCCTGCAGGTTTTGTGTTGTTGCAGACTGCAGCGTCTGTAGTCTCTAGTGCCTCCTTCTTAATGGGAATGATGCTATTTTATATCGGGCTGCGCCAAATGTTTCTGGAGATAAGCTTTCAGCTGCTTTTTCTTCAGGAACAAAGGAAATGTAAGCAGTAATGGAGGAGGCGCTCAGTTGAAGCATAGAGGTTGACAGCAGAGGCTCGACAGCACAGCGCTGTCAGTCCCATCCCACCGCACAGAAGTGTCTCACACTGCCAAAGCCACTCATGCTTTGATAATGATTGAAAGAACAAAGATCTTGCGCTCACCTCGTGAATTTAAGGACTTCAAAACAACTTAAGCCGCAGTGCAGCAGCAGAGTTGCTGTGGTCCTGGGCCGCCCCAGATTACTGTTCAAAAGACCCAACAATTTGAAACATAGAAACATAGGAACATAGAAATTAGGTGCAGGAGTAGGCCATTCGGCCCTTCGAGCCTGCACCGCCACTCAATGTGATCATGGCTGATCATCCAACTCAGTATCCCGTACCTGCCTTCTCTCCATACCTCCTGATCCCCTTAGCCACAAGGGCCACATCTAACTCCCTCTTAAATACAGCCAATGAACTGGCCTCAACTACCCTCTGTGGCAGAGAGTTCCAGAGACTCACCACTCTCTGTGTGAAAAAAGTCTCGGTCTTAAAGGATTTCCCCCTTATCCTTAAGCTGTGACTCCTTGTCCTGGACTTCCCCAACATCGGGAACAATCTTCCTGCATCTAGCCTGTCCAACCCCTTAAGAATTTTGTAAGTTTCTATAAGATCCCCTCTCAATCTCCTATATTCTAGAGAGTATGAACCGAGTCTATCCAGTCTTTCTTCATAAGACAGTCCTGACATCCCAGGAATCAGTCTGGTGAACCTTCTCTGTACTCCCCTCTATGGCAATAATGTCCTTCCTCAGATTTGGAGACCAGAACTGTACGCAATACTCCAGGTGTGGTCTCACCAAGACCCTGTACAACTGCAGTAGAACCTCCCTTCTCCTTCCTATACTCAAATCCTTTTGCTATGAAAGCTTGAAGAAGGGTCTCGACCCGAAACGTCGCCCATTCCTTCTCTCCAGAGACGCTGCCTGTCCCGCTGAGTTACCGCTGAGTTACTCCAGTTCTTTGTGCCTATCTTCGGTTTAAACCAGCATCTGCAGTTCCTTCCTACACAATCTGTTCATTTGTTTTGTTTAGCGATACAGCACGGAAACAGGCCCCTTCGGCCCACCGAGTCCGCTCCGACCTGCGTTCCCCGCACATTGACACACCAGGGACAATTTACACTTATACCAAGTGTACAAACCTGAGCCAATTAACCTACAAACCTGCACGTCTTTGGAGTGAGGGAGCAAACTGAAGATCTTGGAGAGAACGCACGCCGGTCACGGGGAGAACGTACAAACTCTGTACAGACAGCACCCGTAGTCGGGATCGAACCCGGGTCTCTGGCGCTGAAAGCGCTGTAAGGCGGCAACTCTACCGCTGTGCCACTGTGGCCGCCCTTCCCCCCCCCCCCCCCCCCCCCCCCCCACCTCACCTTAAACCTATGTCCTCTGCTTCTCGATTCCCCTTCTCTGGGTAAAAGTGTGCGTCTCCCCTATCTATTCCTCTCACGGTCATTGGAGGCATAAATGAAATGGTGCTTTCATGCCAAAACTATAGTGTGCCAAAGGAATGGCAGGAATGTAAACATTTGTCAGTGTTTGACCGTGACTGTCTGTATTTGTAGCTGTGTCTGAGCGGGTTTAAATAGTTCTGTAATAATCCGTCATTAATCCTGCAGAAATCCTTATTTTCAATCATGGTGCAAATGGATGTTGGCTCTTCTTGTATAATTCAAAACCTATAAACTTTACAACAGAATTAAAGGGGGTTGCAATTAAAAGTAGACTATGACGGAGATCTCTTAATGGACACTTGCGACTTTCGACTTAGCTTTAGACATCAGACCTTTACAGATATACAGCGCGGAAACAGGCCCTTTGGCCCACCGATGTCTGTGCACTATCCTACACACAATTTACAATTTTACCAAAGTTAACTAACTTACAAATCTGTATGTCTTTGGAGTGTGGGTGGAAATCGGAGCACGTGGTCACAGGGAGATCGTATAATCTCCCGTACAGACAAGCACCCGTAGTCAGGATCGAACCTGGTCCTCTGGGGCGATAAGGCAGCAGCTCGACCGTTGCGACACTGTGTCGCCCAAACCTTATCACTAATACTGTTTTCAACATGTTGGAAATCCAGAGGCGACCAGAACAAGGTACGGCTCTTTGGGCGACGACTCGTCGCCAGGGTGTCGCCTGTATGGCCGTGAGTCGTCTCCTCAGTCACCCAAAGAGTCTATCTGGTTGCCGCTGGATTTTCAACATGTTGAAAATTTTCGCCGACCTGCAACGATCTATGACGGGTGCCGGCAGTCGCTGAAAAAGTCGCGTAAGTGAGACAGGCCCTTGATGGCACCTTTAGAAAGGAGATGAGCAGGAATTTCTTCAGTGAGAGGGTGGTGAATCTGTGGAATTCATTGCCAAGTCATTGGGTGTTTTTAAAGCGGAGATTGACAGTTTTGTGTTTAGTACGGGGGTCAAAGGTTACGGGGACAAGGCAGGAGAATGGGGTTGAGAGGGAAAGATAGATCGGCCACGATTGAATGGCTGAGTAGACTCGATGGGCCAAATGGCCTAATTCTGCTCCTATGACATGAACTTATATTAAAAGTAACCCTCACTGGCTGTTTTAGCAGAGGTAAATTTGCTTGTGCAGACTTCACTTTGAGATATGGAATTAAAGTTGTCCCCACAGAATGTACGTGAAAGAGCAGTAAATAAATAAATAAATACATAAATAAATAGATAGACACAAAGACTTTTAACTTTTACTCCGCTCAATTCGCAATAACCAAGCACTTCAACTGCCCCTCCCATTTCGATGTAACTAGTAGCGTGGATAAGGGAGAACCAGTGGATGTGGTATATCTGGATTTCCAGAAGGCTTTCGACAAGGTCCCACACAAGAGATTAGTATACAAACTTAAAGCATACGGTATTAGGGGGTCAGTATTGATGTGGATAGAGAACTGGCTGGCAAACAGGAAGCAAAGAGTAGGAGTAAACGGGTCCTTTTCACAATGGCAGGCAGTAACTAGTGGGTACCGCAGGGCTCAGTGCTGGGACCCCAGCTATTTACAATATATATTAATGATCTGGATGAGGGAATTGAAGGCAATATCTCCAAGTTTGCGGATGACACTAAGCTGGGGGGCAGTGTTCGCTGTGAGGAGGATGCTAGGAGACTGCAAGGTGACTTGGATAGGCTGGGTGAGTGGGCAAATGTTTGGCAGATGCAGTATAATGTGGATAAATGTGAGGTTATCCACTTTGGTGGTAAAAACAGGAAAGCAGACTATTATTTAAATGGTGGCCGATTAGGAAAAGGGAGATGCAGCGAGACCTGGGTGTCATGGTACACCAGTCATTGAAAGTAGGCATGCAGGTGCAGCAGGCAGTGAAAAAAGCGAATGGTATGTTAGCTTTCATAGCAAAAGGATTTGAGTACAGGAGCAGGGAGGTTCTACTTCAGTTGTACAGGGTCTTGGTGAGACCACACCTGGAGTATTGCGTGCAGTTTTGGTCTCCAAATCTGAGGAAGGACATTATTGCCATAGAGGGAGTGCAGAGAAGGTTCACCAGACTGATTACCTGGGATGTCAGGACTGTCTTATGAAGAAAGACTGGATAGACTTCGGTTTATACTCTCTGGAATTTAGGAGATTAAGAGGGGATCTTATAGAAACTTACAAAATTCTCAAGGGTTGGATAGGCTAGATGCAGGAAGATTGTTCCCGATGTTGGGGAAGTCCAGGACAAGGGTCACAGCTTAAGAAAAAGTGGGAAATCCTTTAAGACCGAGATGAGAAAGACTTTTTTCACACAGAGAGTGGTGAGTCTCTGGAACTCTCTGCCACAGAGGGTAGTTGAGGCCGGTTCATTGGCTATATTTAAGAGTGAGTTGGATGTGGCCCTTGTGGCTAAGGGGATCAGAGGGTAAGGAGAGAAGGCAGGTACGGGATACTGAGTTGGATGATCAGCCATGATCATATTGAATGGCGGTGCAGGCTCGAAGGGCTGAATGGCCTACTCCTGCACCTAATTTCTATGTTTCTATGTTTCTAAAGGACAAGAAATTGAATCCGACCTTTCTGTCCTGGGCCTCTTCCGTGGCCAGAGTGAGTCCCACTGCAAATTGGAGGAGCAACACCTCATATTTCGCTTGAGTAGTTTGCACCCCAGTGGTATGAACATTGACTTCTCCAATTTCTGGTTTCTCCCTCCTTCCCCTCCCCTTCCCAGCTCTCCCACAGCCTACTGTCTCTTCATTTCTTCTTCCCGCCCCCCACCCCCACCCCCCACATCAGTCTAAAGAAGGATCTCGACCCGAAACGTCACCTATTCCTTCGCTCCATAGATGCTGCCTCACCCGCTGAGTTTCTCCAACAGTGTTGTCTACCTTTAAGTTTAACTTGTGATTTTTGACACATGAGCAGGTGACCCGTACAAAATTGTGATACAGGCGATTTTCTAAGAGTCAGAGCGAGATTTCAGCACGGAAACACTTCGGCCTACCTTGCCCATGCCAACCATGATGGCATTCTGGGCTAATCCATTTGCCTGCATTTGGCCCATTGCCTTCCAATCTCTTCCCATTCGTATATCCAAATGTCTTTCAAAAGTAATAACTCAGCTTCCTCTGGCACCTCATTCCAGATCTAAACTAACTCGGAGTGAAAATATTACGCCTGAGGTCCATCTTAAATTTCTCCCCTCTCACCTCATGCCTTTGTCCTCTAATTTTTGAATCTTCTACTCTGAGGAATAGAAAGACTATGAGCATCCACTTTAATGGTTCAATGGTGCCTTATTTGCCACATGTGCTTCTGCACAGTGAAATTCTCTTTACATACATTGCACATGCAGGCCCCGCCATGTTTAGGCGCCGTTTCCAAAGGCCAAAGTCCGGTCGGCCCGTGAGCAGTTCCCGCCAACCAACGTCCCTCTCCTCTCCTCTCCTCGCCCGGCCATCTTTGTATTCCAGGGGGGCGCCTCTGGCAGCCGACCTTGAAGACGCTGGAGGCATTCACCCAACTACCGGCCCTTGCTCCTCGCGTCCGACATCTCCGGCTCCCTCCCGGTCCTGCCGACTGACGACCCCTCAGGTGGGTTCCCAGTCCCATTGACCGACGTGCCTTACATATCCTGATCATGTACACCCCAATATGTTTGAAGTTTGATCTTTATTTTATGAGGAGTTACGATGAGGGATTACGTGAAGAACCTGCCAGCACGCATGCGCGACATTCTTCAAAGCAATGGTGTGAAATCACAGATACCAGAGTAGACTAATATAGTAAGATAAGAGAGAACTTCCATACCAGTTGAACTTTATAATAGAGCGGAGGGCATGTAATCCCTCATCGTAACTCCTCATAAAATAAAGATCAAACTTCAAACTGGTAGGTTCTCATTTAATCTTACTATTTTACTTCGGAGTCACATGAGTGACTACGTGAAGATTTCAAAGCTCTGTGATTTCATGCCCTGGAACGAGTACATGCTCACGCACTGCCATTCTGGGAAGGAGGATGAATGTATTTCAGACACGACACTGTGCTGAAAAACAAGAAAGGTATTATTCATACCTAAAATAATATGTCCCACATTGGGTAATTTATTTTACAGAACTTAAATTTTCCCTGCAAACGTCTCAGGTGCGGCCACGGGTTTATTATAAAGCGTTGAAATTCATTCATTGCTCCAACCCGCTGTGACAAGGATGTGGTCCATCGGAAGTCCCATCATCCTAGCCGCCGATGTAGATGCAGCCCTGGTGGGATGAGATTTGAAAACATTAGTATCCACCGCTGCACGTAATACCACCCTAACCATCTGGATATGGTTGCACTGTGACCTTTTGGTGAGGGCGTTTATGGCTTATGAGAAAGCTCTCTCCATGCCCCTAAGTGTCTTGGTGACTCTATATATTGCAAAATATGTGTCACTATGCAGAGCCGACTATCTGCAGGATACGCCAGAACTCTAATATTGGCCAGAGGAACCGGGTCGGTCTTGTTTAAGTACCCCTGTATGTGGCAGGTTATCTGCCATTTGTGACATACATGGCGTCCATACTTAGCTTGTGTAAGGACTGGACCCGTTGTGCTGATCCAAGTGCCATAATCATTCCCATCTAGGATATTAGTTTTTCCAGAGTGAGCCCCGATATTGGTGTCCATCCTCGTAACATGGTTTATACTATACCTATGTCCCATGTATGGGTGTATCTGGGCCTGGGGGGGATAGAGTAAAATACCCCTCATTCGTTTAGGTAGTAGTGGGTGTGATCTGCCCAGCCCAGATATTAGATAGGGCAAATCCTTGCACAATAATGGCACTGTAACTCAATCCTTCATCGAAATGAAGGGTGGCCAGAACTCCAGCACTTCAGTGTTGGTGGCCGAGTCATATGTAGTGTTCGTCCTGGTGCAGAACACTTCCCATTTCCTGACATATGTCAGGTACTGTCTTCTCGTGGACTCCCTGCACGACGCTGAGATGGCATTGATCGTCCTGTCGGAGAGTCCGTATCCCAGAAATGGCCTGTTCAGAATCTGCAAATCAACAAGTTCATATGGTCATGGCACGGATAACTTTCCCCTGTCACGGGGTGTACCAACAAACTCGGCCGTTGTTGATCTGGATGCAGGGTTCTGAGGCCATCTTTGTACTGCTGGGAACCATGGTACCCGTTGCGGAGTCTTGTTTAATTTTTGTAAGACCCGACTGATGAGGCAGAAGGGGAAAATGCATAGCAAAACAAATCCCCCCCCCCCCCCCCCCCCCAATGCAGCGAGAAAGCGTCCATCGCTGCTGCCCCTGGGTCTGGTTCCCAAGCAACATATGTTGGCAGTTGGTGAATTAGTCTGGATGCAAAAAGGTCGATATCTGGTGTCCCATACCATTCTAAAATATCTGTAAACACTTTCCGATCCAACATCCATTCAATGTTGTCGTTGAATTTACATGACCTGGTGTCAGCCACTGTATTTAGCTTACCTGGAAGGTAAGTGGCTGAGATCCAAATCTCTCTCCCAGACACCAGTGCCAGATATTATTAGCCAATTCATCACATGATATCGACTTTATTCCACCCATATGATTATATATAGGCCACCACTGTGGTATTATCAATTTGTACCGTACATGCAACTGGTGCATATCTGAGCAATAGGCCCTGAGTCCATGAAATGCTCCCAGCATTTCTAGATAATTAATCCCTAGTGCTTTAAACAGGGTTAATTTTTGTGCACTCATCTGCCACCACAACTTGCGGTGGTATTAGTTGCTCCCCAACCTTTAGCACTGGCATCAGTCTGTAATGTAACCGAGGGATATATGATAGTGATGGGGTTAGAACAATGCTGAGCATTTCTATCCACCAGTTTAATTTTGGTTTTGCTTTCCCTGGTAGTTCCATAGGCCTATTGAAATGGCCTGCATGATTTTTTGAGAGCTAAAATTTTGCTCTTACAGGTTTTGATAATGGAGTGGTCCAGATTGTGCTGCTGGGAACGCAGCCACCAATTTCCCAATCACTCTGGCTCCTTGCCGAATGGATGGTTCCCTGATGCCAGTGAGGCTTTTGCATTCTCCCATCAAGTCTGTCACTTTGTTTGGTGGCAAGGTGATAGACATATGAACAGAGTCAATAGTGAACCCCAAATAATCCATGGTAGTGGAGGGTTCCAATTTTGATTTATCTGGATGTACGTTAAATCCCAGCTTTTGAAAAAAAAAATGTTTTGTGGCTCATACTGCCAATGTAGCCATCTCCAAATTCTCACCTATAATGAGAAATATCATCAAGGTAAGCCTTGACGATATGGTTATGTTTCCTTAAGTATGCTAAAGCTGGTTTTAATAATTTTGTAAACAGCCTGGGTGCTGATGACAACCCATTGGGTAAGGCCTTATACTGCCATAGCTGTCCCATCCAGATAAATTTCAGGTATTTACGATGATCCTTGTGTGTGACAAACGTGTCCATTTTGAAATGGGCATAGTGAACGGAAGTATTTAATTCGGTCAAATCTATAATGATGCGGCAACCGCCATCTTTTTTGTTTTTTGTAAATATATTTGATACGAACTCTTGCGATTCTCTGACTGTCTTCTCAATTACCCCTTTTGTCTTAACAGTTCAGCATGGCCTGCTGTTCTCTCTTTTTGTGAAATATGAACGTCCTGCTAGGCGTATGCTGAACTGGGACGGGGAGTTCGTATACAATTCAATTTTGTAACCCTGAATACTTCCGAGTATGTAAAGAATCAGAGGTAAAAGTGCTGCACACATGATGAAACAAGTGCAACCGACCACCAACTTTTGATGAATCGGACATGCAATGTTTTTGAGGCAACCAGACCCACCTACCTCCATGGTTACCGCCGGTGTTGTGTGGGTTGTCTCTGCCCTTGTTTCTTCTGGTATTGTGTTGCTGCGTTGTGGGGTTGGTGCATTTTCCATGAAGGCCGGGCTGGGCCATGGTCTGAAAGACCGCTGTGCAGGTGGGCCGGCCTTCGAGCTTTCACCACCAGAAGGTCTTCCATAGTACCGATGTCTGGTGGGTGTGTAGGGGTGCTGCCGCTGCTGATAGTGGGTTTTAAAGGTGTTTGGCACCTTGATCGGGCCTATAGCCTTGGCTTCCTCATCCAGGTCTTTCACCTGCTTCGGGAGGTGTCTCTAATAGTAATTTTGGCGCCTGTGTGCTACTGGTCTTGCATAATCCCGCACTTCTTGATGATGCTCTTCCTGTAACTGTTAATCTCGAACTGAGCATTACACAGTCTGCTAGAGCATCTCGTAGCTCTTCAGGCAAATCAACCCCATCAGTTGTCCTGATACTGCTGTGATTCCAGCAGCCAGCAGTTTAAGGATTCTCTGGAGCTTCACCTCCTGGCTCCTTATAGATGGGCTCATGTTGCCCCAGATGGGGTTGCAGACTGCTGGTACTTTAAGAGACTGCAGTTCTCTGGAGCGAAGTATTTCCCAGCCGTAGAGTTAATGGCTTGCTCCTGCAGCTGGTTTGTAGCCATGTAATTTGTACTGGCTGCCAGCTTGGGATGTATAGGCAGTCCTTCCTGTGTTGGTACAGCATGTTTTCCCATGCCCAACAATTCTTCTGGCACCCCTAACACAGTTGACTGTTCAGCCATTGCCCCTTCTTCAGGGTCAGCCCAGCTCTGACCCCTAATGCTCCCCTGCGAAGAGGGTGAGACATTTGGCAGTCCTCGAAAGGATGCTGCCGTGGGTCTGCGAGGAGACCCACCGTGACTCTGCCCCTGCATAAGCAGGTCACGCTGGAGCACTGCTCCACCATCCGCTCCATGCGGGAAAGACGCCCGCCGTCGCTATCCGGGAACGGGGTGTCTTCAGGTCCGGACCCAGCCGAGTCAACGGTCCTGTCCGACTTCCGGGCGGTTAGCCGCCGGATCATGGCGCACCTGCTGTCTGTAACGGCGAGAAGTCTGGAGCTGCTGGCAGCACCTGCAGCTCTGGAGAGACGGCACGCTGCTGGCTGCTTCCACAGCAGCGGTTTTAGCCGCTGCTCTCCCTTACGCGACTCCATGGTGCTTCCTCCGTTCTGAAAAAGAAAGTACACCCAGTCGCCACGCTCACCAGAAAGGTAAGACTTACCTTCAGTAAGTTCTTAAAAACTTACGCTGGAGGAGCGGCGCTCCTCCCGACTGTCGCTTCCGCAATGCGTTCGACGATATGTCGCGCATGCGTGCTGGCGGGGTCTTCACGTAGTCACTCACGTGACTCCGAAGTAAAATTATCTACGGACTTGGCCTCCACAGCCCTCTGTGGCGATGAGTTCCACAGATTAACTACCCTCTGACTAAAGAGGTTCCTCCTCACCTCCTTTCTAAAAGAGTGCCCTTTAATCGTTGGGCGAGAAAAGGTTATTGGAATTTGAAGGAGGAATATCTAAGCATTCCCTTCCTCCCAAACAAGTACCGGAAAGTGTATTAATAAAAATGACAAACTATCAGATCCAGCGAAGCTAATCAAAAAATACATTTTCCATATAAAACAAGATCCGTTCAATGTCAGTGATGTGGAGAACATTGTATTACATTCAGACTTGAGAATACATCAAAGATAGACACAAAAAGCTGGAGTAACTCAGCGGGCCAGGCAGCATCTCTGGCGGAAAGGAATAGGTGACATTTCGGGTTGTGACACTTCTTCAGACTGACGTCAGGGGAGATGGAGACACTCAGTCTGAAGAAGGATCTCGACCCAAAACGTCACCCATTCCTTCTCTCCAGGGATGCGGGCTGTCCTGCTGAGTTACTCCAGCTTTTCATGTCTATCTAAGAATTTTGAAGGGAAAATAGACACAAAAAGCTGGAGTAACTCAGCGGGTGAGGCAGCATCTCTGGAGAGACGGAATGGGTGACGTTTCGAGACCCTTCTCGACCCGAAACGTCACCCATTTCTTCTCTCCAGAGGCGCTGTCTGGCCTGCTGAGTTACTCCAGCCTTTTTGTTCTCGGCCTTTGGATTAAACCAGCATCCGCAGTTCCTTCTTACACATTGAGAGCACATTGCTTGGTTGTTCTTGGTCACAGAGCCAAGGATTACAATTCAGGGGTCGGCAACCTTGTTCTGCATAGGGCCCAGGACGCACGTCTGTGAGCGGACGGCGGGCCACATCTATCTCGTGTACACATGGGATCCCGCCCCGGATGGCAGGCATCAAATCACGTGCTCACAGAAGGTAGACAAAAAATGCTGGAGAAACAGAGCAGGTGAGGCAGCCTCGTGCAATCCTTGCATGTCTCACCCGCTGAGTCTCTCCAGTATTTTTGTCTACCGCCGATTTCCCCAGCATCTGCAGTTCTTTCTGAAGCGTGTTCACAGAAGGTGCGGGGCCGTGCCGGCGGCTTTGCGCAGGATGCGGTACGGACAGAGCTTGGTGCCCGGTCTCCTGGCGGGCCGGATGATTACGGGAAAAAAAAAATACGCCTGCAGGGCCGGATGATTTCGGGTTAGGGGGCCGCGTTCGGCCCGGGGGCCGTAGGTTGCCGAATCCTGGATTACATGCGCAGTTACATCACGTAGCAACACATACATGACTGTGAAAGGCAGCTTACTTTTCACTGTGGCAGTTCGGGTGCAGTTGTACAGGATAGCGAGCTCTCCAAACACCTTGCCCGGTCCCATGGTGCATAGCTTGACATCTTCTTTCGTCACTTCAACTTTACCCTCTGGAGAAAAAACAAAAACCAAACACTCTTATATAAAGTCTGAAGAAGGGTCGCCACCCAAGATGCTGCCAAGAGGGCGGCCACGGTGGCGCAGCGGCAGAGTTGCCGCCTTACAGCGCTTGCAGCGCTGGAGACCCGGGTTCGATTCCGACTACGGGCGCTTGTATGCATGGAGGTTGTTCGTTCTCCCCGTGACCTGCGTGGGTTTTCTCCAAGATCTTCAGCTTCCTCCCGCACTCCAAGGACGTACAGGTATGTAGGTTAATTGGTCTGGTGTAAGTGTAAATTGTCCCTTGCGTGTGTAGGATAGTGTTAGGGCGCGGGGATCGCTGGACGGTGCGAGCTCAGTGGTCAGAAGGGCCTGTTTCCGCACTGTATCTCAAAAGTAAATTAAACTAAACTAAACTATCCGTGTTCGCCAGAAATAATACCTGTTCCGCTGAGTTACTCCCGCACTTTGACGGCACTGGGCCTGTACTCGCTGGAGTTTAGAAGAATGAGGGGGGACCTCATTGAAACTTACCGAATAGTGAAAGGCTTGGACAGAGTGGACGTGGAGAGCACTAGTGGGAGAGTCTAGGATTAGAGGTCATAGCCTCAGAATGAAAGGTCGTCCCTTTAGGAAGGAGGTGGGGAGAAATTCCTTTAGTCAGAGGGTGGTGAATCTGTGGAATTCTTCGCTGTGAAGGCCAAAACAATGGATATTTTTGGCAGAGATGGATAAATTCTTGATTAGCACAGGCGTCAGAGGTTACGGGGAGAAGGCGGGAAAATGGTGTTAGGAGGGAGAGATAGATCAACCATGATTGAATGGCAGAGTAGGCTTGATGGGCCAGATGGCCTAATTCTGCTCCTATCACTTATGACTTAATGACCTTTGTGCTATTTTGTGTAAGCCAACTTCTGCAGTTCCATGTGTCTTTTATTTCCACGCACTTTTATTTCCTGCTTACGCTCAATTTGGTTCAAGTATTTCTTGCGGCAGGATGGTATATCGGTAGAGTTGCTGCCTCACTATGCCAGAGGCACGGGTTCGATCCTGACTACGGGTGGGTGCTGTCTGTATGGAGTTTAAACGTTCATTCGCAACGTTTCAGCAGCATTAAGAGAGGTACATGAATAAGATAGGATCAGAGGGATGTGGGCCAAGTCTAGGTGGGATCAGCGTAGATGTGGCAAGTTGTTTAGCATGGGCAAGTCGGGCCGAAGGGCCTGTTTCCTCGCTGTTTGTGTCGATGACTCTTGAACTCTATGTGACAATAGACAATAGGTGCAGGAGTAGGCCATTCGGCCCTTCGAGCCAGCACCGCCATTCAATGTCTTCATGACTAAAGACATTTCTCCTCATCTCCTTTTTTAAAGGAACATCGTTTAATTCTGAGGCTATGGCCTCTGGTCCTCGACTCTCCCGCTGGTGGAAACATCCTCTCCGCATCCACTCTATCCATGCCTGGAGTTTTTTGTATTTTTATTGGCAGCCTTGAAGAAAGAAAAGCAGCCATTTGTTTGAATGTTGCTGGTTTGAGAGACAATAGACAGTAGGTGCAGGAGTAGGCCATTCGGTCCTTCGAGCCAGCACCGGCATTCAATGTGATCATGGCTGATCATCCCCAGTCAGTGCCCCGTTCCTGCCTTCTCCCCATATCCCCTGACTCCGCTATCTTTAAGAGCCCTACCTAACTCTCTCTTGAAAGTATCCAGAGAACTGGCCTCCACCGCCCTCTGGGGCAGAGAATTCCACAGACTCAGCCACTCTCTGTGGCGAAGAAGAGTTGTTTAACTCCTCCCTTCCATCTCGGAATAAATCAACATCGAACATAGCAGGCACTTGAAAGGAGTAGGTGTAAATACGACTGGCACTCTGCATGCGCGACACACTCAAGTGTGATTGATTTAATTTAAAAAATTCGATGGACAATCAATTTTTCAGGGACTGTGTGTTGACAACAGATAAAAGGCCTTCAATGGCATAGGATGTTCCTACATAACCCAATGCAATAACAAATGTCATTCCCACTGTCTCTTTGTAAAGTGGAACGTATTCTGATGACCCTGCATCTTGCCGATAGCAGACACATTAAACAAAGCAATCATTACCATCACAAAAGCATCGCTATTTAATTCGGACACAGACACTGGTGAGAAATCAATGTGAATTGCACCCATCTTTCTCTCGTATAAACGAGCCCTTACTTCAGATTCATTCCACTGGTCCTTTTTTCTCCAGAGATGCTCCAGCTAATATTTGCAGTAGGAAGATAAACTTTCAACACTGAACTTAGCATTTGACTTTAACACCGGCACGTGTTAAAGTGACACGGCGGAGCAGCAGTGGAGCTGCTGCCTTAAGGGCCTGTCCCACTTACGTGACTTTTTCGCCGACAGCCGGCACCCGTCATAGCTCGTTACAGGTCGCTGAAAGTGTTCAACATGTTGAAAATCCAGCGGCGACCAGGACAAGGTACAACTCTTCGGGCGACTACTCACCATCATACAGGCGTCACCCCGCGACATGTCGCCAAGGTGTGGCCTGTACGGCCGTGAGTCGTCTCCTCATTCGCCCAACGAGTCGTAGCGCCTTTCTGATCGCCGGGGCGACCTGCAACGACCTATGACGGACGGGTGCCGGCAGTTGCCGCAAAAGTCGCGTAAGTGGGACAGGCCCGTCACAGCGCCAGAGACCCGGGTTCGATCCTGACTGCGGGTGCTTGTCTGTACAGGGTTCGTACCTTCTCCCCGTGACCAGCGTGAGTTTTCACCCGACTGCTCTACAAGCGGAGCACATAAATATCCCTCCTCCTTTGCCTCCAGGGACCTCAACAGAGGTTCACGCGCA